>PVHT020000257.1:8359772-8414501 GCA_004024745.2 Catagonus wagneri | reverse complement strand
AATTCTATTTTGAGTTTTCTGAGGAATCTCCATACTGTTTTCCACAGTGGCTGCACCAATTTGCATTCCCACCAACAGTGTAATAGGGTTCCTTTTTCTCCACACCCTCTCCAGCACTTCTTGTTTGTAGACTTTTTGATGATGGCCATTCTGGCTGGTGTAAGGTGGTACCTCATAGTGGTTTTGATTTGCATTTCTCCAATGAGGAGTGATGTTGAGCATCTTTTCATGTGTTTATTTGCCATCTGCATGTCTTCTCTGGAGAACTGTCTGCCTAGATGATTTTAATTCAACATAAGGAAGGAGTTCCTAGCAATGTCCCTAATACAGAAAGTGTTAGTACTTCTTTTAGTATTATAGAAAGGATTCTTGAGTCCTGCTGGGAACTTGAACTTCAAGGACCCTAAGGGCCTCACTCTGAAATTTTGGCAGTTCCTTCCATGTGACTGTCTGGTTTTTACTGCAAAGTCCTGTATATCAAACTTGCGTAGTTCCCAAATTGATATCTTCCTCCATTTCTCCAAGTTTGTTGATTAAAATGTCATTTCTTCCCATCTACAAGTATCAAAATATTCAAGTCACTTTTCACTTCGATATCTATCTCTCGTAAAATCTCTTATAACTCATCAGTCACCAAATCCTAGGGATCCTCATTTCTCAATGTCATCCTCAGTCACTCTGTGATTTGTTTAATTCTGCATACGCTAATCAGAGCCTCCATCATTGTAGACTTGTGTTACTACAATCATCTCTTAACAAGTCTCCCTAACATTTCCATATTCATTCCTTAACCTATAATTTTCTCGTAGCATCACTTTTATTATACCACTCTCATTAAGAGTATACCACACCCTTGGCTCTTTTAAGGTTATTTAGAATTTCCCATCCCCGCCTCACCTTATCAATATTTTCTCTTGCTGTTTTCAGTGTCAGTCAATTTCTTCTCTTCAACCCTCCTCAACTTAACACAGTAAATGAGTTACGGATACAATCACAGATCAAATCCTATACTCTTTTATGTTCCTCTAAGAATATTTCTTAGACTCAACTTATCCTACAATGACATTTCTTTGATTTTGAAATTAATTTAAAAATTACCATGTGATCTATATATGACTCACTTTTTAAAAATTGTCTGCTAGTTTTGTTTAGATGTGTATATGAAATTTGTAAATATTACCTTGCTCACTAGTTTTTAAGTGTTGACTCTAATTTTATATTATCATTTTCCAAGCAGCTTGAACACTTATATACACATTAAATTCCTCTGAAGTGATGGAATCAAGAATCATAAGTAGTGATGTTGCTGAACTGAACTTGGGTTCACTCTCCCAATATGCAGCAAAGCCAATCTACTGACACTGGGTCGTGGTGAAGGAAAGTATATTTGCAGGGCACCAAGTAAGGAAAATGAGCAGTTAATGCTAAAAAGACTCAAACTCCTCCATGACTCTTGGGGAAGTATTTTTAAAAGCAACATTAGGAGTTAGGGTTACAAGGTGCATGATCAGCTTGTGGACATTCTTCTAATTGGTTGGTGGGAAAGTAACAGGATGGTGTGTTGGAAGGCTGACGCATCAATCTTCTGGATCCAACCAGTCTGGGATTTAGGGGCTTATATTCAGCATTCTTTCTAAGTGTGGTTCTGACTTCCACAAAGCAACTCAAGGATATGTATCATGGAGTTCCCTTCATGGCACAGCAGAAACAAATCCGACTAGTATCCACAAGAATGCGGGTTCGATCCCTGGCCTTGCTCATTGGGTTAAGGATCTGGTGTTGCTGTGAGCTGAGGTGTATATGACAGATGTGGCTTGGATCCTGTGTTGCTGTGGCTGTGGCCAGCAGCTGTAGTTCCAATTCTACTGCTAGCCAGGGAACTTCCATATGCCTTGAGTGTGTCCCTAAAAGAGCAAAAAAAAAAAAAAAAAGGTAATGTGTCAGATTATCTCTACTTCTTGAGAAAATAGGGAGGGATCCTGTGACTCTATTTTTATGGCTGAACTATTGTTTTAAGCTATCACTACATTTTGTTTCACAACTTTTCTTTGTTTCTGCATTTCCTTACTTCTGAAATTTAATTACTGCTTGAGTCTGCTCTTTGAAACTCAGGGGAGGCCTGGGAGACTAAAGCCCTTTTTTTTTTTTTTTTTTTTTTAAATAAGAAAAGGGGGAAATGAAGACCTGCCACTGGGAAGGCTCCACAGGGTCCTGCTTGGTTCCAGTGCATGTTAACTGGAGAGAAGGATCAACGTGGCTTCCCTGGGAAAAAGATCTAAGACGTCTACGGGTAGATGTGATTATACTGACTCTCTAAGAGGCGGAAGCAATCAAAAGTGGTAGTAGAGTCAGCCCACTGATCTCAACCACATCTTTTCTCTTGGTCCATTTTGATGAGCAGTATGCCATGGGCTATTAGCCCCCCAAACATTTTCTGTTAAATAAGAGAGCTCACTGTACATAATTCTCATTTTGCAGTGAGAGGTTTAGGCTTTATTTTATCTGCAGTACTATGGAGCACATCATCTTGACTTTGATCTTTTACAATGTAGTTCAAGATGAACAGATTTTAGTGAATTTGATTCATATCATCAGTTCATTTATTAGCAGTTATAATGATGGAACCATAAACTTGTCATCCCAGGTGGCACTAATGAACTCCTTTTCTGACCTCATTCGGCAGTGAGAGTGATATTTGAATTAAAATGGATCCCAGTTCTTTATTCCTTGAGGTACAAGGACTACATTTGTAGGTGGGAGATACTGTCCTTCTTAGTGATTGACATGTCCTTGAAGACAAAAAAAGCCATTCCTCTATAATTCCCAGAATTTTTATTTCAGTTTCATTCTCATCTCAAGCCTAATTTCCTATAGATACATAGCATATTGTAGTATAGCCTTTCCTCTAAAGTACAGAGAAATAGAAATAGAAAATGTAAAATATGATTTATATAAAAACTTTTAAAAAGATTCTATCACAGAAATAGGGAGTCCAGAAATGACTGGCTACACAACATTAATTAGCAATTCACCAACAGAATACCGACATTGATGTCATAGGTCATGTAATTGAGAGTCTGTGCTGGAAGTGGACATTAATTATCATAGAAAAGTTTAATTATATTTAGTGCTATAACCAAAATGTGCGTTGTGCTAGGGGCACGTGTAACAGGGAGATCTGACCACCCCGGGAGTGATAAGCAAGTGGAGAAAGGGGCAGGGTGTTAGGGAATCTTCTCTGAAGAAGTGATACTCAAACTGAGACCCAAGTTTCAGAGAAGAGAGGAGTTCGCTAAGTGAGGATTGAAAATTGGGGTTGAGGCTTTCAGGCAAGGCAGACAACATGTTTGATGGCCAAAAGTCATCACTGTGCCTTGAGAACACCAAGAAAGAAGAATGTATAAAATTGGTTGGAAAAGTAAGCAGGGGTCATATCATGAAAGGCCTTGTCAGTAAAAAGAGGGAGTTAGCATTTTACTTTAAAAGGAAAGCCTTGCACTTAGGATATGATATACTTTATACACAACTTTGATTGAAAAGGGGAAGACAGGAAGCAAGAGACCAGTTAGGAAATTTTAGCAATAGTTCTAGAGAGAGATGACTATTTCAGAGAAAATGGAGAGAAAGGAATGGATTCAAGATACAGTAGAGAATGGAGTTCCCGTCGTGGTGCAGCAGAAATGAATCCAATTAGTATCCATCAGGATGCGAGTTCGAACCCTGGCCTCACTCAGTGGGTCAGGGATCTGGCATTGCTATGAGCTATGGTATAAGCTGCAGGTGTGGCTCAGATCCCACGTTGCTGTGGCACAGGCCGGCAGCCGTAGCTTGGATTCGACCCCGAGCCTGGGAAATTCCATATGCTGCAGGTACAGCCCTAAAAAAAAAAAAGATACGATAAAGAAGGACACGATGCCTGCTGTGAAGTCAGGGGCAAGAGACGAGGTGCTGTCCTTCTAGAGTTACAGCACACGCAGCTAGGTAGACAGTGCTCTCTTTTACCAAAAGGGAAATGGTGGAAGAAAAGCACATTTTGGGGTTTAGTTTTGACCATGTTGAGTTTTAGTCTCTTAAAGCGGGCACAGGAGGAAGTCAGTTGGATGTTCATATATTGCTAAGAGAATAGGTTTGAATGGGACATAGAACTTCAGGCACTTTTGTTCTTATTTGTCCTAAATTGAGATCAGTTTCAACCTCTCTTAGCATACCCCAAATTAAATCCCAAACTACCTGCATACAAACCATCTCCAGAAAGGTTGATTAATATTATGGATTTATTAATGAGGTTTTGTGAGAGACAACAGAGAGCATAGCATACATCACAGAGCAAACTTTTCACATAGTTTGTTTTAAATATGGCAGCTCTTTCCCAAAGTCTCTTTCTCCACAGTGGCTGCCTCACCTCTTCACCTTCTTTCTACAATTCTTATTTTCATCTTTACCACTGCCACCCCCACCATATTCCACAGTAAACCCTTTATTTCTCTGTTGAAGTATAGCTTTCTCTACCTTCTGTCATTCGCAAGGTCACCTGTCAGTCCTCTCTAGAAAACAAAGATCTATTTCAGAAGCTTACCTTCCAAAGGCCGGAGTGGGAGGGAGACGGAGGATTGCAGATAATAAAACTTTTCTTGAAAAATAAACATGTTACTAACATATTCATAGTGAGTGAAGCAAAGAGTTGAATCCTAATATTAAAAAATTCAGTAGTAGAGGAAGAGATGTTAAAGGAAAGATTGTCTGGCTACTTGACGGGTAGAAGGAAAATCAAGAGACTTAGACTGTTCATTAAAAAGAGAGCAGAGGTTTAACAAGAATACAATGGTTAATTCATCAAATAGGTTGAGAGGTCATTTGCATATTTAAAACCATGAACCATTAATTTTTTTGAGAGTAATTGGTTGTACATCATTTCAGCAAATGGGAACATTGGCAGAACCCTATTTGTATTCCAAGTTTTGCTGTGAATTTCTTTTCCTAACGTGGCAACATCTTTTTCAGTATTTCACTTTTCCTCTGCAGAATAGGGGTTGGTAATCAGAATAGGTAATCCTGTTCTGTATTCTTAGTAGTCCTGAGATGAAAAGAAGTAACTGGACTGAACAGTGCTGCCCACCCTGGCATTGCTCACTTCACACGGGGAGGGCCTGTCCACTTGCAATGAATGGCAAGGCTGCCCAGGTAAGGAGCCCGGGAGCCTGGACTGACCCTCCTCCCTCCTCCTCCTTGTACTCTTTGACCAGAGTGAATGAGTGGGTGTAGGTCTCATGCTTGAAAGAATTAAGATGATCAAAGTTTATGGTGACAGAGCAGTTGGGTCATCCAGCAGATGCCTAAAGGGACATTGCGGCAAGTACCCAGGGCTTTGGGTGCAAAACCATGAACATAGCCAACCAGGCACAGAGAAATCCTTCACTGGCCTGGAAATTGGACTGCACTGATAGTGCAGGGGGGCTGTGGTATGGCAGGGGCTAACCCCACGGTCCTGTCACAAGACGGATCACAGATTCTGCACGCTAAGGAAGGGTTAAATTCTGTGATGTCATCTTCAGTAGAAGCAAATCTGTGGGCTGCAGAGTTGTGAAAGGTGGGGTTAATCTCTCCTGAAGAAAAAGCCAGCTTTATAAAGTGACTAATTTTTCCCCTCTTTGTATGCACTTGGATTTATCAGAGATAGAACTCTCTGCTTGTTGCCTAAAAAAATAATAAGTGACAGGTGGACCGATAACAAGACTGAATGGCTGAATAGAGAAAGAGATACGTAGATCTTCAGAGAAGAGTAGTAGAATCCATTCTTGGGAATACATGGTTCTTTTTTTTTTTTTTTTTTTTTTTGCTTTTTGGGGCCGCACCCATGGCTAGGGGTCTAATCGGAGCTACAGCTGCCAACCTGTGCAAAAGCCCAGCAATGCCAGGTCCAAGCTGTGTCTACAACTTATACCACAACTCAAGGCAACACTGGATCCTTAACCCACTGAGCGAGGCCAGGGATTGAACCCGCGTCCTCATGGATGCTAGTCAGATCCTTCTCTGCTGTGCCACAACGGGAACTCTGAGAATACATGATTCTTAAAAAAATGATTTTGAATGGAAGGGCCAAGCAAGTAGTTCTTTCAAACACTTTTAGGCTTCAGAAAGGGGAGAAATGGGCAATGAATGGTATCTCGTATTAAAGTTAGCATTTGTCATGCTGTTTTGCTTATACTTCCTTAAGCAAGGAACTCAGTGTCGTGGCATCTCCATTCTGCCTCAGTTATCCAAGAGGGGAACACTGATCTGTGGAGTTATATCCTTTATCTTGGTATCTCTTCAGGAACATACAGATTGTCTTTTGCCTTTCTCATTCTACCTCCAAATCTCATCGAGAATTTATGACAATTGGCACAAAAGAAAGAATAAAACCCAGTGGGGCTAGAATGATGCCTTGGGGTGGACTCAGGCAGAGGATTGTGCATGGGGAGTTTGACCTTGCACTGCAGTTTTGAAGAACTTGGATCCAGCTCTTGGAAAAATTATAACCCCCACTCACCCTCAAGGAACTGCCAATAATCTTCCCTTCAAACAGCAGTTCAGAAAAGGCAGCTAGTATTTGCTTTGCCTCCCCTTACAAGTTTGGGAGAATGATTAAACATTTCAATTCCTTTTCTCCTGGATGTTTAAATTCACAGCCTGTTCACAAACGTTTTCTCTGAGCTCACTGCTGGTCTGCTCGGGATTCAAGATCAGAATAGTAATTTGAGGATTATGAGAGGGAGGCTGGTCAATGTTATTTTTCAGATGCTTCTGGGCTTTCTTCAGATCTTCCTTGTTTTTTTCTCAGGCAGGGCCAAGGAATGGAGCGAGCTGTTCTACCATTTGGGTGAAACAAAGGAGAGAAACTGAGCAGAATGTAAAAATATGCAGAGTTGTAGTCCCTCCTTTCACTGCTATTGTTTGCCCTTTCAAAGAAAGGTGGTGTGAATCAAGCTAGTTTTACCCATAAAATTACGATGGGTTGCCACATGCTGTGCATCATGCTTTATCATGATAAAGAAACAGGTAGCTTCAAATGAAAGCATCTGATGATTTATCAGGCATTTGGCATTTGATCAACCCCATTGTGAAAGGACAGTCATATTCTTGCTTTGCTGAGGCTGTTTAAAGAATGTGAAATGTGGATCGTGGCACTGAAGTAGTTGACGGTAAATCAGATTTGATTTCCCCTCTGAGAGCACAAAACGAACCTTGTCATTATTAGGAAGAGAAATGAAATCTTTAAATATTTCTCAATGTTTTGTCATCTCTGCCTGTCAGAGTGATTTAACATAAAATTTCCCCAAAGTAAGAAGCACATGTATTATTTCATTTCATTTCAAAAGATAAATTTCACAATTTTTCCATACAAATTACTTGAAAAGCCCCCAATTTGTAATTGTGGAGGTGCCTTAAGATCAATGGCATTTTAAAATCAAACATTATTAGACACAAATATACTTAGTATTTTGTCCCCTGCCAATAGCCTATAGTCCCTGAACACAATGATATCTTAGCCTTTATGGGAAAATAACAGAAGGGCAGGGAGAAATTGCTTATATATGGCTTGAGTTAACTGTGTTGCCAAAACAGTTTGTTTATTGAACTTTTGACTGCATATTTTTTACATGATCTGTGATTACCTTTTTCTTGTTCTAAACTGCTCTTTCATTTATCTTTTTTCCCATTCTATATAGCTAATTCTGAGACTTTGAAGACACTTGCAAATGTTCTGTTACTGCCCCCCAAGATTTAAAATGCCACTTAAAGGGAAAAACCCTCTCTAAAAATTAATCTGTATGAATAATGCATGCTTACTCTTGAAAAAATAAAGATATCAACAGCCACATAAATTCTTGGACTCAGAGACAACCTCTGTTGACATTTTTGTGTGTCCCTGAGGACTTAATTTATGAGTATTTTTTTTATTTGAAGTTAGATTCATTCTCAATTTCAGGGTGTTGAATGAAGCCTTGCAAATTTCTTTTCTTTGGTCTCAGGGTTCAAAGGTTATTTGTTTATTTTTTATTACTTAATTTTATTACAGTTATAGTTGTACAACAATTGTCACAACCAAATTTTATAGCCTTTCCATCCCAAACCCTCAGTGCATCCTCCACCCACAACCTGTCTCATTTGAAAACCATAAGTTTTCCAAAGCCTGTGAGTCAGTATCTGTTCTGCAAAGAAGTCCATTGTATCACTTTTTTAGATTCCACATGTAAATGATAGCATTTGATAGTCTCATATTGTCTGACTGGCTTCACATAGCATGATAATTTCTAGGTCCATCCATGTTGCTGCCAATGCCTTTATTTCTTTCCTTTTAATGGCTGAGTAATACTCCATGTGTATATGTACCACATTGTCTTTACCCACTCCTCTGTTGATGGGCATTTAGGTTGTTTCCATGTCTTGGCTATTGTATTTAGTGCTGCAATGAACACTGGAGTACATGTCTTTCTGAGTCATGGTTTTCTCTGGAGAGATGCCCAGGAGTGGGATTGCTGGATCAAATGGTAAATCTCTTTTCAGTTTTCTGAGGAATCTCCGTATTTATTTCCACAGTGGTTGCACCAATTTACGTCCTCACCAACAGTATAATAGAGTTCTCAGTGTTCAAAATTAAATATTCAAGAGAGCTTATTTTCAAACTCTCTTCAGTATTTTATTGCAGAAAGGGATGTGCATTTTTCTTAAATTTATACTTAAAAGAATAAGAAGGATAAACTGCAACATACACCATAAAGTATTTGGGTTATATATGAAGAAATGTTTCTATGTATTTTAACTAGTTACTGTAATGATTGCCTTATTGATCTTGAATACTTCATCACTTGCAGCAGAATGCCAGGCTACAGTGATTCTGTTGACTGGTTGGATAATTTGACTAGATGATAAGCAACAAAAAGCTCTTCCTAAATCCCTACCTAATACAGTACTTGGTTAAAGCTAATGAACAAATTTTCAGTGGATTCCAACCCAAGGCAATGTTGTAGATAAAGACTCAAAGAATTATAGGTAATAAACTAGTAAATTCTGAGAAAGGGTAAAAATGAATGAATGCCTCATTTCTGCCCTATATTACTCTATCTCCTGTATACTCTGTTTGCATAGAAGCAGATGTTGTATTCCCTATAGAATGTCTGAGTTCAGGTTACTGAGATAGCTCAGAGCATCACGTGCATTATCATTTTCACCCTCATAATAATCTAGCAAATTTGGTACCATTATGATATTTATATTACAGATTTAGCCACAGAGTGAGTTTTGTTTGGTTGATGTTTAGTAAGCATTGACTATGTGCTGGGCCTTGTACTACTGACTGGAATTCAGCAACGAATACATAGTCCTTCTTGAGCTTATATACTAGATTCTAATAAGGAAGAAACAATAAGAATGATGAATAAACAAATGATATTGGATATGATATGTTGTATTACAGTGAAAAATAGGGAGGGGAGATCGAGAGTGTTCTGCTATAAGATTTGACTGGACTCAATCCTAGAAGTTCAAACCCTATGCTACTTTATCACTATAAGTTACCAAGAATGTGAGATTGTTGCCTGAGGAGATTTCTTGAGATATATTCATGAGAAATGATTATTTTTGTGGTTCATTAATTATTCCCTAAGTAAGAAGTAACGACTGAATAACTCTAATGGAGGGGAAAAAAATGGAATATTGTAGCTAAGGAATTTAAAGAGGTTTAATTTTCAGGCAAATAAAAGCGTTGTTACTTGGCCCCTGTTGAAAGGCTAAAGCTGGAGTCATTCACCATTGGGTTTGTGTTTACTTCTAGATCCATGTCAACAGGACTGTGGAGTACTCAAAACACTCCAAAACCAGCAGATGTTTTAGATGTATTTGTTCTGTCATAATGTCAACATTGTGTTATTTTTCATCTTGTGAATTCTTATCCCCACCTTTTGCACTCTGCCCTAATTTTTTCCCATCTCCAACCTTAAAATTTAGCCAAGTTCAGAAGAGATTACCTTCTAGAGAAAATGACTAATGTATAGTGTGTTCAACATAGTAGATAACAGTAAAATCTTTTAATTCTTTATCTATAAAAGTTGGTACAATTTTAAGAAAAATATAATTACAGAAATATTAGAGTGAAGAAAGAATATTATTATAATACTAATTAGATCAGAAGACGAGTCTTTCTGAAGTGTTGTGTCTCCAAGTGTTTCAGTCAAGAGTTCACAAAAAATGCCTTACTCAATTTGGGGGCTGGCTAAGCAAGTTCAAAATCCATCAGGTGGGTAATCAGGAAGCGAAGGTCATTGGTAGGCTTTAACTTTCAGCCATGGGACGTAGTTGCCCACAGGCAGAATTTGTTTGTTTTATTCATTTCTTTTTCCTTTGTTTTTTCTTTTTTTCTTTTTGTTTTTTGGGCCACACTATTTGGGTCCATTACCACTGAGCCACAATGGGAACTCCCGATTTTTTTTTCTTTTTTAGGCAGCTTCAACCCTGCTTTTAACTTCTTCCAACTGATTCAGTCAAGCCCATCCAGATTATCCAGGATAATTTACCTTAAATTTATCTGATTAGGGACTTCAGCTACATCCACAAGTTTCCTTAACAGCAACACCTAAAACGGTGTTTGATTGAATAACTGGGGACTACAGCCTAGCTAGAATGATACATGGAAAAATAAAAACCAGACAATTTGTTTTCTGTAACTTTGTAAATTTGTTTCTGGGAATTTTTATTGGGAATTTTTTTGAAATACAAACTCCTGAAGTATTTTGAAACTTTTGACTTCAGGAAAAAACTTCTTGATTCAATGTGAAAAATTTGCATTTGTCTTTTTAGCTGCCTATGTCTCAAGACCAGAAGAAATTTATTTTCAAATGTGATGATAAATCAGTCAGTATAGTGTCTCTCCTTGATAGATTTAGAACACCAGTGTCTTTTGAACTCATTTCATATTAAAACAAAGCAAAAATTTAAGAAAATGATTATTTGTCAAAGCTGGCATTTGTTGCCCATTAAATAGCAAGTGATGCATGCCTACGCTCTTCCTTGAGTTTATCTATTTTTGGGGGATCAGGTATAGGGACATCACATGCAGCCTTGATGGTAAGTAGTGATCAGTCAAAACCAGTCATGGAGATCTTTTTTCTAGCAGTTGATCCAGGGCTGGGTATGTGACCCATTCAGGGCCAAGAAGATGTAAAGCAGAAATCTAATAATCCTAAGTATCAAATAAATACTGAGTCCAGAATGACAAATAAATGGCTGAATAAATAAGTAGATGGGGAGGATAAACAAATTTCTCCCGTAGAAGAATTCCACATAATTTCTGTAGCTACTCTACAGTTAAGGAAGTAGAGCGTTATTTCCCTCTCCTCAAAATAGGGACAATGAATAGTACCTTCCTTCCAAAGAGTAGACTGTGGGAAGGAGGAAAAAGAATACCTTTTTTTTAGGAAAAAACCTGTACTCGTTTCGCTGCTATAACAAATTACTACAAACTTAGTGCTACAAAACAATAAAACTTGATTATGTCACCGTCTCTGGGTTAGAAGCCTGACGCTGGGCCAAAATGGCAGTATTGTCCTGCATGAGAGTAGGACTGCGTTCCTCTCTGGAGGGTCCAGGGGAGAATCTGTTTCTTGTCTTTTCTGACTTCTAGATGCTGCTCTTATTTCTTGACTCACTGACTCCCTTCCTGTCTTCAAAGCCAGTGACACCAGCTCTGTTCTCACATACCATCATTCAGAGCTTCTTCCTTCTCATATCTCTTTCTCTGACTCTTTCAACTCTTGATTATAGTAGGTCCACCCAGGTAATGCAGGATAACCTCCCACTGTGAAGGTCGGCTGCTTAGAAAACTTATTTCCATTGATGACCTTAATTCTCCTTTGATATCCAACTTATGCTATTCACAAGTTCCAGCATTTAAGACATAGATATATGTGGGAGTAAGTATTCTGTCTACACATCTGACAAATACTACATCAGCCAGGTGACCCAGGATCACATCAGGGATGACAAGTCAGGTTGACAGCATGTGTGTGCACTTGATAAATGATGAGAATGCGTCATATACGATACCTGAGTGATCCGCATCCTCTAAACTCATAAGCCTAGTCTAATCTTGAGAAAAACATCAGACAAATCCACATTGAGGGGCATCGTATAAAATACCTGAGTAGTTCTCTTCTAAGTGATCAGAGGTCATTGTGGCAGGAATGTGGACAGCCTGTAGAAACTGGACTAGGTAAGGAAACTGGTTGTTCCCTGTAGCCTCCAGAAAGCAACAAGCCCTCCTGAAAGTTTGATTTTGGGCTAGTGAGACCTGGATTAGATACATGACCCACAGAACTATAAGGTAATCAATTTATATTGTTTAAGCCACTAAGTTTGTGGTAATATTTTATTGTAGCAATGCGATATAATATGTTCATATGTAAATACAAATATAGTTGTCCAGAATAACTCTGAGAAACTGTCATAGCCAAGAGGCACCTAAGGAGGCTTGACAACTAAGAGTAATGTGGTATC
This sequence comes from Catagonus wagneri, assembly GCA_004024745.2. Taxonomy (NCBI): domain Eukaryota; kingdom Metazoa; phylum Chordata; class Mammalia; order Artiodactyla; family Tayassuidae; genus Catagonus; species Catagonus wagneri. The sequence goes on along the minus strand of PVHT020000257.1, from coordinate 8,401,970 downwards.
TTGGATAGATCCAGGAACAGGAAAAAGGACATTAAGTAAAGCCAAAGAAACCTGAATACAGTATATACTTTATTTGTTCAACATTTGTGACAAACATACCATATTATTAATGTTAGTAGTAAGAGGAATGGTGTGGGGTATTTGGGGCTCCTCTGCAATTTTTCTGGAAATCTAGATCTATTCTGAATATTTATTAAACCTTTATTAAACTTTGAGTGAGTTTAGCCATTAACGTTTTTGACTAGAACATGATCTGAGCTGTACTGTAGAAAGATTAATTTGACAAAAAATAATTTAGATTGAAAAATGCAGATTAGAAAAGGAGAGGAGGGAAAATATTAAGCTTGGATAGGCAAGAAATTACAGCATTATTGATCTTACTTTTATTTGCTAACACAATCACTAGTCTCTTTGAAAAATTAATTTGATTTTATTTATATCAAGTTAACCCGTATCTTAAAAAGTCAGAGATTTATAATGAAAAATAACAGGTTCTTGCTGAAGTCAAACAACCCCAAGTCTTTGCTCAAAGGTAGCAGCTTTCACCACTTTTATCTGTTTATTCTAATAGCTACCTCTTTATTTCTAAATTTCAAAAACATTTGTCTAGTTCTTGATTTTAAATTTTAGATAGTATCTTCTTAGATAGTATCTTTCTCATATCAACCCTTAATCCCTTATTCTTGCCTAATTGTTACGGTGAGAACCTTTAATACTGTTTGAATAGGAGTGTTGAGAGTGGGGACTCATTTGTCTTTCGCCTCTTCTTAGTGGGAAATCTTTCATTATGTATGATTGAGCACGATAAATGTGAGCTTGTCATACATGCACTTTATTACATTGAGACACATTTTACCTATAGCTAATTTATTGGTGGTTATCATAAATTATGTTGAATTTTGGTAAATTTTTTTTCTGCCTCTATTGATAATTATATAGATTTTAAACTTCATTTGGTTAATGCAGTGTATCACATTGATTTGCAGATGTTGAACCATCCTCACATCCCAGGAATAAATCCCACTTGATCATGGTGTATGAATGTTTCAGTGTACTGTTGAATTCAGTTTGCTAATATGTTGAGGATTTTTGTATTTATGTTCATGAGGGATGTGGCCTGAAATTTTCTTTTCTTCTTATTTTTTTGTTAATGAATTTTATTTCAATTATAGGTGTACAAAAATTATCACAAGTCAATTTGATAGCATTTGCGTGATTTTCTTCTCTTGTAGGTGTCTTTATCTGGCTTTGATATTAGGGCAATACTGGCCTCATAAAATGAGTTTAGAAGTATCACCTCCTCTTCATTTTTTTGGAAGCATTTAAGTTAAATTGGTATTAATTCTTCTTTAAATGTTTGGTAGAATACATTGTGAAACAATCTGACCTGGGGCTTTTGTCTATTAGTAGGTGTGGATTATTGATTCATTCTCCTTACTGGTAATTGGTTTGTTCAGATTTTCTATTTCTTAATGACTCAGTCTTGGGAGAATTCATGTTTCTAGGAATTTATCCCTTTCTTCTAGTTCATCTGATTACTTAGTGTTCATAGCAGTTTCTTTTGATCCTTAGTATTTGTGTTACTAGTTATAATGTTTCTGCTTTCATTTCTGATTTTATTGATTACTATCACCTGAGTGACTTCTAAATTCACTGCGATTTTTTTTTCGGACCAGCACTGAGTTTTATCTTTTTTCCCTCTGGTATCCCCTGGCTTGAACCTAATACAGCTAGAACCAAGGAAGCGAGCACTATGGTACAGACAGAGAAAGCTCCAGAAGCCTGGCATGAGGGGCCAAAAATGAAACTTAAAATTCTCAGAAGGAGTAAGAAGCTCCAGCCCCACTACCTCTCTTATTTTTCTCTCTCTGGGCCAGCTCCTAGGCAATTCCATTCCACTTTTAAAAATATTTCAGAAAATAATACAGTGTATAATCCATATATTACCTAGTAACACCTGAAACAGGCTCTTTAATCAAACACATTGAATTTTCTGCAAAGGAATATGAATATGCACATACAAAGATGGGTCAATAAAAACTTTTATATACTTTAAGTCATTTTGATAGCAAATTAGTTCAAATATGTAAATATTTGCTGTCAAGTGAGTATTTAAAAAAATTTTAGTTTTCAAAAATTTTGGACTTAGGCATTACAGATAAGGCATTATTGACTCTTTGCCTCTCATTTGGCCTTTGGGTAACTAATGCCTCCAGTTTCTCACAGTTTTTGGAGTTTCTAGGTCCGACTCTATATGTGACATGCTGACTTCTTGCAAACTTAGGGTTGTCTTTCTCTTCTTTGTTTAATGACTCACTACCTGTCCATCTGCTTTCCCTCTTCCAAAATTTGGATGATAAAACTCCTCTGCTTTTTCTCTTTTAAGATCTTTCACCATGAACATCTTTACCTGGTTTATTCATTAACTTATCCTTTAGTTGAGTTTCAAGAATGAAGGGAGATCATTGGATGTATCAGTGATCATTGGATGTACCAAACAGAGCATGTCAAGGTTAACTGGGACCCAGAGATAAAGGTGAAAATTGTTTGCTGATGATAGAAATCTGCAGGTTTGTAATAACATTCCAGTTAAAGATGATAAATTATTGTAAAGGACAATATTTCTTAAGCTGTCATCATATGAAGCCCCTCAGAAATGGAATTTCCATTTCAGAAGCATCCACTGGCTCTGTAGGGAGCTAAATGGTGCCCTGCTCCTCGCTTTCCCCCACCCAAAATAGATATATCTGCAACTTCATCTTCAGAGCCTGTGAATATTACTTTATAAGCCAAAAAGTATGGTTAAGTTAAGCATTTTGAGAAGAGGCTTTTTAAAGGATTATATAGCTGGGCTCTAAAGTAAGGAGGTTTAAAGTTAGACCCATGATGGGGTGACAGGAAGAGAGAGAGAGAGGGGAGGCCACAAACCAAGAGATGCTGATGCCTGTCAGAAGCTGGAAGATGCAAGAAGTCAGTGTTCTTCTAGCGACTCTCTGGGGGTGGGGGTCGGGGAGTATAGTCCAGTCTGCACCTAGAATTTGGATGCCTGCCTCCAGAACCATGAGAAAATATATTTCTATAATTTTAAGCCACCCAGTTTGTGATCATTTATTATGGCAACCCTAGGAAACGAGCACACTGGCAGTGTAGTAATGTGTTGTCCTTCCTGAGTAACAGCAAGCTCTCTTTATGCATAGGACAAATATGCATAGGAATTATTTTATTTATACTTTTGGGCAAGCTGGCTCTCCTCTTGGTCTCAGTTTAAAAACCTAAAACTTAGGATTGGCGATCAGTGATTTGAAATGCCTCAAATTCCGGGATACTCTTCGTTTGTGCAAATCCTAATATGGCAGTAAGGAAATTGACCTATTTGTATCATCCATGTAATGAATATGTATATAAGTCCCAGATGAATCTAATAGCATCATTACTACCTGGAGATGCACTTAAAAACAAGGATTTTTCTTCTTTTTCTTTGGGAATAGCTATTTTAGATGTATATGAAAGCAAGAGTTTATTTTATATGGACAACTTGCTTGATTTGCTAGGAAGACTAGTCTAAGTTAATTTTTGTTTTTCTTTTAGGCCCTCACCTATGACATATGGAAGTTCCCAGGCTATTGGTTGAATTGAAGCTGCAGCTGCTAGTCTACATCACAGCCACGGCAACATGGAATGTGAGCTGCATCTGAGACCTACACCACAATTTGTGACCTACACTGCAGCTTGTGGCAACACTGGATCCTTAACCTAGTGAAGGAGGCCAGGGATCAAACCCACATTCTCACAGACACTATGTCAAGTTCTTAACCCCTTGAGCCACAACAGGAACTTCCTAAGTTAAATTTTTAAAGTAAAATTTGATGTACGTAGACTAACCTGCTTTAAAAGGCATTTATATTAATCCTATAAAGAAATTGTATGAAAATCAAATTAATAGTGTCTTTTTAATCCCCATTCTAGTCATCTAGATTGCTGTCTATCTTTTCTATAAGGCTTTTCCTAATTTAAAATTTAATGGGTGGCTGATTCAATCACAGAAAAATTTAAATGTTCATGAAAAACACATTTAACTCTACTGCCAAGTTCAGGGACCTTTTTTCCTTCTTGCATATAATACGTAACCACGACGGCTTTGAGTCTTACCCCTTTTGTTCTCCTTGGGTCTTTTTTTTTTTCCTAAAAACCATTTTTTTTACTTTTTTTTGTCATTTTAGGGCCACACCCGTGGCATGTAGAGGTTCCCAGGCTAGGGGTCTAATCAGAGCTACAGCTGCTGGCCTATGCCACAGCCACAGCAATGTGGGATCCAAGCCACATCTGCAACCTACACCACAGTTCACAGCAACGCCAGATCCTTAACCCACTGAACGAGGCCAGGGATTGAACCTGCAACCTCATGGTTAGTATTTGGATTCGTTTCCACTGCACCACGACGGGAACTCCCTAAAAAACCATTTTAAAATGTACTTTCTCATTTTCCTACAAGACCACAAAACCTAGACACTATTTTTTTTCTCCTCATAAAATGTTTAAATGCCTGTTTAAATATTGTAACTAATGCTTATTAAGCACTTACTATGTGCTTCCATGTTCATACCTGCTTCCAAGTTCATCACTTTTATTGATTACTGAGAGTAAGGTGTGCATTATTATCATTCCCACTTTATAGGTAGGAATACTGAGGCAGGGAGAGGTTAAATAACTCCTATAGTCATATAACTATTGCTTAGGAAAGATTTAGGATTTCAAGGCTGGCAGTATAGCTCCACAGCCATATCTGAACCCCTTACCCACAGTGGCTTTCATTGTTTGAAGGACTGTCTAAACTTAATGGATATTGACCCGGTGTGTTCGTGCAATTCACCATCGACCTGAAATGCTCTTCTAGAATCCATGACATAAAAGCGTTGTTGGAGATTTTCTCATTAGTCATTGTGTGACTGTGCTTTTTATATATGTGTGTGTTAAAAGTAAAGACTGTAGTTATCCCATAAACTCTAATTAATAGTCCAACATCATGGAAATCTTCAAATAAATCATGCACCTGACTGACCCCAAGCCTCTAATTAATAAGTTCAGGGATAAGAATGACCATATTTTATCCTGCCCTTCCACTTATCCTTTTCTTGGGCTGTGGGTGCTTGATTGCCCCGGGCTGCAGGCATCTTACCTGAACACTTCATGCAGGTTCAGATAAAAATTAGGGATTAACAGAAACACACCACTATATATAAAACAGATAAGAACTTACTATGTAGCACAGGGAACTACATTCAGTATCTTGTAATAACCTGTAATGGAAAAGAAGCTGAAAAAGAATATGTATATATCTGAAAATATACGTACATACCTGAAACACTTTGCTGCTCACCTGAAACTAACACAGCATTGTAAATCAATTATACCTCAAATAAATTAAAATCCAGTTTTTTCACCTTTCTGGATTGCACCTTGAGAGGGTGTATGAGGTGCTGTCCCCACAGCAGAGAAGGGGTTGCCTGAGTGTGACATCCCCAGGGGTGGGGGAGGTTTTTCAGAGCCTGACTGACAGCAGCCCTGCACCCAATCACCCCTAAAGGAAAGTACAGTTTCTCCCAATGCCCTCAGTGTTCTTCCAATGGGGATTTTCAAGCTCTGGATCACAGTCATTTCCCTCAGGCTGTTGAACTGCCTGAATGCAGCTGGGAGCATGATGATCCCTCTTCTCTTCACTGACTTCCTTCCCACGTGCTTTCTCAGCTCCACAGAGCTTGATAGGACAGGATCCAAACCACAGGCTGCTCTGGATTTCACCATAGAGAAGCTTAGCTAATTCATGCAGCCAAACTTGTGATCTGGCATCTCGGGGAGACTTCTTTAGTCACAGAGAAGGGGGTGGGGCAAATCAAGAAAACCCTGCACTGAGACTCATGTTCTTGAATCTTTTCCACATTTAATTGGCTTCTGAATCTGCCAGTGGAACTAAAGAAATGAAGACCTGGGGACAATTTTAACTATGCAGAATTTATTAGTACTGGTACTTTCTCTATGTTGATCAGAAATTCATTTTTGGTGAAACTGATGAATTTCTATGGCAAACTGTCTTAGGCTAATGAGGCTCTTCATGTTCTTAAATGTCTAAAATCCTAATGTGTCTCTCCTTGTGGTGTTACATCTATTTAATAAGTAAAAGAAAGTACAAAGGGACCGAGATATGGTGTAACTGGTCTTGTGGTATTGTGTATGATATTAAGTATTCTGTGCTTCATTATTCACAGTTGCTAGGGACTGAGAAATGGCCATGCTGAGAATAATACACGAGACATATATGGTACATTTAAAAAAAAGTGAAATTAATAAAGGCTTCTCTGGTACCCACTGTCTAGCAAATAAGCCAGGTTCTGTACATGTGCAAACGAATATATTCCTCCCTCCCTCCCGGAGGCACACACAAATACATGCTCCTCCCTCACAACACCACAAGATCAATTTTACCATATCTTGGTTCCTTTGTACCCTTCGTTTTACTTATTAAATAGATGTGAGTAAACACTGCAAGGAAAGACACGTTAAGATTTTAGACATATTTAAGAACATTAAGAATCTCATTGATATGAGATAATTTGCCATAGAAACCCATCAGTTTCTTCACAAATGAATTTCTGATCAACATGGGGAGAGAACCAGTACTATTAGTGTCTAGCAAAGAAGCCTCACGCGTTTAGTTGTATATGAACTTACTCTTGCATATTAACAGTGTTGTTATTAAAACACATAGGCCTTATACAAAGTTTAGGGGTATTATTGTACAAGAATAAGGAGTTTAATTAAAATAGTGGGATGCAAAAGGGAGCAAGGTGCCATCTGTCTCTCTATAGCATTTGCCATCTTGGTGACTCTTGTGTTGGCTGACATGGGTGGTTGAATTGATAGCCCCTTTCTCTCAACTCCTTATGGAGTCCTTCCCCAGCTCTGCTCTTAGGCTGCCCTTCTGGATGGTGACCTTGTGAGGAGCTGCATTCCCTGCTAGCGTTTCTGAACTTGTTTGAGGTCCTTGTATGGAGAACAGAGTCTTCACTGTTCCAAGTTCTCAATGTTGTTCTTTTAAATGATCAACAAAAATCTGGAATCTCTGAAGTAGACCCTGGTGATCCTGTGGCATCCTCTTTAGTTTTTCTTAGGGTGTAGAAAGTGGTAGGTCATGTCTACCATCTCAAGTTGTGCTCAGCTTGTGTCAGAGGAATACTAGCTGTGGGCCACTGCAAGCCATTTGGAACTGCGACTCTTATTCAAGTTCCAGAGATCAAAACCACTTGATACTTAGTAGAAATTCAGTTTACCCAAGAAAACCCAGGGACAAGCCAACTACCCTCAAGTTAATAAAATGGGAGAGAGGCTGACTACAAAGTTTCCAGAGAGCATAGGTTATGGAAGGTTCTAAGTATTGAGGGCATCGCACCAGGGTCTGTCTGCATGATTGAATAACCATGCATACCTAGGCAGAAAACAACGTTCTTTTGAATAGGACATGAAATAACTTTATTTGGGAAGGAAGGGCAAATGTTGTGAATAGGAAGCTAGATTCCAGGGTATTTACTTACTGCAAAGCACACATTTGAATTAACAGTCCCACCCACGATTCACTGTGTGGAAGAGCTCAGGTGAATTTTGCGTAAGGTATTTTGCTGTTGGTACTTAAAAGTTGGTTAAAATTAACATTGTCGAGCAGAGGTGAAACTGTACACTTGGACTATTTTAGGGGCTGCTTCTATTACAGCATAAGCATCTGTGTGCTCCTTTAATGTGGTAGAAATACAATTATAATCCAGAACACAACACTTGCATATTCTCCCTCCCTCCCCCACCATATACATATATATATCCTCAGCTCTGCTAGTTGAAAATAACTAAATAACTTGTAGAATGCCATGCATCAGAGCTTCTTCAGTTATACTGCTGTGACCAATTACACCTTAGTTCTCCGGAGATACTCAAACACAGGTTTTCCTGTACAAGTAGACATGCCACAGAGACTGCAGTTACCCTGAATTTTGAGATTTATGGCATATGGCTCAAGTTTAAGAAAGACAACACACGATTTTTGAGTGTTTAAAATATTATTTTTGCCTGCAGTGTATAACCATAATACCTTCCACCTTAATCATTTATAGCTTCCAGTATTATCTTCATACAGAAGCCTTTTGTGTTTTTGTGGCTTAAGGGCTTAGGTGAGGGTGCAAAATTTTGGAATTTTATAGTAGAATATCTCTAGCTTGCTTTGTGCCTGGAGCTACATTTCAATTTCCTTTACTTATATAATTCATGTATTTCTTCTTGACCTACTTTACATTTTGGTCCTTTAAGGTGGTAGAGTAATAACGAAGGATAACCCAGAGGCCAGATTCTTGGCTGCATTGCTTGGCTGGCACTTTGTGGCAGAACATAACATTCTCGTCACTTCCCGTTCTACAGAGAAGATTCTGTAGCCCTTGTCTTTGGGGACCCACTGCTCTTTTCTGCTAACCTCCAGGGACATCTGGCAGTGGCACAGTGACCGTGTGCTTCCAGGTGGGACCCTTCTTCTGGGGGATGGGAGTGATTTGCAATATAAACCCGATGTTGGATTATTTATGACTTTAAAACAGAATTGAAAATTTTTTTTATTTTGAAATTATTTTGGACTTTATTAAAAACATAATATTCCTATTGCCCAAAAGACACAGTTTTGCCTTCTCCCCTCTTCTACCTATTTTACAGTTACATGACAGGTGTGGTGGCTTCATATTCATTCTTAAGTCCTCTAACCCAAATCATTCACATCTCTGTTTCCTAAGAATTGGGTCAAGCTAAGCCTGAGAGATATTATCCTCATAATTTATGAATATTATACATATGTTATGGGAAAAGTCCTAAGGGCAAGTAATATTCATCCATCACCACCACATATATTTCACAGCATTTTCTATTGCGTGGAATTCAATTTAAAGTTATGTACTTACTATAAATAAGGAAAGGGTAAGAGCTAACATTTACATGGCATTTCCCAAACATTAATTAATTCAACAGCAAAATAAATATTATAACTTGTGACAGAAAGCTGCCCAAGTTTTATAACTAAATTATTTATTACTTGAGAAGCTTTTTGGTTGAATGGTGATTAGATAAGCAGGGGACAAAAAGGACTGCATTATAAAGCATTCTTTCATGTTTGCATTGAAATACTTCAGTGGAACCAACTGTTCATAGGAAGACAGTAGTTTTAACTTAATACAGTAATCATCACACAGTTGTAGGCACTTAGTCAGTCAGCAGTTTGTAAATTGCAAAGACTCAAGAAAAGTTTAAAGCATTATTTAGAGGCAAGCAATTTAGGAAAGTAGATCTGAAACCAGTGGTTTGCTAAGGAAGAATAAACTGTAACTGTGTCAGTTTCTTATTGCCGCTGCAACAAGTGACTGTCTTAAAACAGCAGAAATGTATCACCTTCTAGTTCTGGAGGTCAGAAGATGAAAATGAATCCCACTGGGGTAAAATCAGGGTACCAGCAAAATTGCATTCCTTTCTGGAAGTTCTGGGGAAAATGTACATTCTGGCTTCTTCCAGCTTCTAAGGCTGCCTGCATTCCTGGCCCCCTTCTGTTTTCAGAATAGTGGTGGCTGTTGAGTCTTCCTCACATGGCATCGCTCTGCTAGTGCCTCTTCTGCTTCCTCTTCCACATGTAAGGACCCTTGTGATTATGCTGGGCCCACCTGATTGATTCGGGTTAATCTTCCCATTTTAAAATCAGCTGTTTGGCAACCTAATTCCACGTGCAGTCATAATTCCTCTTTGCAATGTAACCTAAAAGTTTCCAAGATTAGAACATACCTTATCACAGCAAGGTAACGTGATACAGTCATGTGACATAGTGGAATGCCCACCCAGGACTGGCTCTAACCTGACAGCTGTGAGGACAGCCCTCATCCAAGCCTCAGCTTTTGTTTTTGGGGTTTCTACTAATAATACAGTTGCTGAGAATTACCCAAGTCAGAAACCTGAGCGTTGCTTTCAAAAATTCTTTTTCCCATCCCTTATATCCAAATTTGTCACTAAGATCTGTTAATTTTGCCTTTTAAATATTTCCTAAATTTCTTCCCTTTGTTGTATCCCTTACCTTTGCTCAGATTCCCATCACGTTTCACCTGAATAATCACTTTTAGCTCCTAGCAAGTGCTCATAAAGTCCCTAGAGTTACTCTGTTTCTATTTCCTGTTCCAGTGTCAGGATGGGCTTTCTAAAGCACAAATGTTTGTCATTCTCCTTTTTAACAACTCCCACCCTTCATAGCAGTGATTTACATCTGAGTTGGGAGGTTCAGAAACTTATTTTTTAATTTAAAAAAAATTTTTATTTTGGTTGATTTACAAGTTGTATTAGTTTCAGATGTACAGCAAAGTAATTGAGTTACATATGTGTTCTTTTTCAGATTCTTTTCTGTTGTAGATTATTACAAGAGATTGAATATAGTTCAATGTGCTATAGAGTACATATTTTTTTACCTATTTTAAATACAGTAGTGTGTATCTGTTAATCCCAAACTCCTAATTTATCCCTCCTTTGCTTTCCCCTTTGGTAACCGTAAGTTTGTTATCTATGTCTGTGAGTCTATTTTTGTTTTGTAAATAAGATCCTTGGTATCATTTTTTTTTTAAGATTCCACATAGAAGTGATATCATGGGATATTTGTCTTTCTTTGACATACTTCATTTAGCTTGATAATCTCTATGTCCATCCATGTTGCTACAAGTGGCATTAGGTCATTCTTTTTATGGCTCAGTAATATTCCATTGTATTATAATACCACATCTTTTTTATCCATTCACTAGTCTATGGACATTTTCATTGCTTCCATGTGTTGGCTGTTGTAAGTAGTGCTGCTATGAACGTTGGGGGTGCATGTATCTTTTCGAATTAAAGTTGTCATCATGCAAAAAATAACCTTTTAAAAAGGTATTTTGAATTATGCAAATTTCTACACACCTGTTCCAAGATTCTAAGATGTTTTAGGGGTCCAGTCCTCTCCCTCTCACTGGGCAACCATTTGAAGATCATCGTGTAAATGGGAGTTTCCTTGTGGTACAGTGGGTTAAGGATCAGGCATTGTCAATGCAGTGACTTGGGTCACTGCTGTGGTATAGGTTCAATCCCTGGCCCAGGAATTTCCACATGCACCAGGTGCAGTCAAAAAGAGTTTAGAATGGATAAGCAATGAGGTCCTACTGTACAGCATAGAGAACTTTATCCAATTTCTTGTGATAGAACATGATGAAAGATAATATGAGAAATGAATGTATATATATATTTACCATATGTATATACATGTATGAGTGGGTCACTTTGCTGTGCAGTAGAAATTGGCACAACATTGTAAATCAATGATAATTTTAAAAAGTAAAAAAGTGTATAGGTTTTACTCCTGCCAAAAAAAGAAAAATTGCTTTGTATGTATCTGGTATACTAATTTAAAACAGCTATGGGATGCAGAGTAATTAATTTTGCTCTTCGTGATCTTTCAATACTGTGCTCTATGGGGCTAGATTTTTCCTTTGCTCGAGATGGAAACTCCATTGTTTAATTACTCTTAGCTAATACAAAGTGATAAGATCATCAGATATACCTGGAGAAAATTAGCCCAAACTGGAACCCCAGCATATACATCACAGCCTTCTCTTCCTCATCACCTATATAAAATGTATCCATTAAGACTGTCAGTGTTGCCTCTTTGTTATCTCTTGAATTTGTCTGGTTCCATGTTACACACAAAACTTCAGTATCATTCAAGTGAGAGCTCTTCCCCTTTTCCTAGCTAAGGCCACTGTAAGAAGCTTACAGTTTTTGCACTGGCTTCTCTTCTCTCAGCTTATGAACTGTGGTTCCTGATCCTCTTGACCATGGTGGGGGAACAGGTGTGGGAGCTGGAAATGTCTTACTTGACTGGTATATGCAAAGCCTGTTCTCACACTCTCGGGACCTGACTGAAATTAAAAGCTCCTTCTAGGTTGGTGAGGTTGAGAGTCTTCTGAGAGCTCTCAGGACTGAAAAGCTCTCTTGTGCTTTCCCCTTGATGAGGGTGATACACTCTTTTCTGACTCCAGGCATACTATCATGTTATCAGTGACATAGTTTTGAGGGCTGTTGGCCCTGTGGGCCATCTGATAAGAAGGGAGCTCAAACACGGCCCACATCTACTGATGGGAAAAACTCCTGCATACTTTGTGTCAACCTATTGTCCAAGCAACTGAAACCTTCCACCTTTCATTCCCTTCTGCAGCCTGGAACAGCTATCCAGCTCCACTCTGCTTTTTGGGATTTTCACGTGGGAGTCAGTCTCCAATCCATTGCTTCACCACAATAGCAATGACACCTGTCAAACTGTCTGATGAAGCTCTTTCATTAGGTTGAGTGAGGGGTGAAGGAGGCCTTTCTTATAGCAAACAAACCCCAAAGTAGTTCTTTTGGAGTCTCCCCATTAATTTTTTACAAAACTCAATACTTTTATATTCTTCACAGGCCTGGGAGGTTTAAGAGTCTCTAGCAACTTTTTTTTTTTTTTTTTAACTCGGTTCATTTTATGTGTCACCTTGACTGGCCACAAGTTGCCTAGATATTTAGCCGAACATTATTCTAGGTGTTTTGGGATGTAATTCACATTTAAAGCAGTCGTCTGAAGTAAGCACCTTGTCCTCCCCAGTGTGGGTGAACGTCTTCCATTCAACTGAGGGCCTGAATAGAGCAAAAAGGTGATTCTTGCCCGAGTGATCACTGACCTTGCTGCCTTTGACTTTGGCTTTGTCCTGCCTTTGGACTTGAACTATAGCCTGGGCTCTCCTGGTTCTCAAGACTTCAGACATGGACTGGAACTGCACTGACATCTCTCCCCAGTCTGGTCTGGTCTCCAGCTTGCCTACTCATATCTTAATCTGATTGGTTTTATTTCTCTGGAGAACCCTGACGGATACACTTGGTGATCTCTTTCACAGTTAACTTTGCTTTATGACACTTGTTGCCTTATGTTTTCAGCCAAACTTTGGTTTAAGCATTCTGCTGCACATTTCACAAATAATGAGAAGTGCTGTTGATAGGTGTGTGCTCTGCATGTGGACAGTGTAGAGGCAGAAGAAAGATGAAAAACTTTTTTTTTTCAGATCTATACTGTCCAGTCCAACAGCCACTAGCCATGTGTGGCTATTTAAATGTATTTAAAAATTTTTATTATAGTTGGTTTACAATGTTCTGTCAATTTCTGATGTAGAGCAAAGTTTATATATATATATATATATATATTCTTTTTCTCATATTCTATCATGTTGTATCACAAGTAACTGCATATAGTTCCCTGTGCTATGCAGCAGGGTCTCACTGTTTATCCATTAAAATTAGCATTCCACAGTGGCACTAGCCATACTTCAGGGACCCAGTAGCCACAATTTCTAGTGTCTACTTCACTGCACTGATATAGAACATTTCTTTCAATACAGAAATTCCTGGGAGTTCCCGTCGTGGCTCAGTGGTTAACGAATCCGACTAGGAACCATGAGGTTGTGGGTTCGATCCCTGGCCTTGCTCAGTGGGTTAAGGATCCGGCGTTGCCGTGAGCTGTGGTGTAGGTTGCAGACACGGCTCGGATCCCGCGTTGCTGTGGCTGTGGTGAAGGCCGGCAGCTACAGCTCCTGTTAGAGCCCTAGCCCGGGAACCTCCATATGCCGCGGGTGCAGCTCTAGATAAAGGCAAAAAGACAAAAAAAAAAAAAAAGTTCTGTTGGGCAGCATTGTTCTAGAGTATGTGCAAGTGCGTTGGAAAATTCCCAGGCCTTTCCTTCTTATGACCAAATGACTGTTAGTTGCTAGCTCACACCCTAATCTAGGCATAGAGGAAAATTTGCTACTCTTTGTATTTTGTCCAAATTTCTTCTTCTCCCTTCTTTCTTCTTTTTCCTTCTTGTTGCTCAATTTCTTATTTTACAGAAGTGTCCTTTATACCTTGACATTTTCCTTATTTCCCAGAAGAATGAGATACTTTCTTTTGATCTCATGGTGCCCCTTTTGTATCTCTAGCACTTATTTATTATCTGAGTAAATTGTTAGTGTTTGTGCCTTTTTATTGGGTTCTGGACTTCTAAAAACAGATTGTTGCTGATATATCGATGTACCCCTTACCATAATACCTGGCCTGAAGAATATACTCAAATATACTTTCAAATGGCATAGTGGCAGTGGTCCTCACTGTATGATAACCATCGGATCCATCTACTACTGATCCAACCTAGAATCCATTCTTAATGCAGTTACTCCTAAGGTCAATGATTACTCTCATATGTGAGTCATAACCTAGTATTATGGGGTAAATTGTGTATCCCTATATTGAAGACCTGACCCACAGGACTGCAGAATGTGTCTGTATTTGGAAATAGGGCTTTTAAAGAGACAATTAATTTAAAATGAGTTGACTAGGGTGGGCCCTAATCCAGTATGACTGGTGTTCTTTTAAGAGGAGGAAATTTGGACACACACACAGATCCTAGGATGGGTTCACACAGAGAAAAGGACATATGAGGGCATAGTGGGGAGGTGGCCATCTGTAAGCAAAGAAGAGAGGCCTCGGAAGAAGCAGCAGGCTTCTTCCGAGGCCTCTCTTCTTTGCTTACAGACATGTAAGACATCTAGCCTCCAGAACTCTGAGAAAATAACTTTGTGCTATTTGAAACTACCACGTGTGATTTTTTTGTTATGGCAGAGACCTAGCAAATGAATATACCTGGAAAGACACCAGTACATTCAAATAATTTCTGAAGGTATTAGTACGTATATGAGTATTCATAGGATAGAAAGACTTAGAGAATTTGGCAGGAAGCCAAGCTTAAATCCCATCAAAGATGTTCCTGTTTGGCAGAATATGTTCCTTGGCATCCATAGCTCCATGCTCAAGCTTGGGAAGACTCGACTATCCCCCTGGCTTTCTCATCTTGTTTCTCTTGAAGGATGGCAGCTTTGGGACTTCTTATGCTAGGCTCTTGTTGCCATCATGAGAGCTGCTGCTTTCCTGAATTGCCTCTGTCCTGTGGTGCATCATAGTATGCGATGATCTGGTGTTGACCTAGAATACCTGCCTCCACTTCTTTTAATCCCCATGTGGTACCAGATGGGACAAACTATGGTACAGGAAGGAAAAAGCTTTCAGGGAATGGGGTTTCTATAGTCCGGAGACACAGATCTATTTTTAGTTTGTATCCACCCTCAGAAATTTGATTTGAAAAACCAGAGGGACCAAGCTAACAAGTAAAGCAATGAAGCATGTGGAATAATAAAGCAGATGATGATGATGTGTTAAACGTGAAGTCTGATCAGGACAGGATTTCAAAAAGACATTTAGATCTGAGGGATGAGCCAGTGGTGGTGTCTGGAATCAATTAACCAACCAATTCATTAATCAACTTACGCTTAGTTGAGTACAATTAACATACAGCACGTTTAAGTTTAAGGTGTACAATGCAGTGGTTTTATAAATTTATATATTGCAAATTGCCTATGTCAATAATATTAACACATATATCACCTCACATAGACTTTTTTTAATGGTGAGAACTTTTAAAAATCTCCTGTTAGCATCTTTCAAATATGTAATACATTATTGTTTATTGTAGTCATTATGTTGTACATAAAATCCTCAGAACTTATTCATCTTATAAATTATAGCCTATAGTTTGTACCCTTTGTCCACATTCATTCATTTTTCCTACTCCCCACATCCTGCCCAGGACAAGAACCGATCTATTTTCTATTTCTTTTAGTTTGCTTTCTTAGGTTCCACATATTCCAATATTTGTCTTTCTCTGTCTTATTCAATTCAGAGTAATGCTCTCATCCTTGCAGTTGCAAATGGCAGGACTTTGTTCTTTTTTGTAACTGAATCATATCCCTGTGTGTGTGTGCATGTGTGTGTGTGTACATGTGTTTGCTCATGCATGACATTTTCTTGATTCATCTATTGGTGGACACTTTAGTCATTCCTGTCTTTTGTAAATAATGCATGGCAGCTGAAATTTAAATTCTAGCCTGGGAATTTCTGATTCAGAGGAAAGAAGAGGTCAAGTGCTAGGACAGATCTTGATTCTGAATTTAGATCTCTCAGTCAGACTCAACACCTCTACAGCTTAAGCATTTAATGCACCAGACTTGAACAGTTACAGTTTTTCTATAGATACAGCTGACTTCAACCATGCTGTTTATTCTCATTGCTGTAACTTCTAGTGAGAAAGTATTAGGATCTGTCTAAAATTTTGACTACATTCACTACTGCCTGATGCAGAGACCACCACTGTTAGAGCTCTTTGGCTGTGCAATGCAGTTGAGAAATACAGAGACTTCTAAAAGTCCTAGAAATAAGTCGCAGCAGCTTTCTGTCTTGGGCTATCTTTTTGGGACTCAGACCTGAACTCTAGTTCTGGGCTTTCAATATAAAGAACTTCAATAAGTTCACTCTGTGAACTTGTCATTCTGTGATTGTACATGAATCACATGTAGAATTGGTTCATGAGCACATGAATTTTGTGATTCTGTGTGAAGCACAGTCTTTTTATGCTGTTGCTCCAGGAGGAAAAAATGCTAGTGGGAGTCTAGAATGAGCAGATTGCTCTCAAATTCATGTTTTGCTGCAGCTTTTTATATTTGGTAACCACCAAATGGCCATTGTGAAGATTTTTTCCTTTCCACACTTTAACAGGGGAAGAATGTCTGGCCTGGGTGAGATGTGTGTTTACATAGTTATATATAAATGTATGTTGTACGTATTTATATAAGCATATGTCATGAAACGCATATTTAACTAAGACTCAAATGCATGTAAAGAAGGATGAGTAGCTGCTCTGCACCTAAGTTCATTATTTCATTCCATTCTCACAAGGAGTTTATGAAGTAGATAGTAAAAATCTAATTTTCCAATTCCAAGGTCACCATAAATAAGGCAGGCTGCTATTAAAACAATTCTCTGTGAATTCACCCAACAAAAGGTTAATTCTTGCCCACAAATACTGATGCAGAATTTCCTGGTTGGGTAGCTTTACTTTAGGTGGCTCCCAAAGGGTTAGAATCCCTCGTTATGTGACTTTACCCTATCATGAGATTTTTCACTTCCAGATGCACAGACTCGGGAGAGTAGGTTTGCAAAGTTAATTGGAATATTTCAGGAAATGGGCCCTACATCACTTCTGCCCACATTGCACTGTGTGATGTCAACCACGTGGTCAACCCAACTGTGAGGGATGCTGGGAAGTAGAGGTGAGCCCTGATAGGATGAGCCAAGAGGTCCTGGCCCCCCGCACAGCCAGAGATAAAACTCCAGGGACTCCAAAACCTTTCGGAAATATGTTTAGTAAAATCACTTGGAAATCTTACAAGTGCTTTAGGACAATATGAGAATATTTCTAAACCTCTTCACAGGATTTTTGGTTTATCAGTTTATACATTTCAATGTATTTTAGAAGTTTTCTAGGGTCATTATAATCAAAAAAGCAATGTAACCTTGGCCGACACAAAATGTTCAAGAGGCCCCACTCTTTGAAAAAAAAACTTTTAAGTCAACTACTAATTGTGCTTTTAATAAAATACAGGTTAAGTGGAGTTCCTGCTACGGTGCAGCAGGCTAAGGATCCAGGGCTGTTTCTCCGGTAGCTGGGGTTGCTGCTGAGGTGCCAGTTTGATCCCCAGCCTGGTTTAGTGGGTTAAGGATCCAGCTTTGCATGCAGCTGCTGCGAGTCTCAGCTGTGGCTCAGATTTGATCCCTGGCCCAGGGACTTCCATATGCTGTGGGTGTGGCCAAAAAAAAAAAAAAATATGGGTTAAATGATGAAAAGAAATGAATACAAAAATACATTTATTGGTACTCAAAGTTATTTTTATATTATCATGAGCATTTTTATTTTATTGATGCATAGTTAATTTACAAGGCCATGATAATTTCGATTATACCACAAAGTAACCCAGTCATACATACACACTCATGATGTTTTTTGATAAGAAGTCCAGAGAAGTCGTGTACATACAAAGTTTCTTGTTTCTTAGTCTAATACAGGTAGAGGTCACCAAACTGCCACTAATAACTCCCTGCTAGTACAGCCCTCGCTAGACCTCAGGTATGTGACACAAGAGCTTGTGCTTTAAATATTACCTTTATTTTCCTAGTGACTTGCAAGTAAGCTTTTAATTATTGCGATTGTTAGCAGTAATTTAGAGAAAGCCACTATATTTCATATAACCAGGAACTTCAACGTGTGATGATTTAAAGCGAGTATATCATATCTGCCTCACTAGGTGGTTGTGGCTTAGAGGAAGTCATGGAGTTTCAATCTTGGACTGATTGTTTTGCTGTGTGACCTTGGGCAAGTTATTCTAATTCTGCAAGCCTCGATTTCTCTATCTTTAAAAGGAGGATACAAATATCTGTCTTTTCTGGGGAGGTTTATAGGAAGTAACACATTTAAAGTGCTCAATAAAGTAACTGCCAAATTGTTCTCCTCAATATTAACTACAATAATAAAAGCAATTATTGTGGATGGTATTATCCTAGTCTCAATTTTTTTCCTCTGTAAAATAGAGATAATACTTGCACCACACTGAGAAATAAATGAGCTGTATGTAAAATGTATGATACGCAATAGGAAATCAGTTGAAGTTATTTCCCTATCGCTGTCTGGACAGAACAGAACCTGAGTTTCTCTCTCTGTTTGTTGTAAGTTCTTTGACATTGTGGGTAAATCGTTTTAGACTCAGGAGGGTTTTTTGATTCTGAATATTAGAGAATATTTCTGTAAATTTTCAGTGTTGATTGAAAGATGCTTGGTGTTCCGCTTTTTTCTGGCCAAGATGTTTCCCAGTATTGCCTCCATTATTGGGGTGTTGAGTGGGCTCTACCCGTTAGAAAGTATACCACTTGTGAGCGCTGTGAAGTATCCAATGGCAGTTTTGTTTCTGTTTATTTACATGCCGATAGGTGTGTCGGACCCCAAAGCACGTTCCTTTTCTGTATAACATTCTAGAGATAAATTTACCTCCTTAGCTTTATCAAGTGTACATAGGGCATCTACTTTCTGCTCTAGGAACCATGTAAACAAAAAGGTAGTGATGTATTGACATTCCTGGATGTTCTTTGTGCTGAATTGCCCTTCAGTGTTCATTTTATGCTGCCCTGGATAATGTCCATTGCCATTGTCCAGGGCCGTGACAAATAAGCACTCAACAATTTGGCAATAGTGTGAGACACCCCAGTCTAGAGGCTGGCTGTCCACCGTAGCAGGTCACAGTATGCAGGCACTGACGTTCCTCTATCTCTCAGTCCTCAAATCAAAGATTTTTAACTGGTGGTTTGAAGAAAAGAAGAAATAATACATAGGGAAAAATATCTTCAGATTTTCTGAGTTCAAATTTACTTAATGGAATAGTAAAATGTACCACTTTTGCTTCTTGAATACAAATGATTTTTCCCTTCAGAATCTGTGCCATTCTCTACCGAACTATAGGTTTTTGCAGTACCAGATTAAATTGAAATCCTCAGCTGAGCCGAGGAAAGAAGGGGATCTGAGTAAATTTAGCTGCATCTCTGTTTTAGTCTTAGAGTGGAGCCTGCTCTTGAAAGCAGTTCCTGCTGCCTTGACACTTTGCCTTTCTCTCTTGGATTATGGAAGTAGCTGCTACAGCAGAGTTGTTGCTCTTCTTGCTCTTCTTGTTCTTCTTGTTCTGTATTGCAGTCTTTCTCCCCATCTGTGTTTCTTTATTAATTAGGATTATCTGCCTTCTTTCACTATGAAAAGTGAGGTAGGACCCATGATTCTCCAGGCTTCTGAGCAGCAACATGATCAGTAAGACCAGATTCTGGCAGGAAAATGAAATTATTTTTAATGTTAGACAAAGTAACTGCAGGATTCCACCTGCAGCCCGAGTCTGACTGGGAAATGATAAAAGAGGAAGTCAGGATATAACTCTGATCAAATGAATCGCCTTTAGACATGGCTTTTTAAAAATAGTCCTAGCCCCAAAGCCACACAGCTGTAAGCCCAAGATACAGTAAAAAATTAGCCACTTATAGGAATTGGAGATGAGAAGAGCCTCATTAGAGACCCAGACAGGGCAAGCCACAGTGGAGTAGTTGTGTTTTTCTGTGGATGGACCTGAACTATGGGATTAATGCATTTGGGGGAAACTCAGTTTTTTTGGCATCTCCTTTGCTTAAGGAAGGAAAAGTCCTGCGAGACCCTAAATTTCATTTCGGGGAATTTGAATGTGCTAAACAAAATTTGCTAATTAGTTGGGCAAGATGTCTGATCGCTTCATAAATTTTATATTTACTGAGATGTCCATTGTGAACTTCTCTCAGAAGTATCTGGAAGATACGGGTGTTGACACAGTGAATCAGAGGGGTTGTAGAAGACGGAAGGAGTGGGGGTGATCTGGGGAAGATTGCTTCATGATTCATTTCTCTCTGATACTTGTTCTCCTTAAATTGCTACAGTGCAGGAATCAGCATGGCTGTACCCTAGCAAAATGAATGAAGGCCCACGGTCCCATTAATCTTCAAAGGGCTTTCATTTTCTCAACATAAAGAGCAGCCTTGCTGGGCCCAAATTACGGTTTCCTAACCACATTAAGACCCAGGCTTTTCTAGTAAAGACCGTATTTAAGGAATGTATATGAAAGTTCTTGATAAGTGTTTTTGTGTGCATCTATGCCTACAAAACATCAATTTAATGCACTAGAGTGGTCATATCTGTCTATGCAGATAACCCTTATGGACATCATTTTGCACCTCTGTAAGGACACCCCTTCTCTTATTTGACAATGTAACTTTGGAGAATTTTTTTTTTTTTTTTTGGCTACACCAGTGGCATGTGGAAGTCCTGGGGCCAGGGATCGAATCTGAGCCACAGCTGTGACCCATACCACAGCTGTGACAATGCCTGTTCCTTAACCCATTGTACTACAGGGGAACTCCTTGGAGGGATGGGTCTTTTTGTTTTGTTTTTATTATTATTATTATTTTTTGCCTTATCTAGGGCCGCACCCGCGGCATATGGAGGTTCCCAGGCTAGGGGTCTAACAGGAGCTGTAGCCTCTGGCCTTCACCACAGCAACAGCAACGCGGGATCCGAGCCGCGTCTGCAACCTACACCACAGCTCATGGCAACGCCGGATCTTTAACCCACTGAGCAAGGCCAGGGATCAAACCCGCGACCTCATGGTTCCTAGTCAGATTCGTTAACCACTGAGCCACGACGGGAACTCCTGGAGGGATGATTTTGATGTGAGGCATTCCCTTACCTTTGGTCTTCCTTTTCCAACTTAATTTAAAGGTACAACACTGTTGAAAACACACACACACACACACACACACACACACACCCCACCCCACCCCCACCCCACTGACACGTACAGGTAATTTGGAACAGTGGTGTGCTGCTTTTTTTCCCTGTGGAATTTGCCAGGTGATAGTCCAGCAGGCAAACATTGGAATGTATAAACTGGAGAGACGCCACTGGGTAATCATTAACCTGCCTCTTGCACTCCTGACAAGCAGTGCTGACAGAAGCAGTGGTGTGAGGCAGAAAGTGGGAAGCACGTCTTAAACTGTGGTCTGTAATTATTTGGGGGCTGATAGTCGCTGAACACCTTCTCTAACGATGCCTGATACATGTTTTAATGCCTTAGGCAGAAAGTAAGCTACTTTACATCCATTATAGGCACCGTAACTGGCTGCCAGCTTCCTGTTTCATCACTCCTGAAATATGCTCAGACTCTCTATTTAAAGGGTTCACTATTAAAAATGTATTTAAACTCTTGAAATCAGTCTGCGTTTATGGGTACAATCATCACTTTTCAGATGATGATATTTAGGAGGGAAACGACGGGAGGCCTTAGATCCTTGAGAGGAATTCTGGGTTCTTCAGAAAGGTGCCCTATAAATTCAAGGTGTAATTATATGGATCATGTTGTCATTCTTTTCATCTAAACAAGTTTCTAGATGTATGGTTGGATATAAAAATCACCTTGTGGAATGCAGTCCTCAGGGCCCTGAGAAATGTGGGCCCTGGAAAGGAAACAATCCCTTTGGCAAAGACCCCAGGGTGTGGAAACACTGGACCTTTGAAAACTCAGGGCACAGCACGGTGGTGGCACCATCTACTTCTTTCCAAGGCTAAGTCAGAACCTGCTTTGTCACGTATTCATGTCGTCTGAATTCTCTGCAGAGAATAATACCAGAAATTACTCGTTAAATTTCAGTTGACAGGACCAAGCAACAACTCGTGAAGAGCACGTGCGTTCTTCCCCTCAGAGGGCATAGCTCAACAGAGGGCAGACATCTCATCCAATAGAATGTTTGGATGAACCTCTCAGGAAGAGGGAAGCTGAGCCAGGTGGCACATCATGGTAATCAGAGGTGGTGGTTAAATTGTATTCTCAGGAGGGTAGGAGGTGTTAGAAGAGTTTTTTTTGGCTCAACATCTCGGGGATGTGTTCAGATGTGCAAGATGTCAGGCGCTGAGGTAGAGAGGATTTATTCCACACAGGGCTGAGAGAAGATTTAGATGTTTCTGAAGGAAGACTGGGAAAAAGGAGAAAAGAATCCAGAGTCTTAATACTGCAGGAAGGAAGGCAGAGGTCAAAAGAACAAAAAAAAATCTTCCATGGGGGTTTAGCTGACGAGAAGGTTAGAGTCAAAAATCTCTGAAGTTTTATGTTGCTTATTGTGGAGTATAAAATGTTAACCTTTATCTCACTTATGAGAATGTTAGAAAATCTAGGTTGCTCACACTGTGTGTGTGTGTGTGTGTGTGTGTGTGTGTGTGTGTGTGTGATTTCCTTAAGACCACTCAGAAGTAATGAATTCCAAATCCAGGTTTTCTCAGTAAGAATAAAGTAAGTGCAGATGTTGATGAACTCTAGAGCGAGAGGATTAGAAAAAAGCCGAAACCTAGAGTTTAAATATTTCTTTCAGTTACTGAGCAGAAATCAAACCAGAGCAACTTGGTGAAAGGCAAGAAGGACCCTAATTGTGTTCAATAATATCTGACCTAAGAAAGAAAATATCAAAGTGCAATTAAAACAAAGGACCCTAAAGGAAAGGAAGAGCAAAATTATATTGTTATTATTGTAATTGTTAGTAATTATTTTGAAACAGAGTGATGTTGAGTCTTTGCACATAACTCTGCCTATGTTGTTACTGTTTTATTTTTAAGCTTCTTTTGATTATCTGAATCCTTGGCGTATCTGAACCCAGAGCTCTTTTATCCCTCTAGGGATTTTATGCTGAAGTTAAAATAACAAACTTGATGCTATCATGATATGCCAATTCAAACAAAATGAGAAGAGATCAAATAAATGATAGCCAAGTAGGATATGTGGAGATGTTTATTTAGTTGCATCATATTCTGGTTTTCTGTTGATATTCTTCCTTCTGTTATTAAAAACCAGGGAACCCTCTCCGTTGCTCACACTGTACAGGGGTAGACAGTGGGTCACTAAGTCTTAAGAGCTAAAATTGCCTTTGAGATGCTTGACTTTCCAAGCTGTGCTGGAGCCTCACCTGTGCTCTGGACAGTCTTGAATCGAGATCCAGCCTCTTTTTGAAGTCTTTTGGTGCTCACATGGCTGACAATTACATTTTCCAAACTGCTCTTTATTATTAAAACATTTAATGTGAGCAACAGGATGTTCAGTGGTATTTTCTGTTTCCTCCAGAGGCCCAAGATGGAGAACAAAACATTCGAAATCAAGGAGCTGGATTTGCAAAGTCTAGCAAAGGAGCTAGATCCTAACCTGAGTCTGCCTGTATTAGCCATTACCTACCCACAGGCATATAGAAAAAAATGAAGGTTGAGAAGGTTTTAGGGAAGACATTTCTTTGGAGAGATTTTCTGTGTGCTGCTGGGATGGGGAAGAAGAATTAAGTACTTTCCTCCCCACTCTCTAAGTGAGAAGGCTTCGTAGAGGGATCAGGTTTCAGAGGACAGAGAGGTTTCCCTAGTTTATATGCATATTGGTCAAGCTCTTCGTGTTTGAAGATGTTACTCAAGTTGCTGTTAGTCTTATTACTGAAGCAAACTTGAGTCCACTTGCCCTCATGCAGTGAAGTCAATCTACTGACAATGGGTTGTGGTGAAGGAAAATGCAGCATTTATTATAAGGCACCAAGGCAAGAAGTTGGGCAGCTAATGCTCAAGAAACCTGAACTCCCTGATGGATTTCAGGGAAGCATCTTAAAGGCAAGATGAGGGAAGGGGAGTCACAGGGTGTGCGACAGCTATGCGTTGTTCTCTGATTGGTTGATGGAGAAGTAATAGGACAGTGTCCCAGGGGTTAACATTATAAACCTCAGGCTCCAACCAATCTGGATTAACGTTATCAGTCCTCCAGCCAGCTGGTTATGTGCTCATAATCATCACGCACTTAACTTCTTCTGTCTGGTGGGGGTTTTAGAATCTATAAAACAACTCTGGAAATGTGTGTGAGATAATGTTATCTGGTACTTCAGGGAGGAACTAAGGATTCTGTGACTGCCGTATGGCTGATTTACTGTTTAAGCTCTTACTAGTTCTTTTAGCCCACAGTCTACTTAGGTCACTTCCTGTTAACATCCTTTCAGCCATTAATTCTTGAGCCAGGTTTTGTTACTCAGGGGGAGGCCTGGAATACTATGGCTTCTAAAAACAAGAGGCAGGTGGAGGACATGGCAGGGAGGGATCTGTCCCAGGAAGGCCCCTTAGCCTCCTGCTTAGTTACAGTCTAATGATGAGAGGCCATGGCTCAAACTGCCCTTTCCTGGTGGAAAAGAGCTGCATTTGCTTCAGCTGTCTTTGCATCAGTATCTAGACTTGAATCACTAAATATTGATGGTAACTGACTATAGGTCCGGTGAAAGGAATCCTACCCAAAGGGACTGACCAAAGAGGCAGAGAGACCTCAGCGGAGGGGACAAGAAGAAGCCTAGATTAGTCCTAGCAGCCAGCTGCGGAAGCAGCCTTGCTCAGGCAGGGGTGAGGATCCTCAGTACAAGAGCCCTCAGGAGTCTGCAAAGCACCCATGAGACAATTGATAACCCCAGATGCCCTGACAGTAACTCTATCAACCTCACACAGCCAAGCCATTTCCTCCTAATCCACTCTCACTACCTGGGTCTAACCCTGAAGCTGTCAAGTGAGTAGCCAGAGAGTGAGAAGACGGGTGGGGGTGGGGCTTGGGAGAGAAAGGAGGTTTGACACTCCTGTGTTTCTGATTCTCAGCCCCAACATGGCGGTGGGGAGAACTTCAAATAGGATAAGGTTCAGAATTTTTATGTTATTGGATGGGGTTTTAAAATCATTGAAATGAGACCGTTCTTGGGGCTAAATGGGGCTGAGGGCCTGGCCCTTGGTGCCATCAATGCTAGGGAAGAGAAGAATGCCCTAGGAGGTGTTGCATCCACCGGCGCGAGAAACGGATGTTCGGAGACTTTCAGGACTCAAAAGGGTGTTACTTTATTGGCCAAAACTTTTAACCTGCACAGGGGCGAACTCTCAGTGTGTCCTGAGACACAATGCTCACAGGAGCTGCAGATGAGAGTCGCACCTAACGCTTACAGATAAGCCCTTTTATAGACGCAAGCAAGCTAGCATTTAACAGAAGCAGATGTAGCGGTTAGCGATTGGCTATTACTGGCGCGTGTGGGACTTTTGAATGTTTCAGGTTAGCGATTGGCCATTATTGGTGCGCGCGGGACTTTTGAATGTTGCAGACCTGAGAGGATGGAAAAATTCCTTAGATGGTAGTCTGCTATGTCTTGGCCGGTTTTATCGACCCTTCGTTGCGAAACATTGTCACCACCACAGTGTCTCGCAATAAAGTCCGCACAGCTGTACAAGACTTGCCCTCCTCTTAAGCCTCTTTCGGCTAACGTCCTGACTTCCTTGTTCTCCCAGGCACAGATTCTTTGTTGTTATTATTCCTGGTTTCAACAAGAGGGTTTGGGCAGAGGGGAAAATTTCTTCGTCTTTCCTTTCTTGCTCTCTTTCTATTTGCACCCTACTGAGTCTACATGGATTCAGTAAATCAGTTATACCTAAACTGATGTTGTCTGGTTTCCTTTCACTTTCCCAAAACTTTGGTTTTATTTTTGTCTCAGAAGATAAACACAAAAACACATTAAATACTTTCAAAGATTTGAAGATAACATCTGTAGACCTCTGAAACCCTTTGTGCTAAAGGCCCAAAATCCCCTAATACTCCAGCCACTTGCCATACAGCTGTGTTTCCATCTCCTGACAGCTTGGTCCCCCTCCCCCCATATTGCTCTAGGTTTATATCATTGGTACTTTTCTATACCAGTGCCTAAAATGCTGGTGGTTTTCATCTGTTTCCCACTGGCCATATGTAGGATTTTGTGAAAGTACCCTAACATTCCAGTGTATTCTTTCCCTTAACTGTGAAGTGAGGAACTGGATAGGACAGCTGCTCAAACATGGATCATGTGAGTACTAAATAAGCTATTATTCTGGCCTGGAGGGTGTTATCGAAAGTAGACAAATGTCCAACTAATACTGGTACAGAACCGATTGGGATAAAAAAAGAATGTAAACATCGTGAAAGTACGTATTGACTCTTAAAAAAGATCTGTTGGGAAACTGAATACAATGAGATCCGAGGAAGAAGGTGAATCCTTCTTCCAATGTTTGTTCCATTTCTAGAATTCATTGATTTTTGAACCTGTCCCCATTTGCAAAGTGTTCCTTTCCTTTATAGAGCATTATTTAGAAATGTAAATATTCCCAAGGCATAACTTCTTAAACATGTAATGTCTTCTTGTAAATGAATTTAGGTCTTTTTCACATTGACCATCATGTTAGTGACAGAGAGCTGAAGAATCGAAGGTGTCTTGCTGGCTAGGAGAACAGACAAGAGGAGGGAGAAAGCGATACTTAGAAAAGGTGAATGGAACAGCTTGGAATAAACACTATTATTTCTACCTCCCAAATTTCCCGGTTAAAAGGTTGTCCATTTAATCCCATATAAGTGAAGCCCAAATTGCTTGCAGTATTTGTCGCTCAAACATAGCATGTGTTTTGAAAATCCATTCGTAGGCACAGAAAATTTGGATCATGAGCTGGAGCTGAGAGCAGTTTGACAACTTTCATTTGTAAAATGGCAACTAGTATAGCTTTCATTTGTAAATGGAAACAGAGTCTATGGAAGAAGGGAGAGTCTCAAAGAGCTAGAGGTTGGAATGGGTGAAATAAGGAAGTGAGAAAATGTCACAGCTGGGTTTTCCCAAGAAGATTTTGTAATGTGTTACAGGAAGTCACTGATGCTGTTCCTACTTGCAAAAAGTACTAGGCAGAGAATAATGTGATTTGATAGCAATTGAATAAAGCATATATTAGGGAATCTGTTTAAGTTTATTGGGGGAGAGGTGTTACTACACATGTTTACAAAAAGTTTTAATAGTACAAAGTAGCTTTTTTGACTATGTAGTTTGGACAAACGCAATTAGATTAAAATCTCAAATGGATGTATGTATTGGCAGAAAAATAGGTTATTATCCGATGCAATTTAGAAAAGAAGTAACTATCCTTATCCTCTCTCAAGTAGAGTTCCTATAGCTTTTGGCACTTGGTAGATAAGATTATGATCAATGGGGCCATGAGCTGTGCGGTGGGCAGTAGTGCATGCTGTAAGTATGTGATCATGTACATTCTGCATCTCAAGAAGGACTGCAAATACAGTCATTTAACCTTAGTTTTATATGGATAGCTAATAGTTTTCTCATAATGGAGTCTACAAAAGTTGTTTTCACGAGCCATGAAATAAAACCACTGTTTGCTCTGTCTTTTATTATTTTTACTGTATTCAACAACTCTTAAAATTACTCAGTTTCTTGAGTATTACCATCCTTTAAGATTCTTCCTTCACTTTTCCCTTTTTTATGCTTGTTTTTGGCCACTTTAATTTTCACCTGAATTTCACCAAGTCAATTATGTGAAAGATGTCAAATTACCACTTTTATTATTTATTTAACAAAAATCATTTGGAGGGCCGCCTTTTTTAGGATACAGGCCAATTTTAGTCTTCTGTATGACTTAATTGATTTCAGTTATTGTGCTTTGGGGTTTAAAGCATGATCACACTACATATTTATGAGCCAGTAATGCCACATGACTTTTTAATAAAGATCATCTGGCTTTACCCTTTAAGGAAGCAACAGGGCAAAAACTCTTATTTCGGGGGGGGGTCTATGCTTTCTACTTAAACCCTTGAGAATGAAATTTCTGATGACACATGTGCTAGGTATGCATTTGCTTTAATGTAAGTATTGTTAAAATACTCTCACAATTATATATGTAAATACTGCACAATTTCTACTTCAATTTTGATTAAGGTCCTAGTATAATAGGTGCTAACTCTGCCCATTTCCAAGGGAGTTGCTATCATCTTTGTGAGACTTTAAAGGAAGTGGGTGTTGGGTGGGAAGGGGGTTTTCCTTTCACTTCAGTGCAGTAAGAGGAACTCTAAAGAAATCATTCCCAGAGCTTGAGGGACCCTGAGGTTGGTGCTTGCCTCATGCCTGAGAAAGGTGAGCATCAGCTTGAGAATCCAGTAGCAGCAGAGCAGAAGGCTAACATTGGAATTGTTGACATGTGTTATGGATTTCACTGCCTCCCCTCTGAAAACTATGTTGAAGTCACAACCCCCAGTATCTGTAAAGTGTAACCCAATTTGGAAACAGGGTCTTTGTAGACATCATCAAGTCAAGATGAGGCAATACTGAATTATAGTGGGTCCTAATTTGGTAAGACTAGTGTCCTTAAGAGAAGAGGGATGCACACAGAGAAAATGGCCATCTGATGACAGAGGCAGAGATAAGAATGATGTATCTACAAGCCAAGGGAAGCCAAGGATTGCTGGCAAATATTAGAAGTCTGTAGAAGAGACCTGGAATGATTTTCCCCTACACGATTCATGGTCCTGCCAACACGTTCTTTTAGACTTGTAGTCTCCAGAATTGAGTGACAGTGCATTTCTACTATTTTAATTCACTCAGTTTGTGGTACTTTGTTACAGCAGCCCTAAAAATCTAACACAGCATGTAATTGCACTCCTAATGACAGCAAAGTTTAGAAGTTTCCCATGGACAGACTGTGAGCCATAGGAGAGAAATATAGTGGTAAAGGGTCATTTTAGATCTTGTGCAAGAGGACTGCTTGAAAGAGCAAAGAACACTTAGCAGAAAGATGTTGAAAGTATACAGCTAGACAGATGCCCAAGACCCTTAGAGAAGAATTCTAAGCAGTAATCCAAGGAGTACCTGCATTGAGAACTGCTAGTAAAACAGTTCGTGTGATGAGCATCTAAGAACCCATGAGTGCTCCCATAAAGGAAAGAGCCCACTTTAACCCCACTACAGCCATACTGATATCTGTTATGTAGAGAATTCTCTGGCCTTTTTGCTATTCTCCCTTCTCTGTTTAGATCCTAGAGGGTAACACATCCATGGTAGCACATCCATAGTAACAGTCTGAGGGAAGGGATGTGGAAGCACCAAGAGGAGAAAGAGCGAAGTGAATGTTCCTTCATTCTCGCTTCCTCCATTGTAGGTGCTCAGAATGAATAAAGGAAGTTTTAGCACCAAATTAAACACAGAGTTGGTATTACACTGGACAGAGCATGGTCTTAATGTGCCACAACTGCCTGGGAGACTAAAGATTTTTTAATTATGTGAGAGTTATCAGAAAATCATGGGACTTTCCCTAGATTCCATTATCAACAAGTTGGGAGGGGGGCTGGAGGTTTGAATAATCAGCTTTGAATAGATAAATACAGATTCAAGAGAATAAAGTTGTTTTCCATTCCACCCTGTGAGTCTTGCTCATTGAAAGTATTAGAAACTTTAAATACTTTATAGGAAAAACTTTTTTCAGACACATTATTTTATTCTCAGAAAAAGGCCTATGAGAAAAGTGGGGCAGATATTAGTGATCAATAACTGAGAAGATAAATAGACTATTCACTTTCTTCCTTTCTGATTGATTGCAGTGATAGTTATTACGGATATTTTTCTCTCTTCTTAGTAAAGGCAAGATTTTTTTAATATCAGCTTTTAATTAGAAATTCAAGCAATCACATTTGACCCAATGAAGGAAGATGAAACTTAACGGAAGATCTACAGTGTCTTTAAACTGGAAGCATTTTTACTCTCTGGTTGAGTGTTCTCTTTTGATCACTTTTCACAGGTTGAAGTTATATGTTTCTGATTATTAATTTTGCTGTCCTCTTAAATAATTTGACCGTCACCCATCACAGCCTTCCTAAATGCAATCAGTATTTTTTACATCACATTTTTATCAGTTTCATTAACATGCAATAAACTGCACAGATAAATTGTACAATTTGATGTCTTGACATATGTATTCGCCTTTGAAAACATCACCACAAAGTAATGAATATATCTGTCAATTTCCAAAATTTTCAAAATTCTCCTTGGTAATCCTTCCTTTTTTTTTTGTCTTTTTGCCCTTTTCTAGGGCCGCACTTGAGGCATATGGAGGTTCCCAGACTAGGGGTCTAATTGGAGCTGTAGCCGCCGGCCTATGCCACAGCCACAGCAACGCCAGATCCGAGCCACGTCTGCAACCTACACCACAGCTCACGGCAACACCGGATTGTTAACCCACTGAGCAAAGCCAGGGATTGAACCCTCAACCTCATGGTTTCTAGTCGGATTTGTTAACCACTGAGCCACGACGGGAACTCCAGTAATCCTTCTTGACCACCTTTCTTTGTGGGAAGATTTTTATTTCAATTTTAATTTCTTTAGTATCTATGAGGCCATTTCTTATTGAGTTGACAGTTTGTCTTCCAAGGAATTTGTCCATTTTATCTAAGTTGTGAAATATATGCATTACCATAAAGTTTTTCATAATATTCCCTTATGATTGTTTTAATATCTGTAAAATATGTTGTGGTATCATCTCTCTATTTCTCTCATTGGTAATTTATATCTTTTCCTTCTGATCAGCATAGCTAGTAGTTTGTAGATTTCATTAACCTTCTAAAATAAAGATTTTGGTTTGAGCAGTTGGTTTTTCTGATTTCTATTTTATTGATTTCCACTCTAATCTTTTCTCTTCTCTGATTGCTTCAGATTTATTTTGCTCTTCTTTTACTTCAAATGGGAACTGACAGCTTTCTTTTTTTCTAATATAGTCATCTCAGTGCTATAAATATTCTTTGTGGGTTTCTTTGGCTGTGACACACAAATTTTGGTATGTATGCTTTCATTTAACTTAAAATAGTTTCTAATTTCACTTTGGATTTGTTCTTTGACCCATGGGTTATTCAGTAGAGTGTAACTTAGTTGAAAACATTTGGAGATTTTTAGAGATCCCTTTATTGTTGATTTCTAATTTAATTCCGTTTTGGTCAGAGAAGATAGTTTGTATGATTTGAACTTTTTTTAGCTTGTCCTAGCTTTCTTCTCTCTGCATGATGGCCTGGAAACTCTTTAGGAAGTAAACCAGAGTATTGTAGGAACTATTTTACTTTATTTTTTAAATGATTTCTATTTTTTCCATTATAGCTGGTTTACAGTGTTCTGTCAGTTTTCTACCTGTCAATTTACTACCGTACAGCAAAGTGATCCAGTCACACATACACATATACATTCTTTTTCCTCACATTATCCTCCATCATGCTCCATCGTAAGTGACTAGATATAGTTCCCAGTGCTATACATTAGGATCTCATTGCTTATCCATTCCAAAGGTAATAGTTTGTATCTATTAATCGCAGATTCCCAGTCCACCCCATTCCCTGCCTCTCCCTCTTGGCAATCACAAGTCTGTCCTCCAAGTCCATAAGTTTCTTTTCTGTGGAAAGGTTCATTTGTGTTGTATATTAGATTCCAGATATAAGGAACTATTTTATTTCCCATTTTTCAGGGTTCACTGTCATTCATTGTGAAGGGAGGTAAAACTTTTGCTCTGCCCTTTTAAAATCTCCAGATAAGCCTGAGAATTGAGTTGACATAAGACAGATCAACAGGAGAAAAGATATGTTTTATTTTTACATATACTTCTTAGCCTTCAATAGGAAAATAACCAAATCTTTAGACCAACGTGCTTATATACCAAGTTGAACAAAAAGTAGTAATTGTTGAAAAGTATTTAACATATATGGGGAAGCTAAAGGAAGGTTAGGATTATTTTAACAAGGTATGTTTGTGGAAATTTCCCTGGCCTTGACTCCCTTCTTTAATGATAAGACTGTTCTTTTCCTCTAGATATAAGGAAGGCACCTTTCCTTGGGATTTTTATCTTTCTTTTAGGGAAAAAAGGGGGAAGTCATTGTGCTCTTCTTATGCCTGCTGCTTTTCAGATACATTTAGCTCGAAATAGCCAATATGCCAAAGCAACATATTTTGGGGTAGCATTCACTAAATCCCTTAATTTCAGACCACTCCCCTCCATGATATTCAGTGTCTTAAGGATTGTTTTATATATCCAGATTTTCAGATGTTTCAGACAGGAAAGACATGGTTCTTGTTACTCTGCCTGGTTTAGAAGTACAAGTTTTATTGAAGTTAAATATTTTTAAATGTACTTTTATTGAACTGGTATATCTGGGTTACTGATTTAGCTCTCTCTATATAAACAAAACTGAGAAAATAATAGGAAAAACCTAGAGAGAGTAGGCAAAATATGTGCTTGGGTTTTGTCTGTCGTGAAGAATCTGGATTTTTGGGGAAAAAAAAGACAGTGGGATTTAGCAAGTGTATAGACGTAGACCGTAAAACGTTTAAAGAAGAAGAGGAAAAAAAGGAAAAGGAAAGGAGAAGAAAAAAAGGAAGAGAAGGGGGAGGGGGAGGAGGTCTAAGGAGTATAACATTGTAGTTGACCATAGAGATACAGTGTATGACAGGAAAATTCAAGCTAATATATATGAAATGTAAGGTTCTGGTTTTTGTGCTGCTGCTGTGATATATTGGAAAGTGACTTAAATTATTTAAATATAATTAATAAAAATAACACATTGGATTGGAAATAGATTTCTGGACAGCATTCACAGGGATTCTGATCTAATAAATTTGAGGTGGGGCCCTGAAAACTCTATCTTTATAAAACTCCATACAGGTGATAGTGTCGCAAAACTAGTTTGGAGACCCACTAGACTAGTTTATCTCTTAAATTACTTTTTCAGCCTTAGGAGGTAATCTGTACTGAACTTTAATAATGATAATAATAGCTACTAGTAATTGGACATTTAACATGCATTGTTTTGGGTACCTTTCATACATATCCTCTAATCAAACAATCTCCCATGATGGATCTTTGTAACCCAAATTTCTCAAAGTTGACATTCCTTTCTTTGAAAGGGCAAGTGATTTACCCAAGGCCATATGTGGAGAACCTAGAAAATTATGAACTTGGATTTTACTTGCAATCTGGAATCAAAGCTGTGCTCCTTTTATTTCATTATGGTACTGACGGAAAGATTTTACTGCATATATCCTTAATTGTTTTAATATTATTGGTTGATTTCAGTCAAATGTACACAAAAGTGTTTTGTAGAGAAAAGATTTTACAAACTTTTAAAAAAGCATCAGTAGAAATGGTTTATAGATGAGAGTCAAGTAATTTTAAGATACCAGTACTTGCTGAACACTTCGTTTTATTAGGCTAAGAGCTTTATTACATTATTTCAGTGATTTTACATGTTCTAGGGTTTCTTAGTGAAAACTTATCAGTTATTTAGAGATGTTATAAATTGAGTGCATTATTGACTTAGGCCCTTCACAATGCTACTGAGTCCAGGTTTGTATTACCCACTGCACAACAGGCCAATATACTGAGAGATGAGGTGTTGGGCAAGGAACAACCACTTTATTTGAAAAGCCAGCAGACTAAGAAGATGGTGCCGTAGCTTTAGAATTCAGGCTTCTTGTAAACAGAAAGGGGAGGGGTTGTGACTGGTTGTTGCAGACCTTTTTCTGGGCTAAATCCCGAGGGGATATGGGTAGCCTTTCTTTTGTACTTGCCCATGTAGTTCTGGTCATGATGTTAAGCACGAGGCAAAGAAGAGAACAGGCTAATAAGCAGCATTCTTTTACTGGTTGAAGAGTCAAAGGTTGAGCCAACATGACTAAGCACAAGGCAAAGGGGCACAAAGTTTACAGCTAAAAAAGGTAGACCAATATGGAGTAAGGTTTGTTCTCCTCTGTTACAGTAATATCTTAAAATATAGGATAAATATAAGCTAGTATACAGATCTAAAAGAAAAAAACAACTATTTGTTAAAGTGACGATAAAGACAAGGAACAGCCAAAAGATAAATGTGAAGATGTAAAAAAAGACATCAAAGTCGTAGAACGTGGGGAAGGAAACTAAGAAAATCTAGATTCTTTTTTTTTTTTTTTTATTATGTGTTTGAGCCTATATGACTATCAGGCTAAAACAAGCAGATATAGGAAGAGGTTAAAATGCTTGAAAAAACAGGGCAACCATAAATCTAAAACCAAAAGATACATTCACAAGAACTAAAAAGAGGACACAAACATAAAATAAATCATCCAACCCCCCCCAAAAAAAGGAACAAAGGAGAAATATAGAATCAACTGGTAAACAAGGAAAAATGGCATTACATACATATTTATCATTAATTACCTTAAATGTCAATGGACTGAATGCTCCAATCAAAAGACACAGAGTGGCAGACTAGATTAAAAAAAAAAAAAAGGAGCCTACAATAGGCTGTCTACAACAAGAGACTCACCTTTGGGTCAAGAACACATACAAATTGAAAGTGAGGGGATGGAAAAAGATATTTCATGCAAAAGGAAATGAAAGGAAAACAGGAATTGCAATACTCATATCAGACAGAACAGACTTTAAAACAAAGGCCATAAAGAAAGACAAAGAAGGACACTAATGATCAATCCAAGAAGATGGTATTACACTTGTCAATATATATGCCCCTGATATAGGAGCACCCAAAAATATCCAAGTACTAATAGACACGAAAGGAGAATTTGATGGGAATACAGTAATAGGACAATTTGACAGTGATATCATTTGGACAGATCCTATAGAAGGAAAATCAGTAAGGCAACAGGGACCCTAAATGACACAGTGGAACTTAGACTTAATTGATATTTTCAGAACATTACATCAAAAAAAAAAAAAAACTAGAATATACATTCTTTTCAAGTGCACATGGAACATTCTCAAGGATTGACCACATACTGGAGCACAAAACTAACCTCAAATTTAAGAGTATAGAAACTATTTCCAGCATCTTCTCTAACCACAATAGCATGAAACTAGTAGTCTCCCATAGGAAAAGAAAAAAGAAAAAACTGACTATATGGAGATTTAACAACATGCTACTAAAAAACCAATGGGTCAATGAAGTCAAAAGGGAAATTAAAAAAATACCTTGAGACAAATGATAATGAAACACAGCCTTTCCAAATCTATGAGATGCTGCAAAAACAGTTTCTTATAGGGAGGTTCATAGCAATACAGGTCTTCCTCAAAAAAAGAAGAAAAACCTCAAATCAACAACTTAACCTACTACGTAAAAGAATTAGAAAAAGAAGAACAAACAAAACCTAAAGTCAGCAGAAGGAAGGGAATAATAAAGATCAGAGAGGAAATCAATGAAATGGAGAATCAAAAAAACAACAGGAAAAAATCTATAAAACCAAGGCTGGTTCTTGAAAGAATAAATTGACAATTTGAGTCAGCCTACAATTTGAGTCAGTCTAAATTGTCAGACTCAACCCAGAAGAAGAGAGAGAACTCAAATATATATGTGTTCATGAGAAATGAAAAAGGAGAAATCTCAATGGATACTGCAGAAATAAAAAAAAAAAGAATACTACAATTTTATGCCAACCAATTTGAAAACTTAGAAGAAAGGGACAGCTTTCTAGAGACATACAGCCCACCAAAACTGAATCCAGAAGAAATAGATCATTTGAACAGACCCATCGCTAGAAATGAAATTGAATAGGTAATAAAAAATAAACTGTTTACAACAAAAGTCCAGTACCAGATGGCTTCACAGGAAAATTCTACCTAGCATACAAAGAAGAACTTAAATCATCCTTCTTAAACTTTTCCAAAAGATTGAAGAAGGAATACCCCAAGACATTCTATGAAACCACCAACACCCTAATACCAAAGCCAGAAAAAGATACCAGCAAAAAAGAAAATTATAGGCCAATATCTTTGATGAATATAGACACAAAAATTCTCAATAAAATTTTGGCCAACCGAATCCAACAACATATAAAGAAGATCATGCACCACAACCAAGTGGGATTCATCCCAGGTTCAACATGGGTGGTTCAGCATACACAAATCAATCAGTCATATGCCACATTAACAAAAGAAAAGTAAAGAACCACACAATCATCTCAATAGATGCAAAAAAAGCATTTCACCAAGTCCAACATCCATTCATCATAAAAACTCTTGCCAGAGTGAGTATAGAGGGAGTATACCTTAACATAATAAAAAAAAAGCCGTTTATGACAAACCCACAGCCAGTATAATACTCAATGGAGAAAAGGTGAAAGCTTTCCTACTAAAATCTGGAACAAGAAAGGATGCCCACTCTCACTAGTTTTATTCAGCACAGTACTGTAAGTCCTAGCTACAGCAATCAGACAGACAAAAGAAATAAAAGGTATCCAAACTGGAAGAGAAGAGGTGAAATTGTCATTCTATGCAGAAGACATGTTACTATAATGCAGAAAACCCTAAGGACTCTACTCAGAAACTATTCGAACTTATCAATTAATTCAGCAAAGTAGCAGGATACAAGATTAACATTCAGAAATCAGTTCTGTATGCTAAAAATGAAATATTAGAAAAGGAGTATAAAAAAATAATAGCTTTAAAAATAGCACCCAAATAAATAACTAGGAATACACCCAACCAAGGAGGTTAAAGACTTATATGCTGAAAAACTATAAAACATTAAGGAAATTAAAGAGGATTCAAAAAATGAAAAGCCATGCTCCTAGACTGGAAGAATTAATATCATTAAAATGGCCATACTGCCCAAAGCAATCTACAAGTTGAATGTGATCCCTATCAAATTACCCATGACATTTTCCACAGAGCTAGAAGAATAAAAAAATTTATATGGAACCATAAAAGACCCAGAATTGCCCAAACAATCCTGGGTGGGTGTGGGGGGAACAAGCAGGACGCATTACTCTCCTAGACTTGAGAAAATACTACAAACTGCAGTAATCAAGATAGTGTGGTACTGGACAAAAACAGACATACAGACCAGTGGAACAGAATAGAAACCCTGACACTTATGATCAATTAATCTCTGATAAAGGAGGCAAGAATATAAAATGGGAAAATAGTCTCTTCTGCAAGTGGTGCTGGGAAAACTGACAGCTGCATGTAAATCAATAAAACTAGAACACACCCTCACATCAGGCACAAAAATAAACTCAAAATGGCTTAAAAACTTAGGACACCATAAAACTCCTAGAAGAGAACACATGCAAAACCTTCTCTGGCATTAACTGTACAAATGTTTTCTTAGGTCAGTCTCCCAAAGCAATAGAAATAAAAACAAAAATAAACCAATGGGACCTAATCAAACTGACAAGCTTTTGCCCAGCAAAGGAAACCACAAAATAAAACAAAAAGACAACCTATGGAATGGGAGAAAATAGTTGCAAACAATGCAACTGACAAGGGCTTAATCTCCAAAACATACAAACAACTCATACATCTCTATAGCAAAAAACAAACCAAATGAAAAATGGGCAGAAGACCTAAATAGACATTTCTCCAAAGAATACATATGGATGGCCAAGAGGCACATGAAAAAAATACTCAACATCACTAATTATTAGAGAAATACTAATCGAACCTACAATGAAATGCCGCTTCTCACTGGTCATAATGGTCATTAATAAGATTATAGATAGTAAGTGCTAGAGAGGGTGTGGGAAGAGGGAACCCTTCTTCACTGTTGGTGGAAATGTAAATTTGTACAAATCAAAATTTATAAACACCTCCTGCAGCTCAATACCAAAAAAACAAACCACCCCATCAGAAAATGGGCCAAAGATCTAAACAGACAATTCTCCAAAGAAGACATACAGATGGCCAAAAACACATGAAAAGATTTTCAGCATCACTAATCTGTAGAGAAATGCAAATCAAAAGCATTATGAGGCACAGCCTTACACTGGATCCCGTGTTGCTGCGGCTGTGGGTAGAGACAGTGCCATCACTCAGATTTGAAGAGTGTGAATGAGGATTATATGGATCAAATATCCAAAAGGATCAGAGCCTTTAACCCTCTGATTCAGGTGAAGTAGAAAATATTTGTATTTCGGAAATTCTGCCAAGATTCTAAGGAGGAATAAAGTTAATAAAAAATGAAAACTTTTTTTAACCCTGCCAAATCAAAAAAAAAAAATGTAATCCTTACAGGTAAAGTGCTTTGAGTATTGGGCGGGTACGCTTTGGATTGAGGTCATTGATTTAAATTCTATCCCTCTCCTCTCTTTCCTACACACTTGCCTTAGTCTCCCTTCTCCCTCTTTTTAATTGGAGCTTTTCTTAAACTTGAGCTGATCTGAATGGAGCAGCAAAGAGAAATTAACCAATTCCCTTGAAAGAGTAGGGGTAGCAATACTTTAGAAAGCTTGTTAATTTCTCTTTTTATTCTGCCTCCCTGCTCTGCTCCCAGGCCTGCTAAGAACCCCCAGAGAAGAGAAATTAACAAGCCCCCTGAAGCTGAACCACTACAGCCTTTCATGGGAATTGGTTAATTTCACTTTGCTGCTCCATTTGGTGCAGCTGGGGGTACTGGTCTTGCCGGAAATAACAGGACCTAGTGCTGGAAATCCCTTTACATTTTAATATAAAATTCTAAGTTTGCTAATCAAACTCAGAAATGGTGTTCGCCATGTGCCTGCAATACTGGTTTTTACACTAGCACAAACTATTTTTTCGTCAATTTTCACTTCTCTAGCCAGTTTGAGGCAATCTTCAAAATTTTTTTTAATTCCAAATATTTACTGAATAGATTTTCTCAGGGTCCAGTGATTGTATTTAGTAAACAACAAAGAGTTTAAATGTTTCTTTTTCCTAGTATAGTTCTGAGTAGAGTGCCCTTGTCCCCTTCCCCTTTAAGAATCTTAAATACTGTTTTTGATCCCTGTTTGGGAAACTCAATCGTGATCTCTCAATGAGGGAGCATTCTCCATCAGGGCTGTTTCCAGGCTTTACCCACAGGGCATGATAGAAAAAGGAAGCAGTTTGTCCCTCTTAAAATCCTCTCATTCTTGAATTCTTTTAACATTTGTATTACATTAACCAAATTTTAAGTTCACGATCCATTATTTCCCAGGCTAATAAATTTATTGAACATTAACAGTTTTAGGTACACTCTTGGGGCATCCTACTGTTAACCTCTTTATACTCTGAATCTTAACCATTTAATTCTCTGTTCTTCTCAAAGATGTTTTAATGATGGGGCTTCACCCCTTGCCTTGTGGTTACTATGTTTCTCACTTGGGGAGAAGTTTCATAAAAAGCTACTCTGAGTCTCAGCTGAATTGCTTTTTATCTTTGTATGACCCTTCAATTATTTCCTGAGTCATGAGATAGAACTTGAAATAGGCTTGCAAAAGTTAACATTAAAAAATACCCGTTTTTTTTTTTTTGGACTTCCCGTTGTGGCGCAGTGGTTAACAAATCCGACTGGGCACCATGAGGTTGCCGGTTCGATCCCTGTCCTTGCTCAGTGGGTTGACGATCCGGCATTGCCGTGAGCTGTGGTGTAGGTCGCAGATGTGGCCCGGATCCCGTGTTGCTGTGGCTGTGGTGAAGGCCGGCGGCTACAGCTCCTGTTCGACCCCTCGCCTGGGAACCTCCACATGCCGCGGGTGCGGCCCTAAAATGACAAAAGGCAAAAAAAAAAAAAATCAGTTTTTTTGTTTTAAAAATTTTTATTTGGGTATAGTTGATGTACAGTGTCATATTAGCTTTAGGTTTATAGCAAAGTGAATCAGTGATACATATATCTATTCTTTCTTCCCATATAGGTTATTGGTAGACCTCCCTGGGCTACACAGTAAGTCCCTGTTAGTTATCTGCCCTGTATATAGTAGTGTGCATGTGCCAGCACCATCCTCCCAACACCTTCCTCCTTGCAGTTGTTTCTCCTTTGGTAACCCTACATTTGACCTCGAAATATTTGAGGCTGTTTCTTTCCTACAAGCAAGTTATTTCATAAAATTAAAAAAAAATTGATTACATGTATAAATGATATCATATGATGCTTCTCTTTCTCTGCCTGAATTACTTCACTTAGGTCCATCCATGTTGCTGCAGATGGCATTATTTCATTATTTTTATGGCTGAGTAGTATTCCATTGTATACATGTACCATATCTTATTAATCCATGCATCTGTTGATGGACATTTAGGTTGTTTCCATGTCTTGGCTATTGTGAATAATGTTGTAATGAATATTGGGGCACATGTATCTTTTCAAATTATGGTTTTATTGGTATATATGCCCAGGAGTGGGATTGATGGATCATATGGGAGTTCTATATTTAGTTTTCTGAGGAACCTCCATTCTGTTTTCGATAGTGGTTGTATCAATTTACATTCCCACCAACAGTGTAGGAGGGTTCCCTTTTCTCCATGGCCTCTCCTCTATTTGTTATTTGTAGACTGGCCTTTCTGACCAGTGTGAGATGGTACCTCGTTTTACTTTTGCTTTGCACTTATCTAATAATTAGTGATGTTGAGCTTCTTTTCATGTGCTTTTTGACCATCTGTCTGTCTTCTTTGAAGGAATGCCTATTTAGGGCTGTTTTGTTTTTTTTTTAATAATGATTTTTATTTTTACTATTAGAGCTGGTTTTACAGTGTTCTGTCAGTTTTCTACTTTACAGCAGGGTGACCCATTTACACATACATGTACACATTCCTTTTTTTTTTTTAAGTGACTCTCCTATTACCCACAGGCATTCCTGACCATCAGAGGTAGATGCTTCTTTTTGATATTTTTTTTCTTTTTAATTTATTTTTTTTTCTTTTTTCATGGAAGATGGAACCTGTACCCTGTTTCTTGACTAAATTTACATAGGTTCTGAACAGGGCAAGAGTCTCCATCTTGGTTTCTCTTTGCAGACTGGCCTGAATGAAACAGCTTAATTTTTCCCCACGCTAAACTTTGAGCGGAAGGCAGAAACTAACGTTGATCGAACTATTACATAAGAGTTTAGATATATGGAGAATTAAGTAAATATTGCATGGAGAATTAGGTAAATTTTGTGTGTGTTATCATTGAGAGAGCTGAAATAATAAGAGGAATTTGGAACCAGAGTTTGGGTGAAAGGTATTTTCGCTGTGCCTGCTCTTTCAAATTGTGATTTTTTTTTCTCTCGCTGTTGGTGACAGGGAGAACTTTGGTGTCACAAGTAAATTTTTGAGGCATTTGTATTCATGTACAACAAGTCTCTAAGTTGAAATATATATGTGCCTGGTTTTGCTGCTTTTTTATTTCAATAACTTAAAATATTCGGTGAGCCCAGAGTAGAGAACTGCAGGGTAGAATGCCCAAGGCTCTATTTCAATGTTGTGAGCTTTGTTTGGCTGGTGTGAACCTTAAGGCTTCTTTGATATTTTTTTTTTTTTATAAACTGAGACCTAAATATTAAAATCCACCCAGGCTATTTAGGCAAAGGTAGAGATTACCATTATTATGCATTTGTCATGTTTCTTCAGAAGTAATACTTTCCAGGACATACCATTAAATACGAGGGCACCAATTTAATTGCCTTTATGGACATGCAAATGCTGTTTTAAAACTGACCTGTTCTGACTGTGGTAGTTTTGTTCAGTTGAATTACATAATTTTGAAAATATGTTGCTCAGTAGGTTACTTCTTGTATATTTAAATCATAAGGTTACTCCTTGTGTATTGAAATCACAAAGTATTTTGTGAGGGTCTAAGGACATACTTATAAAATCACTTGACATTTGTTTCTTTGTATCTATCATTTATCCATCCCCACCCCATCAAACAAAAGAACTGCTTTTTGGTTAAAATGTATATGCCTGATAAATAAAATACTTGTAAGATAACATAATTTACTGATTGC
>PVHT020000257.1:8195402-8358772 GCA_004024745.2 Catagonus wagneri | reverse complement strand
AAAATGTTATTGAAAAGTAAATAATCACAGGGAACACATTTAATTTTACATTGGAAGATAATTTACAAATTTTTCGTTGAAGTAACCTCTCCTCCTGCATTGTATTAGCTTGATACAAATAAAGTTTGTCTCCTTCCCATCCCGACTCTTAAGTCCTTATTGAGACCAATACAATTCATTTGCATTGACTTTCTATTGTCTCTTTTTGATATTTTAATTAACATACAGTTCTGTGGACCATCAATTGCTGTTGAGTGCTATTGTGGTGTGAGTGTATTAAAAAGTATTTTTGAAAATCGTAGAAGAGTCTGGTTTTGACATTAGACCTCTGACAAATCTGTTCTTATTATCTCAACATCTATCTTGGCTTGTAAAAGACCTGCAGGTTTATGATGCTTCACAGTATCCGTCCCTACTTCCTCTTGTTCTTCAACATAAAGCTGCCACTTATTCTAAAACAGGCTTGATAAGATTGTCTTACAGATCCAGTTCCTTTAAACAGAACACTGCTGCAGACACTAATGTCCTTTTGCTGCAGCTTTTCTGTGCTGAGTGAGAGTATTACGCTCGAGAGTCAGAAGGATGAGCTGCAGATATACTATACACCTCAAATTACTTTTGCTCCTAAAGGGTTTGAGACTTAAATAGTAAAATATTCATTCTGATGTGAATGAAGGAAAAGTGCTGTTTTCGCACTTTCTCAAGTGAGGACACAATCTTCAGCCATTTCCTGTACTCTCCCTTACTAAGTGGACAATAAGAAGAATAATAAACCGTGGTTCATTTTAGATGTTAACCCACATCCACATACCTGAATGACCTTCCCTCAAAGCTGTTTTAAATAAATGGTGTATAAAATACACACCAAGAGAGTCATAAATGGCTAAGGTGATATTTGAGGCCTTACAGGAGGTACTCATTTCAAAAATTCCATGCTCTGTCACCTCTAATGATCTTTGGCTCTTCATTTAGCTGAGAGTTGGCTTTTAAATGAACAAATGCCTTACTCAGTATGGATGGCATTCTTATTATGGCCACATATTTTGGAGGTAGGATAGAAAAGGAGCTTGCGTGAGGAGAAGATGTAAGAGAACTGAAATAATACTTGGGAGATGGAGGGCATCCTTGTCCCTGTCACAAGGATTTGCATTTGGTGGGGTGAGGGTGCATATAGTAGTTACTGCTGGTTGATGTATGAAGCCTGACAATTTGTACCCTGAAACTTTGGGGAAGCTGGATTTATCGGAGTATTGACTCCACTATAAGTCTGAGCTAGTGGCACATGGTCCAGCCCATAATCAGTGTTTGTGTGTGTGTGTCCTTTCCTGTCCTTTGCAGAAATCTAAAGGCTCCCTGAAGTTATAAAACAATGCTGGGGCCATCTGAGGTAGTCCAGGAAGTCCAGGACTGAATGAATGGCTCCTAGAACTTTTGGAATATCTTGGATCCTTATAGTTAGGGAAGGAAGGGGATCTGTAAATAAAACTCACCAGGGCCAGGAATTATCTGTTGGTGAGTTTAGGATACTCTTGTAGTCCCAATTTTGACTCACAGCCTCAGGGGCTCCTAAACTCTGGGATCTTGGTAAGAGTTAAATATAAACAGCCAGCAGGGAGTTCCCTTCATGGCTCAGTGGAAACAAACCCGACTAGTGTATATGAGAATGCGGGTTCAATTCCTGGCCTCTCTCAGCACATTAAACAATCTGGTGTTGCCATGAGCTGTGGTGTAGGTCACAGATGTGGCTCAGATCTGGCATTGCTGTGGTTATGGTGTGGTGGTGGCTATAGCTCTGATTTGACCCCCAACCTGGAATCTCCATATGCCGTGGTGAGGCCCTAAAAAGACCAACACACAAAAACACCCAGCAGAATTATAGTCTTTTAAGGCAGGTAACAAGAGAGACTTCAATTATCATTACCTTTGACTCAATCAGCTTGAGTCCTGGAGTAAAGGACCTTGTAGTTCCTGAGCAGCTCTTTTCCTGTGGAAGCACCTTTTTACATTGAAGCAAATATTGAGATCTAAGAGCTCTAGCTTATGTTAGCAACTTTAAACACACTTGAAAAATTATATTTGATAAATCGTAGACCTTTGCAAGTAGCCACATGCTATTTTAAAGCACATTATACCAAATGATATGACTCTAATTATACCTGCAAGAATTAGTGGCTTTTTATCATCAGAGACATTTGACTTTATACTATCTAGGGATGCCAGACTAATCATGAAGCCAAAATGGCATGTGATCATTGTTTTAATAAAATTTCATGTGATTTGTTTACCTAGGTACAGAGTAGACCTGCATGTATATTTTCAGCATTTTCATTAAACTTGATTCCAGAATCTTTTAGAATTCTTCTTTTTAAAAATCTGCATGATGTTTTTATTTACTTTAGAAAACTAGAGGTTAAAGAAAGTTAGCTTCTGGGAATAATTTCTTACCACGTATGGAACTCCAGATCCAAATGGTATTTACCAAGCTCACATTATACATCTATTTCAGAATCCTGTCATTTTGTTGATTTATAGAAAGAAGTGAGTAGATAGCAATGATTTAGCTATGTACTTTTTCATGCTGACTCGTGTTTGTTACCTCTATCACCAGGAAGATAAAATCAGAGGTCTGGCAAGGTATCGGTCAGGGAATCTCTAAGTCAAAAGTGATGAGAAGGGAAGAGTTAAAGGGATTTTTTGTATGCTGAATAGTGCTTTTCTGCTGAACAGCACTGCATTGTCTGGG
Source organism: Catagonus wagneri (assembly GCA_004024745.2). NCBI lineage: Eukaryota > Metazoa > Chordata > Mammalia > Artiodactyla > Tayassuidae > Catagonus > Catagonus wagneri. Next base: position 8,356,029 of record PVHT020000257.1, on the reverse strand, counting down.
AGCAACAGCCCTTGAATATTAAAACAGAACCATTTTGTCTTGTCCTGTTGCCATGGAAGATGAGAAGGTGAATTTGGAAAAGCAAACGGGAAAAACCACGAAGAAATTAGATCGTGCATTTGAAGGCAATTTGCCCAGCGGTATTCTTTCTTGCCCAAACTGGGTGCGTGTAGGAGAGGAACAGGGCAGATAAGCCCTCCTTGTGATGTTTTGAAGACAGATTAGAGCTCTCATTGCTGTGCTTGAAACAGTGCTGGCTGGAGAGCCGTGGCAGGGTGAGACTGGTGGGCAACTGTTTTCACATCGGGCCTGTCCTTTTATTGGGTGTTTCCAGGTGTACTTACTGCACCACCTTAGGAGCAGCGCAAATTGCTTTTTGTGTTTATGTGGCCATGCCTGCCATATTTTGTTCTGGGGAAGGACATTTTTAAAATGTCTTATCTCTTTGCATCAGAAACCTTTCTCTGTGTTTTGGCTTAATAAAAAATAAGTTCAAGGTCTCAGTGCTTTACAAAAATAGTTCATTTCTCAGTCTCCATAGAAAAAAAAAATTAAACAGAAACCTCAGTGAAATAGAAATGGGAGCCTGGAAGGGGGAGCTCTCATGCCCTGAGATGGTATCAGAGTCTGACAGGATGGACTCCTGTCCTCCTGGCAAGGACTCAGTCAATGAAAAGCCATGGACTCATTACTTACTACAGCCCTGCCAACTTTGTTTCCCCCTCTATAAAATGTTCTCCTTCCCTTGGTGTGAAGGGATTTGCGTGTGGCTCACCATGGTTGCAGACCCCACATTTCAATTTTCTCCTGACTCCCCCAAAACCCAACTTTGCTGGAGAAATACCTGGCAGTCTGTTTGTTTCCAGACAACACTATGTAGCTTCCAGAAGAGCTCTGGCTCTGGACCACATGTCTTCTTCATTTGGGGATCCACACTAATAAGGAAAAGGTCTTAGTTTAGTCTTGCTGTGGAAGAAAGTGCAATGGTAGAGCCAAGCAATGGCACTTGAAACATCTGTCCAGGTGGTGGGCCCTTTCCCTTTAAGTACATTGCATTGGCCATAGTAAGTCACATGGTCAAGTGGAATGTAATTGAGATGACAGTGGAGTATCTCCCCCAGAGAGAAGCACTGCAAGTCACATGGCAAAGGATAGCGACATAGTGGGAAGGGGATAGAGAATGAATAATTGGGATGAGTAGAGCCATTTTCATCACTCCTGGCTTATCAAGTAATATATATGGGAGGCTGTGGGTCGTCTTAGGACTGGAAGAAGACAGGCTAGCAGCAATTCCCAAATATAAGAGTTCATTAGGGTCACCTAAATGACTTGTTAAAAATGTAGGTTCTCAATGGTACCCCACCTCCATCCTGTCCCCACTCTCCCTTCTAACATAGTAGGTTTGCAGTGGGGCCCAGCAGTCGCATTTAAGAAGCACTTGGGTGATCTGACACTGGCCCAGATGACCTCTGTTCCTTTGTCTTCAGTCATGTATTTATTGTACAGTTGTGGTTGTGAGGTAAGAAACAGAGTTCCCATGTAGTAAAGAGTTGCTATGAATTCCCAGTTCTCAGTTTTCAATATTTTCATAGTTTTTAGCCTTGTCCAAAAGTATATCTATTTTAACATCTTTTTATCCTTCCTCATTCCCACTTAAGGTGGGAAGAGAATTATAGAAAAAAAAAACACGAATCCTGTTATGTTATTTGAAAGGATTAATATTATCGAGAGAGAGAGAGAGAGAGAGAGAGAGAGAGAGAGAGAGGGAGAGGGAGAGGGAGGTTTATTTATCTTGTGGAAATTCCATTCTGAAGATTTGGAAATAAACCAAGAAGCAGATTCCCTCTGAAGAACATACCGTCACTAACTCAAGGAGCCTCTGTCATCATTTCAGGATGGAAAGTTGCAAGAATTGACAACTTCCATGGCCTGATGAGGTTGGAATTCTACCAAGATGGAACTGAGAAGTGCAAAGAGGACAGATAGATGATATATAAAAGGGGAAAAGAGAAAGAGGAGGAAAAAGATGTAGGAGAGAGAAGAGAGACATTTAGGAGGAGATTGAGGCGGGGGAGGAGAAAGGAGAAGGAATTCCAGGTGGATTGACCCTCTGCTTCTCTGGATATGACTATAATCCATGATTATGAAGAATATCATATTCTTTCTGGTAATGGACCACATTGGTACACAATTTGGGATATAAGTGGAAGGGGGTAGGCTTGGAGATTCATTTATCTTAGGAATCAGGATGGGTTTTGTCTACTATTTTGGCTCTATTAAAATCAGGCTCTTGCCAGGCCAATACTACTTCTCCCTGAAGTGTTTCTGAGAGATAATTCTAAGGGATTGGTGGAGCATCAACTTGGCCCTCATGCTAGGACTGGGAATGAGTGAGCAGTAGCTTTTCTGCTGTGGGGAAAAGGGCTGAAAAAAGCAACTCCCTTGCATTGTCCTCCTAGACTGAAAGTGTTTTGTTTTCCACTTCTTTCACTTTATCATTCACATTTTTCCTTGATGCTACAATCTTTTCAAAATCAGCATTTAAATTGATTACGTTTGTACACTATTCCATCTAATTAGTACAGTGCATTCCAGCTAGTTTGGGAACCACTTCTGCAGGTGTGCCAGGCCTCCATCATGACTTCTGTCCTGCATGTTCTCCTGAGCACCACAGTTGGTTTCATCTCTCCTCTTGAGTCCATTCATATTAATTTGTCTACTGGAAAAACCAGTCCTGATTGTGTAGCTCTACCTTCAATTTCTTCTTGAGACACAGATGTATATCTTGGTTCAGTTCTATATAATTTCATGCTGTTAGGCACCATGAGTTACTCTATAGATGAGAGAAAAGGGAATTGGCTTTTGGAAGGTCCACATCTAATAATCCACAGTTGTTTTATGCATATCTGGTCAAAAGACTATACCATGATCTTTTAGAACTTGTTTGCATAAAGAGTCTGAAATAATGTGTGGGCTTTAGAGCTGGCTGGTGTTTTGTTACAGAGTACATCCTGCATTTGTGTGTAGGAGTTAGGGGTACAAGCACTTAATGAGCAGGTCAGATCTTCTGACTCTTGACTCTGTAGTTTTCTAACATCTCATGTTCCTTCTCTCTCCCGGTAAATTCTGCAGTTCCTCTTTTGAGACATGACTCTTCTTGACCCAGAGCATCCACTCATCCTCTTTTCTTTTCTGGAATCCCTTTTTCCCCCTCCTCTTCACTTGTGAACTCCTACTAACCCTACATGTCTAAGTCTAGAAACATTTCCATTGCCAAGTCCTTCCTGACAATCCACATTGCAGTTAGGTGTCCATCCCATCTACCTCCTCAGTAATCTGTACTTCAACTATCATAGCACCAATACTTTAGAAATCGAATGTCTCTAAGGGTTTTACCACTAAGCTGAAAACCCTCTCTAGATGGAAATACCTACTTTGTTTTTTTATATTCCCAGAGCCATCTCTGGGCACATAACAGGGCACCAAAGTGTATTTTGGTGACTTAGGAATCAGTAAATGAATGGATGACATATTCTCTATATATCCTTGCATGAGGACAAGGTTAACTTGTACTTATTCTAATAAACCCATAATGGACTAGGACTTAGAGATACACTACTTAGTTCCAAGGACCTACTACATCAGTAGAATATTCAGTGCTGCTTTTTGAGATAATATTGATATTGAAGATCACATTAAATTTGATGTTGGTGTTTGTACAGATATTTTCAACATTAAGCACATGATGGGGAAAATATTGCTACAAGTTATGAAATTAAGTAGTGGAGGACTGATACAACCAAAGTAAGTAATAGCAACTCTAGTTTGTCTTTGGTGGGGAGATGTATAACCAGAGCCGTTGAATCTGCTTTCAACTTATCACCTACCTTCTAGAATCATAAAAGTCTAATTTTCAAGTGGCCTTAAAAATCCTCAATCCAACTTGAAAAGAGTGTGAGAAGTCCTGTAATAATACCTGTGAATAGGGCCTCTCTAGCCATGATTTTAATTTCTCAGAATTATTTTAACACCTTACAATCATTAGAAAATTCTAAATAGAAAAATAATGGTATTAATAACTGCATTCCCTGAGGTTCTAATCTGTGCTGAGCTGTGGGCCGAACATTGAATGTACACCATCTCATTTAGCCTTCAGAGAAACCATAGGAAATGGGTGTTATAATCTCCGTTTTTACTATAGGGTAGTAGCCAAGGCAGAGAGAATTTAAAAACCAAGTATAAGGTCCATAGCTAACAGTTACTAATGATAAGATTTTTTTCCTTCTTTTCTCAATGAATCCAGATACAAAGCCTTTTTTAAAAAATAGTATATAGCCTCTTAAAGAATATATTTATTTATATTTAATGGTTATCTTTTACTCTCCAAACCTCATTCAGAAAAACTTGACTCATCCCTCTTTTTTGTTCAGCCCAATCCTTCAGAAATTTGAAAATACTTATTATAAAACTTCTAATACTTTTCTTACTAAACCAAGAAATTTGTTATGGGTTGAACTATGTCCTCCCTGAATTCACATGTAACACTCAATACCTGAGAAAGTGATTTGGTGATTGGGTATTTCTAGAAGTAATCAAGTTATAGTGAGGCCATTAATGTGGACTCAAGTCAACTGTAATTGATATCGTTATAAAAGGGGGGATTTGAACACAGAACCCTATGTGATGTGAAGATACAAGAAGAAGAAAGGGATCAAATAGGTCTTTTCCTCACAGTCTTCCGAAGGAACCAAGCCTGCCAGCACCTTGATTTTGGATATCCTGCCTCCAGAACTGTGAGAATAAATTTGTGTTGTTTAATCCCAGCAGTTTGTGACAGACAATTCGTTATGGCAGCCCTGCCAGACCAATGCAACACCCACAGATTCTGCAACTACTTTCTAGTCTTACCCTGTGGCTTTTGACCACAGTCTTCCTGTTGTGTCAATATCCTACTTGAAATATGATGCCAAGACTAAACACTTTATTTTAGATATAGTCTAACAAGTGAACAAAAGAGAGGAGTGGTTAGTTTAATTTTTTTCTTTTTTTTCTAGTTACTGTTCCTCGGCTAACACAATCTAAGTTGCAGTGTGATTTAATAGCTAAAACTGTTGACTCACAGAGAACTTCTCCTTTTAAATTCATGAAGGATGCTTTGAAACCCTTGTGGAAGGGAGTCTTCTCCACAAAGCAGCTGATTCATCATAGATCTAAAGTTTGAGAAAAAAATATTCCTCTTTTTCTCCATCTGTTCTTTTTGATGATGTGGAAATAGAAGAAGGTCTTTGATATGTTTTCTCAGACCACTGTATTAAGGATAACCATGTTCTTGGAGATAACAAATATAAAACACTTTAGAAAAAAGGAAGAAAATTGTATAAAAACAGTAGCTAGTGAGCAGAAGGAATCGCCACGACTATAATGGGACTCTTTCAGTAAACATATTAAATGTAGCATTTCTCATTAAATATGTATTCAAAAATATCAGAGTGGAAATTGAATAGGTGTCCTTAAGGAAGTATTCTATTTTCAAGCAAATGATTACTGTTGAGAAGAAATGTATAAATCATGATGTTGACCCTCTCTTTGTAGGTAATGTATCTTGAGTTGTTTTCATAAGAGCAATAATATATTATCCTTTAATCTGTCCACATTCTTTACTTACAACTATATATGTTATGCAGATATAAATATGTACATAACACAGAAGTAGGAAAACACCTTCAGTAACAATTTTGTTCTCTTACAAAACTAGGTAACTTATATACATGGGAAGCATGTGACTTTGACCTAACACCATGATCCAAATGAACTAACTATCAGATTTCAAAAACATTCTACATAGAAACACTTAGGAGTTTCAGGCTTTATTTTCACAAACATATTCATATTCAGAGTCACAGAGTGTGGCCATATATTATGCACATTTGGAATTGCCTGACATGGCATGTTAATAAAGTCTCACGAATATGAACTAATGCAAATCTAAGCTCCCTGACCCCGATATTCAAGAATTTCATTGTTGGAGTTCCTGTCGTGGCTCAGTGGTTAACGAATCCGACTAAGAACCATGAGGTTGCGGGTTCGATCCCTGGCCTTGCTCAGTGGGTTAAGGATCCGGCGTTGCCGTGAGCTGTGGTGTAGGGTGCAGACGCGGCTCGGATCCCGCGTTGCTGTGGCTGTGGCGAAGGCCAGCAGCTACAGCTCCTGTTAGACCCCTAGCCTGGGAACCTCCATATGCCGCGAGTGAGGCCCTAGATAAGGCAAAAAGACAAAAACAAAACAAAGAATCGCGTTGTTTGTAAACCATTATTTGCAAACACATGGGAAAATGTACACTGAGCTGATGCTATTATCACAAGTTAATGCCACCTTATCCCTTACACAGACCCCCTGCCATCCTTGTTGGTCTCCTGCGGTCCACACTGTTGATGATATGTCTGCACTCCTGTACTTCCCTGAGTAATTTGGGGAACTTCTGTGGTATTATTTTAATATTCACTGTGATACTTTAAGAACTCTTTTACATCTTACAACAATGTCATGCAAGTATTCACTAAGTAGTAAAGCTTATGCTAATACTGAAAAACACTCTTGAATATCAACGTTGGCAAGGAAATTAGATGTAATATAGAGTGTACAGAAATCTGTGGTAGATAGTCTTCTAGTGGGGCCTCCAGCGACTGGTATTCATAGCCTAGTGTAATCGCCTCCTGCTGCATATGGGCTGGACCTAGCAACTCATTGCTAATTAATCGAATGTGGCAAGAGAGATGAGATGTCACTTCCGAAATTAGGTTACAAAAGACTGACTTCAGTCTTGCTGTCTCTACCTCCCTCTTTCTCTCTCAATTCCTCTTTCTAATTCTTCTTGTTTATTTTGGTGAAGCAAGATGCCATGTTTCCAGCTGCCATATGCAGAGACTCAGATGGCAAGGAATGGGGAATGGCCTCTGGCCAGCAGCTAGTGCAGAAAGGAGGCCCTCAGTGCAATAGCCTATGCAGAGCCAGATGCTGCCACACGTTCCTAGTGAGTGTGGAAATAAATACCTTCCTCATTTGAGCCTTGATATCGGTGCAGCTTCTCTTGAAAACTTGACCGTATCTTGATTATGAAAGATTCTAGTCTAGAAAACCCTACTAAGCCAGGCCCACATTCCTAACAAGCAAGAACTGTGAATTAACAACTATTGCTGTTTTAAGCCAGAAGTTTTGGGGTAACTGGTTATGCAGCAGTAGATAACCAATTTAGTCGACAAATATGGTGATTTATGGATAACCACCATATTTTGTTGTAAATGTAGGAAAGCAGGCTCTGTGAGAGATGAGAATTCATGCTAAGAAAGAAACAGAGGCATAAAAGTAAATATGCATTAGAGTAGCTTTAGAGTTAATCTCTCCAAGAATGCATTTCTCCTCTTTTACACTTATTCCCATGGAAAAATTAATCTTGAATTGAATGAATTTAGAGCTACATATGATGTTCTAGGACACATCTGCTTACCTACTTTATAAGTGACTCAATTGAATATATTTTAATTGTATTGCAAAGACTGCAGAATCTTAATGTTCAACGTATTCTAAAATGAAACTTTTGATAGAATCTCCAGATATCAAAAAGTCTTATTCTTGAACTGTGGGTGATTATAATTTGATTTATTTATAACTAGATATATCTGTAAGCTATTGAAGTAAGTAACAAAATATGCTGGTAAGGCTTGGTTAGTAAGAACAGTGCTTGGGAATGCCATTTATTTTCAAAGTCAAACACTATCTTGCCACAGTTAGAAAAAGTATGATGATTTTGGGTGAAGTCAATTTTTGGTTGTTTCTATTTTTGTTTTCACTTTTCAGTCTCATGTTTTTTTTTGTTTATGTCTTCGACTTCCTTTGTAGGCTGAATCAACACTTTCAGGATACCTTGATACCTAAATTAGCTCTCTCTTGCCCCTGTAGCGGGAATAGTTCTGGGAAACTTGAGTTGAAAGAGTTAGCGTATCAGTAAGGAATGTGATGCTTCATTCTGCCTGTTCTTAAGATCAGAACTCTCAGATGTTTAATTCATACGCTAGCCTTCTGAGGTCAGGATTATTATCCCCATTTAGAGGATCTGGAAACCCAGGGAAGAGGGTTGAGTTATGTATCCCAGGTCACAGAAAGAATCAGTGTCTGAGCTAGGATTACTGTTCAGAAGCCTCAAGATTCTAACACTTGTGCCCAGACTACATTTATTTCAAGCTGCTTTGGCCTCTTGCATAAGCCCTCCCTCCCTCACCCTGCCCTGGAGCCCTCTGTTGAGTATATGAACTCTCTCAGCAAATGCGAGAGAGGTCTACAGACAGTCTAGAAAATACACCATATTGTCTGGTTGCAGCTGGGCCATTTAACTAGCAGTTTCTCCTGGCAAACTGGTTTTCATATAGGGAAATTTTAAGATTTTTTTTTTCATGTAGAAATAATTAAAACAATTTAATCCACCTCCATTGGTCTTCATCTTGTGCATCTGAACTCTTATGATTTAGAAGTAGGAAACATCAGCAAAGGAAGTTGCATAATGCAAATAAAACCAACAGATTTCACATAGCTTTAGGAGGATATACTGGTGTCTGGCTTTTTATTTAGAATTCTTGCCACAACAAGGGCCTCTATATGTATCTCCTACATTTATTTTGGTTTATAAAGTTATTTGAGATATATATGCTCTATAAGAAGAGACAAATAAAAATGTGTGTATATGCCTGTATTTTGTATTATTATTAATATTATTAAGACTAATACAGACCCTGGGCAGGTGTGAAAGAGAAAGGGAAATACAGAAAAAATACTTGCAGAATATCTGGGTTTACCTTTGCTTTTTTGCCAGCTTTGTGAGCCTGAGCAAATCAGTTAAACTCTGAAAGTAAAAAGACAAACCAGACAGCTCTCTCTCTGGTTAAGGAATTCAGGATGATGGAGACGATGAACAGATATAAGCTACAGGGCAATGTAATTAATGTGCTATAGCTAATACTATATTTACATACATAATATATATTACATACACTGGTGTTATGAACAGAGTATTTAGGGAGCTTGAAGGTGGGAACATTTGAGCCCAGTCTTGATTTTCACCACTTACAGCACTGAAAGTATTTTAATTAGAAAGATACAGCCTGTGTGAGAAAGGGTAAGTCCTGGATGACTGGACCATTTGAGTGACCAGACAATTCGAGGTAATTTACAGGAGAAAAAGGAGAAGGGAGGAAGGGGCCAAGTCTGGAACCAGGCAAAGTCTAGACTATCCTGTGAAAAGAAAGGGCTGTTTAGGACTAAAATTATTTATTTATTCATTCACATTTATAATTTGGGCACCACGATCAATATCTAGCAGAGACACAGGAGTTGAAGACAATATCCATCTAGAGGGGATTCTCAGTGTGTTTGGCAGAATGGTTTGAAACATAGACAAGTAAATGGGAAATGACAGAGTAGTGGTGAGGACTAGGAAAGATGCATGCACAGGAGCATGGAGGCAGAGAAACAAGAAAAGGGTGCCTCAACTGAATCCTGACAGAGGAAGAGGAAGGGAAGGAAGACTGAAGAAGGGAGGCATTAAAAAATGGCACATATAGAATCAAGAGACATGGAAATGAGAGTCCCTCTTTAGATTGCTCATGGAGCTTTGTGGTAGTGTTACTTATTTTTCATCTCATCTCAGCATTGTAGAAAACGTAAGATATCATAGGCCAATGATGAACAGGGAGGGATGTGGGTAAAGAAAGTTTCAAATAGAGCGATAAACAGCAACTTTTCTTGTAAGTTACAGACAGACACTCTCAGAATTCAGACAGCATGTTGTTATGCTCAGAATTTTTCCTTGCATAGCATCGGGATGGATTGCTTTATTGGTCACAAAATAATTTATTATTCTCATCAAATTAATTACAGCTTTAGAAACAGAGATGAGTTGAAGAAGGGGCTTAAGAAAGAGGACACTGAAGGGAAGAACAGATTATAGGGGAAAGAAGGGGACTGGATTGGGATCTGAGCAGGTTATGTTTACCTGTTACAATGCTCTAGATCTGTGTGACTCCAGGTTCAAAAAATAAATGAAGGTTCTCAAGCCTTTGAGTTTGTTTCATATACTTAACCATGAAACATATAGTTAATTATTTTTGGTATTTATTCTTAATGTTACCTTTTTCAAAACTCCCTATTTCCTCTGTATGATTTTTAAAAATAACTTCGTATTTTTTCTCCTTTCAAGTTACAATTACTTTGAAGAAAACATATATTATTTACATAGCAAGTACCATTATGATGGAGAGAAGCTCATAAATCTCTAAATCTCTGATACTGATAGGAAAAGAATGTATTGTTCTAACCAATAAAGCAATTAGAAGAGGTACTTGTTTATCAGGTCTTCATTAACAAATAGAAGTTCAATTGTCTAGATTGAGTAACTGAAAATTAGATATGTGTGCGTGTGTGTATTTATCAATCATAGTCCTTATTGCAAATCTTAACTATTAAATAGTGATAGTTCTATGCAGATGATAAACTGTAAATCCCAACAAAATTCGTATCCATTAACATTTACACACACTATTTTTCTTCATTTGCTTGATATATGAATAGTAAGTATATTTGACCATCGTACTTCTTTTAGAGACCTCTTTAAGATAAAACTTTTAGTTATTACCTCAATTTTAACAATTTTCAGGAAATTCAAAGGCTTAGGTTTTTCCCTATAAGTACACTGTTAATTTAACAATAAAACACATTCAGTATAATAATTATTTGTAGATTTGTAAAATGTGAAAAAATGTGAGTTTTTTAAAAAATAAGGGTTTTGTCGGTGATTCCATGATTGTGGAGGACGGCTACTTTTCTAGACAAGAGTTTCAGAACCCACAAGGACAAATACAGTAAGTGTCTATAAGGAGCAGAAGGGAAAAGATACAGTAATCCATGGTGATTTTATAATTATTCTGCCTTTATTGTAATTAGCATAATTAAATTCATTTACATATTCTGCTATAATGGGGAAATAAGTCCATTATTTGGTTAGTTGATTTTAGAAAAGGAAACTTATAGCCAAATACTAGAAAAAAATGAAGTAAGTTTTCAAAAACCTTTAAAATCTTCAGGAACTAGGAGCTTCTTCAAAACACCATATTGGAAATGCAAGAGAAATGTCTCACACATATTAAGTAGTTTGAGCTATTAATAAAATCCCTGTGTGCCTGAGTGGTAGAGTAAAAAGCAACCACTTTGGGGAAAAAAGGTGTATGGTGGATCAGTTAACAGAGGATGAAAGAGACCACAAAATGTGACAGAGCGTACCAGTCATTTACCAGATAAATCCACTTTCCTTAGATGCCAGTGCTTATTTTTTGTTAAGGATGTGAACAAGGAGAACTCCCGAACTAAGGGAGTTTACTGGCTACTTAGGGAATAAGATATACAGTGGAAAACACTGCAGAAGAGCATGAAGTTATAGTGGTTTACCTGCATGAGAGCATTATTTAAATTACATTTGCTAAAGGAAAGATCGCTGCTCATATAGGCATCTGAGGAACTTCCTGGAAGAAGCAGAGTTGAAGGACAGATTTTAATGAGGTATAGTACTTAGACTGATCAAGTGGAAGGGAAAAAAACGATTTGCATGTCATGTTATGCCAGGAGGAAATAATGAACCTCCAACAAAATAATTAATGATGAAAACAATGTGCCAAAACACATTACACAGAAAACCGGTGGATCGTTTGGTGTTTAGTATTTACCCAGCAGTCAGTCCGTGATCAATTATTGAATGTAATTTGCTCTAGCTCTTTGTTAGCTACAGTGACGAAATGTGGGAGCAATTTCTGCATTCTTGTGTCAGGGATGAGAGTGACACGTGATGCATGTGTATCCCCTTACCATGTCATATAAACTCATACTTATGTACTGTATGTTAATTCGTGAGGCAAACCCTACATTTCATAGCATTAGGAAATGAAGAAAGGAACAGAATAGGAGCTAATGGCTTCAGGAAGGAAATGTTATGACCTGAGCTTTGAAAGATGGCTAGAATTCAAATAGATATCACAGAGCAGCGAGGCCATTTCCTGAATTTGGGTGACCATTTTCCTTCCTTTTTTTTTTTTTAACCTTTTTTGTATTTTGGCTATACCCGTGGCATGTGGAAATTCCTAGGCCAGGGACAGCACCTGTACCATAGCGGTGACCAAGCCATTGCAGTGGCCGTGCCAGATCCTTGACCCACAGAGCCTCCAAGGAACTCCAGGGGAATTGTGTTCTTTTGCAGCTATTCTGATGGGAAATTGCTTATCCAGAGGATCTGAATTTAATTCTTTTTGAGTAGATGACTTGTTTTTGATGAGTTTTTCTCAAATTCCTATTTCCTGTGGTAATGTTTCTCTTTCATTTTCGTCCTGATCACAGTAGTTTATGCTAACTGCCTGTGTGATCCTCGCAGCAAGGGAATTTCTGAAATTCAAGGCTTCATGGTATTGTTCTAATCAGCCTGAGAGAACCCATTGACTGTAATAGGCACTGAGTCTTTTTTTTCTAGTGTTGTTTAAGTATTAAAGCTTGTTGAAGGTGGATTATCTGTTTCCCTATTGTTATTTATTATTATCACAATTAATCTTGAAAATGTATTTTCAGTAAAATTTGTAAGATTGAAATAATACAAATGGAATCTGCCGAGTAGTTTGAACAGAAGCTGTGATCCACACACAGTTATTCAATTTAAAAAGCATAGACCACCTACTATGTTCACAGCATCCTGGAAGATGCCCTGTGGGAGAAAGTGAGATTGAGGTCATTGAAACCATAGATGATACAGGTGTGGGTTCATGACTAAACTAACATACTTTTCCTAGAAAAAAATCTAGGTCCTGGTAAGTGTATAGTCTTTTAGCAGAAGACAATGGGGAAAAAAAAAGTGTGGTACATTTGGATATCCTACGGCATATCCTGAGGTGCCTCTGCTTTTGTTGTAGCTTAAACATGAGATGATTGTGCTAGCTAACAATTATGGACAGAAATTGTAAGCCTCCCCTCCAACATCCAGCCATTGGCTGGTGCAGTGAGGACAGGTTGCTGAAATGGCTAAGTTCATGAGTGAAGGTGAAACCTTCTTTCTCTCCTTTTATCACAGACTCACTTGGCCAGCAGTGCTGGCAATGACTGGATTCCTTTCTGAATCAATGACTTGGACTTGGAAAGGGTGATCATCTTTTGTTCTCTCAACTATTGACAAACTGAATATGATGGGGCATTGATAAAATATTATATAAATAGCTACAACTTTACTTGAGATATAGTCACTTCCAAAGCATCAAGAAGACCTTTGTAGTCTATTTATAGATACACATAGGGCCCAGAACTGGAAAATGACAAGCCAAGAGATTGGAAGGATGAGGAATTGAATTCTCAGTCCACCACTTTCAGTCTTTTTAGTCAGTGTCTTGGCCTTTCTTAGCCTGAAATTTCTGGTCTATTAATTTATGTTAACAAGCCTGTTCTCATAGGCTTGTTCAGAGAATTACATGAGATAGCCAATGTGATAATCCATCTACCTTGGTGATTGCTCTGTAATTACTCCCTTTCCTTGCTCAACTAAGTATAGGTCGTCAAAAATTGGGATTATCAGCAGAAGCTGGAGGTTACTGCCAACAGAGTCTATCCTAAGAATCTCAGATAATAAGAATGACATATGAAAGATGCTATATTTAACTACTTTTCCCACTCATTTTTATTAATCACACACTTCTACCAAAACCTTTTTGATACGTCAGTGAAAGGTGAAAAACTGTAATTAAATGGGAGGAGTTGTACGTTTAGAATTAAGCATGGGTAGAGCTTTTAAGAGAATAGATGGGTGAGTGTTAAAAATCCTATTTGCTAAGTGGCTCTCTGCATGAGCTTTGGGGAAATGGGTCTTTCATTATTTTCAACATTTTGTGATTTCCCCTTCAAAGCAGGATCTTCAAGGGGAATGGACTATAACCTCTGTCTAATTCCACTCGGTATTTCATTTCTCCTTTGTTTGCAAGGTATTAATTATTAAATGTGGTTCATACCAATAATTATACTGCATCTTATTTATTAATGACTCACTGTTAAGCTTAAACTTTGTATCTCCAGAGGTTCTTAGGGTCTCTATTTTTTCAGGTCATTGCTCTTTTTCTCTTTGCAGGACTAAATGCTGAGAAAGTTTCAAGCTTTTGGGCCTAAGGTAGATGGGTCTTGATGGTGTGATTACTCATGACACAGTTCATTACTGTTAATGGGTTCACTCGTGCAGCCAAAGAGAGAAAAGTGGGCCCATGAAATAGTGAACTAATAGGCAATAAATTATTATACCAGGCAAGACAATCAAACATACAAGCACTGAGTGACCAGAGCCCAATAGAAAGGTATACCCTTTTTATTTTGCCTGAAGTATGCATCTCCTTTTTTTTTTTTTTCAGAAGAACAGATTTCATTTTCAAATTTAAAAACTTTTTTCATTTTGTCTTTGATCAGAGTAGATACGGCAACAGATTAAAAAAAAGAAAAATCCAAGTAAAAAATTGAATTTACTTCTTATGATGCTACTTCCTCTAGTCCTCATTTCCTTGCTTGGGTCTCTCTCGAATTGAGAATTACACTTTATTCCTTACATTGAAGATTTCAGTGACACAGACTGTAAATTTACATTTAGAGAGGATGAAAATTCACTGGTTTGCCCCATGTGGGGAAAAAATATATATATCCTAACTTGCAAAATTCTTAACATGGATTTTAGAGAGAGATTTAATTAACAGCAATGAGCCCCATGAACCTCAGGTCTGCAAGTACCATATTGCACCTATGGAAGCCACAGAGCCTGTGAGCCTTGGTCAAGAATCCCTCCCACAGAGCACTCAGGCTCCCATTCCACTAAACAGACAAGTCTCTGGCGCTGGATCCCCAAGGTCTCTCCAGCACTTGTTTTCCTATAATTTACTGCTCCCAGAGCTCCCCTCTTTTAGAATCTACTCACAACATCTCTGGGGTAAACCCTTCTTGATTTTTATCCTAAATAACAGAAATTCTTAGTGAGCCCTTTTTCATGCACAAGAAGGAAAGCCTCCCTGTTTTCCCCCATGCTCAGCTGAGATTTTAAAGCTTTTATCCATCCCTGATACTAGAAAAACCATGACCAGGCAGTAGAGTCATCCCCACTCATTCAAGGTGAGCCACTCTCCACGGTGGCTCCAGGTTGATATTTTGGTCTCCATTTTACATCATTTTTCTTGTTGCATTGCGGGGAATGGTAAATATGCTTGGGAATGGGAGTATGTTTTCCTTGTATTTTTGCCTAAGGGGTTAAATATTTTAAAACTTGCAATTTAGAATAGTTTTAGATTTACAGAAAAGTTGCAAAGACACTAAAGAGAACGCCTGCCTATGCCTATCTCAGTTTCCCTATCAATACCATTTTACATCACTTTGGTACATTTGGCAAAACAGAAGGGCTGTTAGTGCGTTGTTATCAACTTAACTCCACACTTCATTTGAATTCTGCTAGTCTTTTTCCCTCATGTCCTTTTCTGTTTCAGGATGCACATTACATTGAGTTACCATGCCCCTTAGTTTTCTGTGTGACAGTTTCTCTGACTTGCCTTGTTTTTTTTGAGGAACTGGACAGTTTGAGTACTCACCAGGTATTTTGTACACTGTCCTTCAATTTGGATGAGTCTGATGTTTTCCTCATGATTAGGCAAGGGTTTCCTGTTTTTGGAGGAAGACCACAGTGGTCAAGTACCATTCTTACTACATTATATCGAATACGCATGCTATCAGCATGACTTCTCACTGATGATGTTAACCCTTATCACCTGCTGAGGAAGTGTGACCAGGCTTCTCCCCTGTCAAGTCCTCCTTCCTCTCTCTCTGCCTTTTCTGCACTCTACTCTTAGAAGAAAGTCAGTAAGTGTATAAGTATAGCCCACACTCAAGAACACATCCTCAAAAGGAGAATACCTGCATAAGTAAGGGAGAATTATCAGTTCTTCCCTTATTTACTCAAATCATTTATTTTATCATTTCTGTTTTATTCACTAAATACCTAAGCAATATCTGCACATAGTGATTGCTCAGTTAGTACACCTTCAATGAATTAAGGTGTAGAAACCCAGGTGTTCTCTGATCACTTCATCATGAATTCAGTGCGGAAATCCTAGTATTCTTTTCTTTTTTTTAAATCTGTGAAAATGGGAAGGAAAAACCTACCATGCAGAAATGCTGTAGGATAGTGTTAATGTAAGCACAGCCTCTGGAACATAGAAAGTGCTCTGGTAATAGTGGTTATTGTCTTCTGGAGATGTTTATTATTCACTTCAGAAATTAAAGTCTATGAGAACAAAATTCTCAGCCATCACTGTATGCTACATATATCTTTCAGATGCTCTTCCTTTTAAGTAACTGGGAATCAGATTATAGATGTTCAATGCGTATTTGTAAATTAATTAAATGTTTCTTTAAGGGAAAAATAAGTTCAGTATTTCTAAGTCTGTTGATTTTCCTATTCAATATTTCCATCTGGGTAAAATTTTGGCCCATAAACCTTTCTGTTCCCGTATAGTTTTGGAGTAAATTTTTGAGTAGCCTTCTTTTGTCGATATATAAAAAAGCATTTCCTCCTTATATTAGAATAATACAATTGTAAAGATTCAATAAAATATGCAGAAACAGCGTTTATTTAAACACCACAGGTTTTATTGGGGGGGGGACAGTAATTCTAGCTGTGGTTTAGTGATGAATTAATGTTGAAGTTATCAGTGAATATTTGGGTTCCTTCTGACCCTTTGGCTATTTTCATTTATTTCAAATTTATTAATTAAACTATCGTTGCATGTGGACATTGCTTTTGGTGCTCAAGATGTAGCAGTGCATAAAACAGATAATGATCCTGCTCTCAAGGCAATAAATAGACAACAGAAATTTAAAAGCGTATGTATTCTATATTAGGTGATGGTAAGGGCTTTGGAGAATAGAGCGTGGAGGAAGAGGGTGTAATTGCTCTCTTATATGGAAGGGCACACTCACACTGTGGTGTTTAAGAGAAAGCCTGAAGGAAGTGAGGGGTCAGCCTTCCTGATATCAGGGAGAGGAACGTTCCACACAGAAGAAAGGCAAAGGCCCTGAGGTGGGAGGATAATTGTATTTTAGGGACAACAAAGGAACTAGTACACATTAAAGCAGGCCTCTGGATATGGATATTTAGTGCTTATGACCAAACTAAAATAGAATTGAATTTCAAAACTCACCCACAGTTATTTTAATCTTCACCATTTATCTCTGTAAATACACCTTCTTTCCTAACACAATGGAGGCGCTAGAATATTTGAGCTCCTTGTGAGCTGGCATTCTCATTGCTTTTGCTTAGAAATGAGATTTGTTTTAATGTTGCTACTAAGATTTGATTCAAGAGTCTTAGGCTTTATAAAAGCCTTTTCTTTCCTACAGAACATGTAGCAAACATATATTGTATTTATATTCTATTGTTGGCTAGGGCTTTCTTCTCCCAACATGGGGCACAAATTGCCTTGCTATCAACAGATTAACTGAGACCTGGTCAATTTTTAATATGCAAAACAATTACATGAATACTCTTATGCTCCCAAGAAATATATCCTTCAATATTTTAATGCTGAATCGAGACTGTGATATTTATGTCTCATTTAGGCCCATATTTGGACTAAATTTCATGCCTTAAAATGTCTTGGTTTAAAAAAAATAATTTTTCTCAATTTACACATGAAATCTTCATATGTAAGAATCTTAGATAAAATCAGACATTTTATCATTTATCCCCAATTCGGGATTCACAGAGGCCTCTGTTATCATGGGAGCTGGCAGTCAGATTTCAAGTAAGGAAATATTTTTTAGTATTTTGAGTATCCTCAGGGAGGCATGTTTAGTTGGGTAATGCCTGCTAGGAGTTTTGTGGTCTTCCCTATAGATTTTGGACACCCAAAGTGGTGTCTTTTTTGTGAATGACATTTCTTTGTGGGTGCTAATCACTGTATTTGGACTGGAAGAGTGTGGTCCATGTCAGTGTGTGTGAGTGTGTGTGTGTGTGTGTGTGTAATTTAGTTTTAACTTAGATCAGTAGTTTCTACTTGGTCTAAGGTAAGAAAACTTAATGTATCTTTGGAAGTGTTGATAAGCAAATATTTTAAATTGACTTTTGGTTGGTAAGGCTAAGTCAGAACCAGATCAACTAGTTTTTGACCTAAAATATTGCTTTTAAAGATAATGAATTCTGGCCCATCATAGAGTTTCATGTGTTTTCCAAATAATTTCTAAAAATGGAAACATAGAAAGTTAATACATTTAGAAAAAGAGAAACACTTTTCCCTGAGCAAATGTCTTTCAATAAAAGTAATTTTACCTCTTTCTAAAATGCAAACATTCCACTATAACATGCTTTTGCATGCACTATACAGGTAAATTGGCTCTATGGAGGAACAGAAGGCCCAGACTTAAGAGACTCTGCTGATTTCCCTGTTGATGATACTCCCGCTGTGGCCAGTTTCAAGATACCAATAATTTAACAATTCTTTCACAAAATTCCTGAAAAATTAGCAATCAACTTTAGGGTTCATAAGAATAGGTTTCAGCACACATACAATGTACTTGCTCTCATTCTCTGGAAAAGTATGAATTTGGGACCTACCCTGGCCAACTTTAGAACTGTTCAGATTTTCTTCATTCAGTTTATTTTTTATTACTTTTCTGCTCTTGTTCAGTTTTTGTTAATCTTGGCAGGGTGGGGCAGTGCACTTGGACTGTATGGGAACCAAATGAAGTATTGAACAGCTGTGACCTTGGATGGTCCAATAACTTGTTAAATTAATTGCACCTGATGTAAGTGTACAGTCGCTGTCATCCTGATCTTTCCCCCAGTTCTCTTGATTTCCAAGGAATTTCTTCTTTCTCTAGGCCTAGGCTTATAGCACCAGTGTACCACAGTTTCATTTAGGCAGAAAAAGCAATTGTTAACTAAATTTGGGAACTGAATGAAGTATTTTCTCATTTTTAATATGCATCAGTTGCAAAATATAACTGACATTATTCTCATGAAAAATAAACTAAGAATATACTCAATTGTCAAATGCATCCTCTTTCAAAAAGGTGTGTGTGTGTGTGTGTGTTTGAAAACTGAGTCTGCATCTTAGAAACATTGATGGTAATATTACAGAAATAATTTGAAAGCTTTGGCTTGGTGAGAGTAGACCTGTTCCAGGATCATGCTTTTTCAATTGGGGGAATAGACTTTTTTCTCCTTCGAAAGTTTCAAATCATTGGAACTCTTATGTCACAGCATTTGTGGGTATTGTGTGGACTACAAACTTATCTGCTATCTTCTATCAGAAAATGAGCTTTGCAACAATGTTCCTGTCCTTAGTTTTGTTAAAAATGTCTTAAGTTGTTAAAGCTGACGCCCCAAGTTAGAATCCCACAAAAAGATAATGCATGAAAGTACTGAAGCTACATCTATTATATGGTCATATGAAACAAAACCGCTTATTATATGTCAGAAATTGATATTATTACATTTAAGTTAAAACAACACATGAAGAGTGTACATGGGAAAATCCAGACTTCCCTTTCTTTTTCTAATTTTTTTGCTATAGGTATATGAAACACTGGCATTCTTAGGATTCACTTAAAGGAAAACAGTGTGAAAATCAAACTATTTTTATTGATAAGTTTTGAATTTCTGAAGGAAAGATACAGATATTACACTGCGAACACATTAATTTATTCAGTAAGCATGTGAGACGGGATTAAAAAGACCAATAGGAGCAGAAACTTTCCTCTAGGATTTCAGTGTCTTGTGGGAAATATAATAAAAACACAGATATCAAAGTTCTACTCAGACCAAAAGTATCAGAATGTCCAGAGGTTGAACCTGAGCATATATTCTCAGTACTGTATAGTCATGTTGAAACATCTCTGGTCCATAGTGTGTATTATCCACAGAATCAGTCAAATTGTTCCCGAGGCCATGCTTGTGTTGCTCACTGCATGACAGCCCAGTAAATCAAAAGACAAGTTGTTGAGGCAAGGAATAGAGACTTTTTTTCCATGCATTTATTTTTCTTTTTATAGTTATACCTGTGGCATATGTAAGTTCCTGGGCTAGGGGTCGAATCAGAGCTGCAACAGTGACCTACACCACAGCCACAACAATGCATCCTTAACCCACCGAGCGAGGCCAGGGGTTGAACTGCATCCTCACAGACACTATATCAGGTTCTGGCTGAGACACAATGGAAACTCCAGGAACAGAGACTTTATTCAGAAAGCCAGCAGACTGAGAAGATGGTAGACTAATGTCCCTCCTCAAACCATACTGGAGTTAGAATTCAGACTTTTTTTGTACTGAAATTGGAGGGGGCATGGTTGGTTGTTAAAAACTTCTTGGTATTAGAATGCTTTGTTCTTGGAGCTGTCCATGAAGATCTGGTCACAGTACTCCTATAAACTTCCCAGAAGATAAATGTTATTCTCTGTTTGGTAACTTTTTATCTTTATATGAATGGAAAATTGTTACACCTTGAGAATGGGCTGTCCTGTATATTTTAGGCTATAGGTAACAATCCTTTACAAAGGTGCAGTGTCAGCATGACTAAGCAGAGTAAACAAAGCACAGAGTTTAAAGAAACAGTATGAGTCAGGTTTGTTTGTTCTCTGTTACAAAGTTGGCATAAAGGATACCTATTTTTCTCTTTATTCAAAAGGTAAATAGATGTCCTTCCTTTCATTTTTTTCCCCTCACAGCATGAGGTTTTGCTACAGAAAAAGTTCTTAAACTTTTCAACTTTGTTCACAACTCTTATTTTTCAACTTCGTTCACAACTCTTCTGAACATCCACTCCCTGACACACTTTCTACCCTTCCTCACTCCTAACTATAGAGAAACTGTTTTCTATTGCAGAAATTCAACTAGACAAAAATAACTTATTTAGCCCTTTGCCAATTCTGTATTGCTTCTTAAACTGGAACAAGGTCATCATTTTAATGCAGTCTTCCTGCTGCTTCTGAAATCCTTTCCCTCCTTAATTTAATGAACCCCTGCTCTATGATACACTAAATTGGGATAGGAGAAATATAAATGACGTGTGCTTTTACTCCATTGGGGGAGGTCTGTGTGATTTAAATAAGTATAACATGAGGCAAAAATCAGGTTTGTAATAATAAACTTAGTGTCCAGGTCTTCAAGACTTCTTGGGGGCTTTTTCATTTATGTCCAAATAAAACATTCAGGACTCCATGCCACACACTGTGAGGGGTTGAGTGTCATCTCCAGGGTTTATGAGAATTTCTTCCTCCCGGCACTTAGACTCTCCCAACAGATTCCTGCCTGTATCTTCAACTCCAAACTCTATTTTGGATTAGTTTTCATTGTATCCTGTCTGTTTCTTCCTGGTTCTTGGGGTTCTGCCCTAGGTGTGGATATTTCTCCCTCATTTCCCAAAAGAACCAATGACATAAGGCAGTTAGTAACTAAAAATCTAGAAACAGTGGGAGTTCATTACAGTACAGAATAAGAGACCAACTAAACTTGATTATTAGATGTTATTCTGAAATTTCTCACTTTGGACAGATATTCTTGGTATGTGGAAATCCCTTACCCATGTATTTCTTTGGGTCCCAGACTTGCCCCACATTGCTGGAGTTCACTCTCTCCCTAACCAAAATCAGCCTTATATTGCTATTTCACAAATGTTAGGGAAAAGTTTCTGTGCCATCAGGAGGAATCAAAAGTTGATGGTACTGAGTTACGCAGAATAAATTTGCCACTTTTAATTTTACCCTCTTTCCTCCACACCAAAGCGAGAGCCTGCCTGAGTACAGCCAGTGGGCCCAGACAAATGTTTTACCAACCAAGCACATCTTCTTTCAACATCAGTTGTAATTAGCAACTGTTTCTATTTGTCCATCCTATTATGGAGATTCAGTAGGACCTCTCTATATTTGTGGGTTCCACGTCCACAGATACGGAAGGCTTAGTGTGTAAACTAAATGCCATAGGGATGTGTAGATTGTGGAATGAGACCTAAAACATATATGAAGTAAGAATGGGAGAAAAGCAAGAGTCTTGAGGTCAGGGACCACTTTTTTTACTCTACTCCCAAATGCTAACATAGTTCTTAACACAAAATTGTCATTCGTTATGTGCTTGTAGATTGAATAGATAATTGAACAATTAAAAAATGTGTCTGGCTATTCTAGTCATTAAATATGAATGCAAAATCATTTTCGAAGTCTAGGAGACATGGAACACCTGTGTGGGCTGAGGAAGGATATGCGGTGGGGTGTGGTCATCTACTTAATCAGGCAATTAATTTTTCAATGTAGTCATTTAATTGACCATTTGCATAATGTTAACGCATTCAAATTCCTAATTAATCTCCATTTTATTTAAAGCATTTTATATCTCTACCCCCAATTCTAATTTAACAGTTAAGTGGCCTTGACTTTCCAGGTGCAGTTACCTCTAAGTACAGACGTGTACATTCACTCAAAGGACTAGGGAAATAAGAGAAAGGAAGTCTGCCACACAGGCTTTCTAGAAGACATTTAAAAAATATTAGTTGGGTCTCATTTCACAGAATTTTATCCAAAAACATGAGTTATTCAAATTTTTAGTTTTTTCTAGATCAGGATTGCCAAACTTTTTCAGTCAAAAGCCAGATAGTAATCATTTCAGTCTCTGTAGGTCATAGAATGTCTCTCTCAATGGCTATGTTAATAGATTAAACAACAATTCGGTGTTCCTTTAAATCTGTACTTAAAAAAAACAAAGAGGCAGTGGAATAAGTTTGCCCCATAGGCCACATTGTTTGCTAGCCCCAGTCCTCCATCCCTTTGTGTGATATATTCATGTGTTACTGAATCATCTAGGCTTCTTCACATTGTCTTCCTCTATGTACAAGTTGTCTTCTGTCTTTAAATACATATGGTTTGGGGAGTTCCCATTGTGATTCAGTGGGTTAAGAGTACAACTAGTATCCATGAGGGTACGGGTTCAATCCCTGGCCTTGCTCAGTGGGTTAAAGGATCTGGCGTTGCTCCAAGCTACGGTGTAGGTCATAGACATGGCTCGGTTATGGAGCTGCTGTGGCTGTGGTGCAGGCCAGCAGTTGTAGCTCTGACATGACCCCTAGCCTGGGAACCTCATAGTGGTTAGGAGCACAGACTTGGGAGCCACATTTTCTGGGCTCAAAACCAGATCTACTACTCACTAAGTCATTGACCTTGGGAAAATTATTTAATCTCTCTGTGCCTTGGTTTTCTCACTTGTATTACAGAAATGGCAATAATACGTATTTTCTAGATTTTCACTCCAGCTTTATAGAGATTTAATTGATATAAAACATTATGTAAGTTTAAGGTATACGGTGTGTTGATGTAATACACTTATATGTTGCCAAATGATTAGCAGGGTAGCATTAGTTAACATATCACTTCACACAATTACCATTTCTTTCTTGTTTTTTGTGGTGAGAACATTTAAGATCTTAACTTTCAAATAAGTAATATGGTATTGTTAACTACAACCACCATGCTATACATTCGAGCCCCAGAATGTATTCGTCTTATAAATGGAAGTTTGTACCTCTGACCAATATCTCCCCATTTTCCCCACTTCCAGGCCTTGGCAACCACCATTCTACTCTGTTTCTAGGAATTTGGCTTTTTTTAGAATCCACATATATGTGATAATCATAATGTTTTGTCTGGCTTCTTTCACTGAGCAATAATACCCTCTAGGTTCTTCCATATTGTTGCAAATAGCAGAATTTCCTTCTTGGCAGTGGCTGAATAATGTTACATTGTGTGTGGGTGTGGGTGCCTGAGTCCATTCTTTATCCATTCGTGGATAGTTGGATACCTAGATGGTTTTCATATCTTTCCCATTGTGAATAATGCTGCAATGATCATGAGGGTGCAGATACTCCTTTGAGATCCTGATTTTACTTCCTTTGAGATCCTGATTTTACTTCCTTTGGGATATATACCTGTAAGTGGGATTGCTGGATCATATGTTCTGTTTTTAATTTTTGGAAGAAGGATCCATGCTGTATTTTCATAATGGCTGTACAGTTTTACATTCCCATGAACAATGTACAACAATTCCTTTTTCTCCACATCATATCATCTATAATCAAAGATAATTTTACTTCTTCCTTGATGATTTGCATGCCTTTTATTATTATTTTTACTGCCTGATAGCAATAGGACTTCCAGTACTGTGTTGAATAGGTGTGGTGAGAGTGAGCACTCTTATCTTGTTCCTGACCTTAGAGGAAAAGCTTTCCAACTTCCATCATTGAGCATGACGTCAGCTGTAGGTTTGTCATATATGGCTTTTATTATGTTGAGTTATGTTCCTTCTACATTCCAAATTGTTGAGTGTTTTTATCGCGGAAAGATGTATTTTGCCAAATGCTTTTTCTGCATCTGTTGAGATGATCATATTTTTGTATTAATGTAGTGTGTCACATTTACTGATTTCCTATGTTGAACCGTCTGTGCATCTCAGGGATAAATCCCACTTGATCATGGTGTATGATACTTTTATGTGCTATTGAATTCAGTTTGATAATATTTTGTTCAGAGATTTTGTATCTACATTTATCAAAGATAATAGCTGATAGTTTTCTTTTTTGTAATGTCTTTATCTGACTTAGGTTAAGGTAATGCTGGCTTCATAAAATGACTTTGGGGATGTTCCCTCCTTTTCAACTTTTTGGAAGAGTTGGAGAAGGATTGGTCCTGACTCGACCTTTCCTTTGTTAGGAAATTTAAATTACTGCTTCTGTCTCCTTCCTTGTTGGTCTGCACACATTCTCCCTTTTTATGATTCAGTCTTGATTGGATCTATGTCCTAGAAATATATCCATTGCTTCTAGATGACCCTAAGTGAAGTATAATTGTTGATAGTGTTCTCTTAAAATACTCTGTTGCTCTGTGTTATTAGTTTTACTGTTTCCGCTTTCATTTCTGATTTTATTTACTTGTTTTTTTTCTCTTCTTCATTAGTCTAGCCAAAGGTTTGTAAATTTGTTTATAAATACAAAAATCCAGTTCTTAGTTTTGTTGATCTTTTTCGATTGTCTTTCTGGTATTCCATTTCATTTATTTCTGCTCTGATCTTTGTTATTTCCTTCCCTCTACTAACTTTGGGCTTGGTTTGTTTTTCTTTTTCTAATTCCTTGAGGTGTAACCTTAGGCTGGGTGTCTTAGATCTTTTTTCTTAAATGTAGGCATATATCACCGTAAACTGCGCTCTTAGAACTGCTTTCACTACAGCCCATAGACTTTAGTATGTTGTGTTTCTGTTTTCATTTGTTTCAAGATATTTTTAATCTTACTTTTGATTTCTCTTTTGGCCCATTGGTTTTTCAAGAATGTGTTGTTTAATTTACACATATTTTAAACTTTCTGACTTTCCTTCTTTTATTGATTTTTAGTTTCAAGCCATTTTTGTTGGAGAGGATACTTGATTTAATTTTAATAATCCATTTTCTAAGACTTATTTTTTGACCTTTTATGTAATCTACCCTAGAGAATTTTCTGTGTGTACTTTAGAATATATATGCAATGGTTGTTGAATGGAATGTTCTATATATATCTGTTATACTTCCATTGGTCTAAAATATAGTTCAGTTTCAACATTTTTTTATTAACTTTCCATCTGACTGTTCTCTTTCCATTATTGAATATGGGGTACTGAAATTCCCTACTATCATCGTATTGTTGTCCATTTTTCACTTCAGATCCGTTAGCATTTAGGTACTTCAGTGTTGGGTGCACATTTATTTATGATTTTTTATCCTCTTGATGAATTGACCACTTTATCATTATATGCTGGCCTTTTGTCTCTTGTTTCAGTGTTTGGCTTAAAGTCAGTTTTGTCTCATATAAGTATAGTTACCTCATTCTCCTTTGATTTTCGTTGGTATGAAATACATATTTCCATCCCTTCACTTAGATCCTATGTATATCCTTAAAGCTGAAATAAATCTCTTATAGGCAGCATAAAATAAAGGGTTTTTTTTTGGGAGGGGGGGCCCACCTATCTTATACCTTTCGATTGAAGAAATTAATCAGTTTAAGTTTAAAGTAACTTGATAGCTAAGAACTTACTAATGTTATTAATTATTTTCTGGCTCTTTTGTAAGTTCTCTTGTTCCTTTTCTTTCTTTCTTTCTCATTGCCTTCCTTCTGATTTGATGATTTTCCATAGTGTTATACTTAGAATCCCTTTCCTTTCTCTTTTGTGAAACCATGGTAGGTTTTTGCTTTGTGGTTACCATTAGATTTAACAGATAGTTATGTATATATAACTGTCTATTTTGTGGTAATAGCAAATATAACTTTGATTACATATAAAAATTCTGTCATTTTACTCCCATAATTTATGGATTTTCATTAAGTGTTGTCACTTTGGTTTTAGTTTTTTTAATTTATTTTTTGGGTTATAACTGATACTTTATGTTTTTGATGTCACAGGTTGCCTCTTATTATATTGTATATTCATTAACAAATTATTGTAGCTGTAGTTGTTACAGCTTGTCCTTTTACCCGGATACTAGTTAAGTGGTCAGCACACTGCCATATTGCAATATTATTCTGAATTGCACACTTACCTTTACCAATATCGTTTATGTTTTAATTTTTAATATATAATTTGTCTGTTTACCTTTTTCTTCTGAAAGAACTCATTGTGAGAATGGCCAGGCCCATGTATTCATAGTAAGTGTCAAGGTAGGCAGGAATGCAGACATTTTATTGGATGGCAAGTGGACAGCTAAAAATTAGAGTTCTGTTAATAAAAAGAAGGAGACAGTGTATTTGGAATACCTGTCCCAGGATTTACTTACCTGTTAAAAATTAATTTTTTGACCATGCCCATGGCATGTGAAATTTCCTAAGCCAGAGATTGAACCCGAGCCATAGTAGTGACAAAACTGCTAGGCCACCAGGGAATTCCCTTGCTCTTAATTTTTAAGTAAGACAGTGGGAACTAGTATTAAAGTATGAGGGTTGTAGGAATAAGACTATGATTTAAGGCTCAGTGTAGTTCAACAAATGTTTATGAACACCATATTGTATAAGTTCCTGGAGTTAGAAACAGGGTATTGTTCCTCCCTAATGGGTGCTTCTCATGTGCACTAGGAGCATAAATAAATGTAAAGTTTAGGATGATGTGATAAACTTTTTTTTTTTTTGTCTTTTTGCCTTTATCTAGAGCCGCACTCACAGCATATGGAGGTTCCCAGGCTAGGGGTCTAACAGGAGCTGTAGCCGCCGGCCTTCACCACAGCCACAGCAACGCGGGATCCGAACCGCCTCTGCAACCTACACCACAGCTCATGGCAACGCCAGATCGTTAACCAACTGAGCGAGGCCAGGGATCGAACCCGCAACCTCATGGTTCTTAGTCGGATTTGTTAACCACTGAGCCATGACGGGAACTCCTGATAAACTTTTAAATATAAAGTTTTAGGATGATGTGATAATTGGGTCTGTATGTACTTGCCAATTCACAGATTTATTAATATGAAAAAATTTTATGGTGATGTGCATTTAAATTTGTTTTTGTTTTGCAAATTTCCCTCTTTAAAGAGGATGAAACAATCTGAAGAGTTTTAAAAAGAATGCAGAGGTATACAGATAGGTTTTTATAAAATTTCTGTTAACATTTCAGCATTTATTATTATTTTTTTAAATCTTAAAAATAATTGTCTTTATTACAGTTATTCTAAAATTTTCACTAAGAATATGAAAACATTTTTGGAGATTTTATATACATTATATTTGTTAATTACCTGATTTTCCACTGGAGGAAACGTTAGATTGTTTGTTTTTGGCATCTTTTGGTGCTATGCTCAGGTAATAACTGGAACAGTGGACCATTGCACAGGAACGCCGCTTTTCCCATAGTGTAAGTCCTTCTACCATTAACGATATCATCGTACTTCCATGACATCACTAGACATGAAGTCATTGGAATAGACGCAGACAAACAGCATTTGTTAAGTAGGTACAAGCTGGCTCCTAGTATACCACTTCTGTTACCTTGATGCATTTTATGTTTTCAGCCTCACATCATCTCTTATTTTAAATATAAATTACCTTCTATTTAAATAGGTATCCATCAAAGTTTAAAAGAAGCATCAGTCTGATCTGGATTCCCAACTAAAACCGTTATGCCTCCATGACTTGGAAACAAAGAATCAAAAAGCAAAATGGAGTACATCTGATCTAAAGCCCTTATTTCAGAGATTGTAGAGCGTAAATGACCTAGACAAATACAACATGTAAGGAAGATATACAGAAATAAGGCTTATTAACTGTAACATTCTATATGAGATGCTATTTATCTAGCTTTCCAGATTTCAAGCATCTATTTATAAATTCATTTGCCCGGAGAATATCTTAAAATTTTGTTCCCTTCATTCAAAAGAAATATGTATGCAAAAAGACAGGTATTTGCAAATATGATTGACAAGTCGTTAATATGGAAAAATATATAAACAGTTAATACAATTCAATATTTAAAAATCAGTCAACATTTATTATTGAAATTGATAGTTATTGCTTTTATTACACTTGACTGAAGAAACGTAATTTTAGCTCTATCTTGGCAAGTCTCAAAATAATTCACATTTTAGATTATTAACAGTTTTTTATAGTTTCAATTGTAAATGATTAGGTTTCCTGTTTCTTGGAATTTGTTAAACAATGAAATGACCTCTCAATTTCAGGATTCACCTTTTATAAAGAGAAAATAATTCTACTAGTTTGCTTACTGTTTGGCATGCTGATGTTTTCTTATTAAAATCACTAAATTGTTTCAGCTACTTATGATTATATATGGTTTCTTCAAGTATCATTAAAATATCACTTAAGGCCATAGATCTCATCACAAAGATTTTTGTACAACAGAGATTCCATGTCAAGTCAGCAATCAATATTTTCTCGGTCAACTTAATCAGATAATTTATATAGACACCTCTCGTTGCTTGCTGACTTAGATCCAAACTGGAATGAGTATTTTAGCTAGCAAATTCCTTCTGCATGGCTTACTTAGTATACAGAAGAAAGTCATGATTTTGAAACAGTAAAAACATACACATGTGCCTTTCATTACTGATATATTCTATCTGAACTTTTGGGAATCTGGAAAATGGAGGAAAAAAGTATCATCCCTAAGTTTTTTTCATAAAGTAACATATATTAAACTTCTTTTTTTTTTCCTCTCATCACAGGAGTCCTAATTTATAAAACTATGAAAAGGACAGAAAATTGTAATAATCTATAGTCTTAGAGATGCATATTTAAAATGTAAATCTTAAAATACAATTCTTAGTTTAAAAGCCATATTCAAGGGAGTTCTTGTTAGGAATCAGTGGTGACAAACCCAACTGGTATTCATGAGGATGTGGGTTTGATCTCTGGTCTCAATCAGTGAGGTAAGTATCTGGTGTAGCAGTGAGTTGTGGTGTAAGTCGCAGATGCGGCTTGGATCCCACGTTGCTGTGGCTGTGGTGTAGGCCGGCAGCTGCAGCTCCTATTTGACCCTTTGCCTTGGAACTTCCATATGCTGTGGGTGTGGCCCTAAAAAGACAGAAAAGCCATATTCAAGTAATTTATTTTTGTTTCTGGAATTAATATTTTCTCTTTATTTTTGCTTTTATATTAAGTGTATAAAATATACAAAGTAAACTAGATAGGAATTATTACAAAGTTAATACGCTGGGTAAAGCACCAATGTCAAGAAATAGAGCAGCATAGGCACTCTAGAAATAGGCAGCATAGAAGACTGTCTAGTACCCTCCGATCAGTACTCCGTTATTCCGACCAAAAGATAGCTGCTGTTCTGACTTTTGACATTTAATCAGTTTTGTCTTTTTTTTCAATTTTATGTTACATATACAAATTATTAGTCTGTAGTCTTTTCTGTGTGATTTCCTTGCCTCAATATTATGGGTATAAGATTAATCCAACTTGTTTTGGTACAACTGGAATTCATTTATTTTCATTGCCTTATGTATCTCAATATGTGTTGTAACAACTAGACACTATCTTGTGTAGAATTAGAAATGTATGATTATGACACCTCTCAGCAATTATCTCTTCAATATTCCCTTTGCCCCATTACTTCTCTCATCTGCAATCATATATAATAGACCGTTTCACTTTTTTTACTATGTCCCTTATGTCTTCTATACATTCTTCTATATATTCCATTCACTTGTCTTTCCACATTTTAGGCTGCTTATTTTATTTTTGCTTAATCTTGTTGTTTGCTGATTCTTTCCTAAGTTGTGCTGAATTTACCTGTTGAATCGATCTGTTGACTCTATCCAATACATTTTGGCTATTACACTCTTTAGTTAGAATTTCTGGTGGTTTTCTTTTTAATAGTTTCTAGTTCTCTACTGAGATTTTTATTTGCATCTTTTGATTTCTTGAACTTAAGCAGAATGTTTAAAGTCTCTTGCTTATCTGGGTCTCTGAAGGTCTGTTTTTACTTTTTATTGTTTATCTTGTTTTTGATCAAATTAACCCATCTTTCATGTCCTTATTTGTGATTGAGTGTTGGATATTAGTGTGAAACTGTGTAGGAATAATTTGAGGCTTAAAATGCAATTATGTTTATTGAGAAGGTTTGTCTTGGCTTCTCTCAGGTGGATAAGAATTTTTTCTATCCTAGGCTGTTTTAACACATTGATTTCATTTAGAGTTAAGCTTCAGTCCCTGTGAGGGCTGGTGTATTTCCTTTTCACTCTTCTTACTAAGTTGTAGGCTTAGTTTAGGTTCTAATCTAAAGTATAAGAGACTTACCAGGACCTTAGACTCTGAAACCTTTCCGCTTTGCTTCAAAAGGATGTCAAAAGCTCTGCTCAGCTTCTAGGACTGATAAACGTTAATTCGGAAATCAGGGAATTCTCCTAGGCAAAATGAGAGTCTAAATGCAGGTTTCACTTTTCATGTTCTACTCAGTGGATAGAATACAGTGGTGTGATGATGATTAATGGTTTTGCAGAATGACACCAATTCCAAAATTCTCCTACAATGGATTTGTAAATAACTTTCTCAGCCAGAGTAGATTTCATTCCCTTCCCAGCCCCAGATGTTGTCCTTGGAATTCATGACTGCATAGTTACGATCTTTGAGGTCTTTAACCAGATTTTTACAAAATATTTACCCTAAATTTTCCAGTCGTTCTTAGCAGGGTGGTTGATCCAAATCATCTGATCTGCCTTTTACCAAAGTCAGAATATACAAGCACATTTTTGTAACAATAGTATGTTTAAATGAAGTAGAATCCTTTTATTAAGAACTAACCCAGGAGTTCCCGTCGTGTCTCAGTGGTTAACTAATCCGACTAGGAACCAGGAGGTTGCGGTTCGATCTCTGGCCTTGCTCAGTGTGTTAACGATCCGGCGTTGCCGTGAGCTGTGGTGTAGGTCGCAGATGCGGCTCGGATCCCGCGTTGCTGTGGCTGTGGCGTAGCCCAGCAGCTACAGCTGTTAGACTCCTAACCTGAGAACCCCCATATGCCACAGGTGTGGCCCTAGAAAAGGGCAAAAAGCCAAAAAAAAAAAAAAAACTAACCCAAAGAAGTTTTAATCCCAGGAAAAATGGTATGTAATATTATAAGCTATTAGCTTAAGAACTGACTATATTTTGGAGAAATATGACTATATTTTGCAACTTACTGGTTTTGTGACCTAAGCATGTAATTTAACCTATTTAGGTATCACTTTCTTTATCTGTAAAATGAAGATAATAAATGTCCTTTTATTATCCTCATAATTTTATTTTTCCTTATCATTTTTATTATTCCTCACAACAAGCTTGTGAGGAATAACTTCAATAATTCATTCAAAGCACTTAAAATGTTTCCTGATCCATAATACACACTAAGTATTGGCTATTATTATTTTCACCATTAAGTGATAATTTTATAATCC
Source organism: Catagonus wagneri (assembly GCA_004024745.2). Lineage (NCBI taxonomy): Eukaryota > Metazoa > Chordata > Mammalia > Artiodactyla > Tayassuidae > Catagonus > Catagonus wagneri. The sequence continues at coordinate 8,324,002 of PVHT020000257.1, read as the reverse complement.
ATTATTTTCTTTCTTTTTGCTTTTTTTTTTTTTGTGTGTATGTGCTTTCTAGGGTTACACCTGAGTTTCGTGGAGGTTCCCAGGCTAGGGGTCCAATTGGAGTTACAGCTGCTGGCCTACACCACAGCCACAGCAATGCCAGATCCGAGCTGTGTCCACAACCTACACCACAGCTCATGGAAACGCTTGATGCCCAACCCACTGAGTGAGGCCAGGGATCGAACCCACAATCTCATGGGTCCTAGTCGGTTTCATTTCCACTGCGCCATGATGGAAACTCCCATTATTTTCTTCTTGATTCCTTTGTATAATTATTTTTCCACTAAGGAATAAATAGTGTTTATCAAATAGAGAAGACCTGATCACTCAGTGGTAATGTTCAATTAAATGGGATAAAATGGTGCAATCATTATGATATTTTTAATATCTTTCATACAGTGCCACTTGGTTTAGTCAGGATAGTTGACAACTGGGTGGTTTCCATACCTGCCATGTGCCAAAATTAGTATGATTAATCCTGAAGACTTTCCCATCAGTTTGCTTGTAATTTTATCTCCGTGCTAACAATGAGGGTCTTATTGTGAGATTTCTTTTATACTTATTTTAGGTTTTCATGAAAAAACTGACACATTTATTTATTCATTCTTTCATTTATTTCCTTATACTTTTCAGGCACAGTATTTCATGTTGATAATAACAGTATATTCTTAATATTCCAGCGAGCAATTCAGTCAGTGACACCACTATTGCACCAGCACATGTCAACACTCAAATCTCAACAATCAAATACAAATATATCCTCTAAATTCAAATTCTACAGAAGCACATAATTTTAGATATTCATGAATTTTAAAACAAAACTGTTGTGTTGTGAAAATAATGTTCACTAAACTCTAATGTTAGAGAATTTGGCCTTTAAGTAAGTCAGTGTCAGGATATTTTAAATATTGAATAAATAGAAAACAAGGATCAATGTGATATGCTTCATCACAAATTATAACGGTACCTTGGAAATAGATGACAAATTTGAGTATTTAAAAAATAAAAATTTCTGCATGTTAAAAGACATTTATAGAACATCCAAATAACAAAAAAGTCATTTCTGAGAAAATACTTGCAAAATATGGTAGAATAAGTGTCAGTATCCCTAAATACACAAAACTCTTACTAATTTAGAAAGGAATGAAAGATAAAACTGGAGGTCCTGTTGTGTCTCAGTGGTAACGAATCCAACTAGCATCCACGAGGATGCAGGTTTTGATCCCTGGCCTCACTCAGTGGGTTAAGGATCCTGCGTTGCCATGAGCTGTAGTGTAGGTCACAGACATGGCTCAGATCCAGTTTTGTTCTAGTTGTGGTGTAGGCTGGCAGCTGAAGCTCCAATTTGACCCCTAGCCTGGGAACTTCCATATGCCGCACATGAGGCCCTAAAAGCCAAAGGCAAAAAAAAAAAAAAAAAGAAAGTAGTTAAAACTATTGATACCAAAACTTTTTAGCTCAGGTCATCCACAGAGCTAAAAAGGCAAATAGGAAATAAATGTATGAAAATATGGTTAATCTGAGAGAAATTCATTTAAAGGCCAATAATATTCTATTTTTACCTATAAGATTATTGAAAATTATAAGACTGAAATTTTCTGTTATTTAGAGGATAGGGAAATGGATGTTTTCATGCATTGCTCTTGTGAGTTATAGCCCAAAACTTTTGTAATGTAATCTGACAATACCTATTAAAATTGAGTGTACATTCCATTTACATGGCAGTATGATTTTGAGTATCTGTCTTAAGGATATAGCCACAAATATGTAAGGATACAGATAAAAAGATATGTGAATTGGCAGTGCATTCTATGGAAACAATCTAAAATATTTAACAATAGGGAAATATTGAAGAAATTACGATGTAATTACTATTGAAACTATAGAATATTATGTGGCCAGTGACAGTATTGACATTCATGAAATAATACTTGAGGAAAATAAATGCAAGAAAAGACTAATTTACATAACAAAAGATCACAATGTAACAGCAACATATTCTAATACTTAGAAATACATTTTTGTTTGCATTGACATAGAGAAAGAAAACATTTGTCAAGCTATTAGTATTGTTATCAGTTGAGAAAGCGGTAGAAGACAAGATTTGTCATGTTTCTCTTTAACATATTTATCTTACTCTGTACGTTAAAATAAACATTTATTGCTTTTGTAGTTTCAAAGTAAATTCTAGTAAAGCATACCAATAATAAATGCAATATACACGAAGGCCAAAACTTCCAAGTAATCAGAGATTTTATAATATGTAATAAGTAATGGTAATTTTTGTCTTATAAGGGTGACACTATTAAAATTGTGAGCTATATTTGTTTATTGATAATGATTGACATTTATTATATAATACACATATATATCAAAATATTTTTCTAAAAAGTAAGCGTTTACATTTGTATCTCATGCCTGAAAGAACTATTACGATATTTCCAATTTTTGAAAGTTTGCAAATATATCATACTCATTTACTCCTGTTTCTTAAAGTCTTGAATAAAAACATCATTTTATTAGCATTCCCATGAATATTTATTAGAATCTTCTCAAATCACTCCATCTGATTTATTTGCCCAGTTCCTATTTTTATTGTTCCACTCTTTTTATGTTTAAAAGTAAAAAAAAAACTAGTCTCTTAATATGGATTGTAAATTCTATGAGAACAGCTGGGCAGAGAGAACTCAATAAATATTGAATGATTGATTTGAATACTTAAATAAAATGGTACAGATTAATTTTATTTTTAAATTTATAGTAGGCAATGCAGACATTTAAAGGAAGTAATTGTTCTGAAGTACAGAGAATGTGGCTAGTGTAAAATAACATTAAAGAGGTTGTATATTCTGTGCATATAATACTGCTCCTTTCATGCTGTTTTAGAAGCTAAATTTATTGACTTTCTTTTGGAATGTGTGGCATGAAATTGTTGAGAAGTTAATTTCCAAATTCAACAATTTTTCTTAATTCCAACTTATTTAATATGGTTCACAAACCGGGTCATTTTATATGAATTCCCTTGTCATGTGTATTGGTTTTCTGTGACTGCTGTAACAAATTACCATACTTGCTAGCTTAAAACAATACATGATTATCATTTTATAATCTAATTGTTCGGACTTCTGGAGGTCAGAAGTCCAAAATGGGTCTCGCTGCGCTAAAACCATGATGAGGGCAAAGCTGCATTCCTTCTGGATGCTCTAGAAGAAAATGAGATTTCTTGCTTTTTCCAGCTTTTGCCCACATCGCTTGACTCTGGTCCCCTTCCCACTTCAAAGCCTGCAATCGCCATTCAAGTCTTTCTCACTTTGAATATTCTGCCCTGTTCTTTCATATTTAAGGATCTTTGTGATTAACTGGGCCCATCTGGATACTCCAGGATAATCTCCCTTTTAAAAAGTCAGCTGATTAACAACTCAATTCCTTCTATATAGAAGATTCCACTTTGCCTTGTAAACTAGCACCCACAGGTCCTGAGGATTAGAATGTGAAATTTGCTAAGGGTGGGGGAGTGGAGGCATTTTCTGCCTATGACGTCATCTTTTCAAAATCTTTCTATTTTATTTAATGACAGTGATATATATATACACACACACACACATATATATCATATACATTATATATATATATATATATATATATATATATATATATATATAATCTTTCTTCCTTCCTTCCTTCCTTCCTTCCCCATGGGATATGGAGTTCTGGGCCAGGGATCGGATCTGAGCCTCAGCTGCAGCAGTGCTGGATTCCAACCCACTGTGCTGGGCAGGGGACTGAACCTGTGTCCAGAGACGATGCTGACCCTGTTGCACCACAGCAGGGACTCCTGTCTACAACATCATTTTGTTACATAAGGAACTGCATATTGAAGTGGATCAGGAAGATTGAGAGAGATGGTACATTTTTTTCACTAGGATCATAATCTCTAACTCAGCAATTTGTATATTATTTTTTAAAATTTTTCTCACAAGGGAGAAAATGTGTTCCTGATTGGGGAACAAAAATAATTGAAATATGAGCGCCGATTATTTTCATATGTAACTAAATATACTTAGAGGTATAGGATTTTAAAAAACTGCTTGGAAATATTGATATCCCCCAAACAGCCTCAAATCTAGAATTATTCATTTTAGTAATTATGTGTGAATTGCTGCCCCTCTTTAAACAATTTGATAAAAATATATCTTTTCTTTTACTATTTATACTAAAAAGTAGATATGTTTATTCTTGACATAAGAGTGTCATTCAAAATAAAAATGACTTTCTCTGAATTACATTTTGCTGCCTAGGCATTGCTACAGACTTGTTTCTGAGTCTGAAGTTTTACTTATATTCTCTGATAATTGGTTACTTCTGCAGCAAATTCACCAGGCCAGCTATATCATGGTTCCTCTGGCAACATCAGAAGTGTGAATTAGGAGTCAACATCTCTGAAAATTACTATACACTTTAAAAGAAGGAGTTCCCATCATGGCTCAGTGGTTAATGAATCCGACTAAGAACCATGAGGTTGCGGGTTCGATCCCTGGCCTTGCTTAGTGGGTTAAGGATCTGGCGTTGCCATGAGCTGTGGTGTAGGTTGCAGATGCGGCTTGGATCCCGCATTGCTGTGACTATGGAGAAGGCCGGCAGTTACAGCTCCTGTTAGACCCTTAGCCTGGGAACCTCCATATGCCGCAGGTACGACCCAAATAAGGCAAAAATACAAAAAATAAAATAAAGTCAAGCCCCTCCCAAATTTCTCTCTTGCAAGAAATAAATAGATGCAAACTCAAAATCCATTCACTTAATTCATGAGTGGAAAGGCCGTTCTTGGACACCACTTACTTTCTTCAGAGGTTTTGAAATTTTCTTTATAGTTACCTTGGTGAAAGGATAAACAAAGGGGGAACATGCACTAAATGGGTAGTCGTTGAACCTGTTACAACTGTACTTTACTCACTTGCTTTATCTTTGTTTCCCTTTCCTAATTTGCAAAACAGGTGACTGATGACTTGTACTTCCAAGTTATCTTCCAGTTCTAAAATTTTATGATTTAAAAATCTGTTTTCTTGGCTTAATTCTACTTAGTCGCAAGAAATTGACAGTAATGGCCATAGGTACCTGAATAGTTCTTCTCCCTGTTGATTATATGACACTTAGTAACTCTCAATAGGAATGAGTACCCTCTTCTCAAAAACCAGTCACCTGGAGCTATACTTTGCCGGGTAAGAAAATCCTGAGCACATAGGATATCCCTTAACACCTGTTTGGCGTGGTGGTTTTCTTGCACTTTTATGGAAAGAAACAAGGGAGATTTTTTTTTTTTTTTTTTTTGCACTGATACTTTCCAAACATGGCAGTTCTGGAGTGGGGAACCCCTGCTTCGTCAGCTTTCATGGAGCAAGGGAAGAAGTGTGCTTCTCTTACCTCAGAACCCATATCTACTTCTCACATTCATATTGTCTTTCCCCAAGATTTTCCATGCTTTTCTATGTGTAGTTTCTAGGGATCCATTTTACTTTTCTTTGCTGTATAAAACAGTCACTACTCACTTTGTACCTAGAGCATCCTTTCTTCCCAAATCTAAGTGGAATGCAAACATCCTTCTTAGTCACAACGCATTTGTTCTCTTACTTAAATCGTTTTCTTATTCAACTTAAAACTTACCTCCCTAACTCCATATGCCACTTGCCTTCTCACTATGCTCCAAATGGATTTGTATTCAGCACCCCAAACATGCAGAGCTGCTTTTTACCTCAAAGCCGTACCACGTACTGTCCAATCTGAGTCGGTCTTCCCTTTTGCTGCTTGCAAGGCTGACTCCTCATCTTAAATGCTGCTTACTCAGAAAGGGATTCTCTGATAATTTTCTGCAGGTGAATCTATCTCTGTCCCTACAAGGTAGCCCTTCAATATTGTTTTTCTCCTTTGGGGAGTATTCCATCAGATCATGACAAGAAGACCTGTTACATTGGCATCTAATAACTGATCGGTTTTTCAAGGAAGCAGGGTCAGCCTGTCTGATTACTGAGTCTCAAGTCTTGGAAGTTATTACTGAGCAGTATTCCAAGGAGTCCTATGTTCCATTTAAATCCCTACCAGGGATCTTCCTGACTGTAAACAGTTTCTCTTCTTTCCCCTCTTTCTGTCTTCACTGACTTTGACCTTCCTCTCCTCCTTTTCCCAAGTTAGCTTCATTAACTTCAGAAGAATAGTAAGCTTACATCTCAATAGTCTATTTTAACTAAGGCGCTACGGCTTTTCTCCAAAAGCAGGTCCAGGATTCTCTGTATTTTTGTGCCTTCTTAGTTTCCATTAAAGACTGGAGAACACGCTCTTCTGTCCGTTCTCTTAGATAAGCCTGCTTTTCTGAACGGTGATTCCAAGCACTTTAAGGAGGGATGTCGAGTCATAAGGTGTGGGCCATTCTTACACTGTTTTTTGTTTTTTCTCTAAGAAGAGGTTCAGTCTTTCAAAAAAAATTGAGTACCTGAGGTGGAATTTAAGTATTATTTTCTAGACCTCCCTTTCTCATGAGAGGTCCCTGCAGGCTACAGAGGAATCGACATCCTCAGCAAGCTCTATCAGAGCTGCTTTCATGCTGTAACCACATGAACGGCTAGCCAAGCACTTTGTGTCTGCATAGAGGCTTTACAGAAGAGGCTGGAAAGTCTTCATTTTCATCCCCATCTCAGCTTTCTTGTATTTCCCTAGCCTTCCCTGATCTCTGAGAATCCTCATCAAAATTCTTGCATCTGTCCTCAAAGAATGTCATGGCCATTATTCTAAAAACTGATTGTATCTATTTCTAGGGGTGGTAGTTATCTATGTGTAGCTAGATAAGCTCCACATAGAATTACAAGCCAGGCTTGTATTTGGACATTTTATCAAATTCTGAACATTTAATTGTCCTATTGAACAAACCTGAAATTGCTGGTGCCCAAAAACATGGGCTTGTTTTACTTTTTCTCCTTGTCACCCTTGCAAAGAACTTATGACAGACTCTAACTGTCCTGTCCCTTTTTCATGGGGAAAAAAAAAAAGTTCAGTCTGGTTTAGAATAGCTTTAAATTCAATGTCATTTCTGATCTAAAACTGTTCTCCTCACTAATCAAGCTTACTGTGTGTGTGGATAGGAATGGGAAAAGCTCTAATTCTGAGACACTGTCTCCTTCCTCTTGCATTAGATTGTCAGGTTTAGAAAACAAAAACAATAACACAAAAACAAAAAACAAAGCAAGATGCCCATTTAAATTTGAATTTCAGATAAATTATTTTTAGTATAAGTATATCCCAAATGTGTTTGGTGCATCTATTAATTTTTTTTTTTATTGCTGCTGTTGATCTGAAATTCAAATTTAACTGGGCATCCTGGATTTTATCTGGTGCCCTTACTCTTACATCTTTTGCTTTCATCAAGGTGTTGGATTTGAAAAAGGGGAAAGGAAAAAAAAAATGTCTTTTGTGTGACCGAGCACATGATACTAAGCAATTACCTTTTGATTGATATTCAGGGTTCTGCTTTGCTGCCCTGAATGGCAGGAGCACAAATGGGGGCCATTTCATGGGGCACATACATAGTCTTCGGAGGCCCTGAAGGTGACTTCCCAGTACTCAATTCCCTGACCCAGGGGAGTGTGTTCCTATTTGACCTCTTCTGAGTCCCCTCAGTGCCTGCCTCTTGCGGGAAACCCCACAGTATCGAGGGAAGATCTCTGAATAAGCAGAAGTCCCAAGGTACTTGAAAGCCTCTTTCCCCTTTTGGCTGACATCTAATCTCTTTGAGTGGTTTTCTTGAAAACCTCATCACATCGTTTTTGTAGATATATTGGTTTGGGTGACAATAAGAAATAGGTACCACGTTTGAAATGGATCAAAATAAGTAGAGGTTAAGACAAAAAATGACTTACTTCTTAGTTAAGGCTGAATGATATGTAGTATGCATATACTGCATTTTGTTTATCCTTTCATCTCTCATCTGTTGATGGACATGGGTTACTTCCATGTTTCAGCTGTGTAATCAATGCTGTTATAAACATGGGTGTGCAAAATATCTCTTTGAGACCCTCTTTAAATTCCTTTGTTTGTATACTTAGAAGTGGATTTGGTAGAGCGTATGGTAATTGTATTTTCTTTTTAAGGAATCACCATACTGTTTTCCATAGCAGCTGCCCCATTTCACATTCCTACCAGCGTTGCACTGGGTGGCAATTTTTCCATGTGTTCCTAGTTATGATGCTGTATCTTATTGTAGTTTTGATTTGCATTTTGTTAATGATTAGTGATATAGATCATCTTATCATATACTTGTTGGCCGTTTGTATATCTTCCTTGAAGAAATGTCTGTTCCAGCTTTTTGCCACTTGTTACACAGATTGTCTGTTTTCGTTGGTGCGTTTTAGTAGTTTTCCGTGTATTCTGGATATTAATCCCTTATCAGATATATGATGTATAAATATTTTCTCCCAGCCTATGAGTTGTCTTTTTAGAGGCAGAAAGCAGAATGGTGATTACCAGGGACTGGGGGGAGGGTAGAATAGGGAGTTATTGTTTTAATTTTGCAAGATGCAGATTTCTGGAGATGGACGGTGGTGATGGTTCTGCAACAATATGAATAACATCAATACCACTAAACTGGACACTTAAAAGTGGTTAATAGAGTCAGTGTTGTATATTTTACTACGAAAAAGTTGGGAAAAATTCAATTCAGAAAACCTATGGGTGAGAAAGTAAAAATCTAACTTATGATAGAATGATCAAAGTAAAATAATATTTTTTACCTCATTAAAAAAGAACTGTTTTTAAAGGTGTGGGAAGGAGAATCCAAAAGGAGCATCCAGTACTTTTGAACTCTTGGAGCTACTACTCCTTTGGCTGAACTGCTAGGGAGACTATGGTTACTGATGCTGGTGACAGAGCTGTGTAGAGAGGTCACCCAACAGGAGTTATGTTCATCCCCTAACAGGTACAGCCAGCTCTTGGCAACACTACATCTCTCCTTTTTCTCCACCATCTCCTGCCCATTCTCCCTCAGAGTTACACCTACGGACAGTCAGAGAGCAAGAGAACCCATCGGTGCAGCTCATCCAGGCTGCCTTTGAGGACTGGGCACGTGGAGAGGGCTTGGAAGGTGGACCTGCAGGGGAGGAGGGCATGTACCATTCTCTGCTTAGGCTAATGACTCTCGATTCTCTTTAAATTTTGGAGTCTGTTTTTCCGTCAGACTAGGTAGCTGTGATGTTTCGGGTAGTAGGTCTTGTGGAGATGTGTTGGTTGGCACTCTCTAGAGTATATGTGATAATTGGCACTGATAGTTCTCAATTTTGGGATTTTATAGCAATCTTAATCTGTTGGTAGAGTTCCATTCAGCATCCTGATTTGGATATAAATGATGGAAAAGTATTAATATACACCTTAAGGGAAGATACAGGTTTCATCCAGCCTGAGGCTTATAAAATTTTGTAGAAATTCTTTAAGAAAAGGAAACGATTGGAAAGGAAACTCTTTAAGAAAAGGATACGATTGGAGTTCCCGTTGTGGATCAGTGGGTTAAGAACCTGACTAGTATCCATGAAGCTGCGAGTTCATTCCTTGGCGTTTCTCAGTGGGTTAAGGATCCAGCATTGCCACAAGCCATGGTGTAGATCACAGACACACACAGCCTGGATCTAGCGTTGCTGTAGCTGTGGTATAGGCTGGCAGCTGCAGCTCTGATTCGAGGCTTAGCCTGGGAACTTCCATATGCTACAGGTATGGCCCTAAAAAGAATTAAAAAAAAAAAAAAAGGATAGGATAGTATGAGTACAAATTTTTTATGTATGAAAGAGATTATTGATACAAAACTAGAAAACCACAACATATTTTAACAAATGCTGAGGACATCAGAAAACCTGGACATGTCTAAGATACTTGTTTCTTCAGTTTTGAGGGGAATAGTCTTTGAACAACTTTTCAAATCAGAAAGATTTTATAATATTTTCTATAGACAAAGATAATTTCATCTTTCCTCTGGGATGGTTGGTTAAAATTCATTTTATTGATGTTTTCATCACTTATTATTGATACTATCATGTCAATTTTTAGGATTATAAAATTTAAGAAAATCTCTATCATATATTTATAATTATATGCACTTACTCATCACATGTATTTTTGACAGAAATCAGTTCCTTTTGACCTGATGTCAATGTGAATCAAATCCTCTGCTCACAGTGTTAAAATGTTAACTTATCTAATGATTGGAAGATTTTACCACGGTCTAGCTTCTGGCTCTGTACATTTCATATATCATTCCTTCTTTCCTCATCTGCTCTGTTCCAAGGTATAATAGGATTTGCTCACATTTTGATCTGATCTCTGGATCTACCTGCTTGCATCATAAAACGGGGTGTGCTCATGAGCTCTTGTTCCAGGAAGCCTTGCCTAGCTGGCAGGAACCTAACCACATATGTAAATGCCTGAGAACCACAGGAATATATCTCATTAAACTCAATGTAAATGTATCCCCCACTCAGCTCTGCTGGATTCCAGACACGGCTGCAATCATTCCACTGGAGCAGAAATCAGGATGGAGTGAATTGCTAGTCTCCAGTGGGTGAGGTTAAAACATCTTGGGTTTGCTAAACTTCCAAAACTTCATGACCATTTGAACACTTCTTTAAACTCTCAAGTACACTGAGAGTCCTTGAAACTTAAGCTTCATTTGCTTCACGGTAAACCTAGCTTTGCTTCCTGAACCTATCATCCTGGAGCATGCACAGTGCTTCCCGTGCCTTGGATGTGGATGGGTTCTCCCCTAACACTCAGATCCACCTGTGAAATTCAGCCTCCTGTGTTCTGTACAGTCTCCTCTAGGCTTTGTAAAACATGCTTTCTCAGGGTATCAATATCTATGAATATGGGTCCTTTGCTCACCCTTTCCCAGTCCCAGAGGCTTTAGTAGGTAGTTAGAAAGAAAACGTTGTCAGTTTCATTTTCCCTCTGGGAAGCATCTCAGCTCTCCAGTAAACCAACAGGTACAACTTGCAACTTGGGTATGAGGTCACATATATTACAAATACTCAAATGCCTGCATTCTATTGGCCAGGAAACCCAGGCACATGATGAAGTGAGAAATCTTAGGATGGTTGGGACCAGAATGAAAGATAGTTTCTTTGCTTACTTGACAGCCATCAGTAATACTCTTAGAATAATATTGGCCAATATATATGTATTCAACATCTTTATCGTCATTTCATTTTTACTCATCCAAATGAATTAAATGTTGAAATCATTTTTGTACTATTGACAACTTCATTACCAAGGTATTTATTTTTTTAATTTTTCTTTTTTTCTTTTTTTTGGTCTGCACCCATGGTTCCCGGGCTAGGTGTTGAATCAGAGCTAGAGCTGCTGGCCTATACCACTGCTCACGGCAACACCAGATCCAAGCCGCATCTGTGACATATTCCACTGCTCATGGCAACACCGGATCCCCGACCCACTGAGTGAGGCCAGGGATCAAACCTGCATCCTCACAGATTTGTTTCGGCTGCTGACACTAGGGAACACCCTATAAAGGTATTTAAATGAGCTGATAATGCTTGTTATTTTAAATAAGGCCAGCATCTGAGGAATCCCAGATGAAAATTCTGTTTTTTTTCTCTTTGCTAAGCTGTGGGTAGAACACCAAAGTCAAAAGTCATCTTTTCAAGTTGGGAATAAACGATGCCTCATCATATTGAATTCTGCTGCTGCCTACTTTGCACGTTTGAATTTGTAATTTAAATAGCAATGTATAAATGCATATATGTACATAAAATTTTTTAACATATTTTAACAAAAATAATATCATATCCCTGCCAGAAATGAATAGTCTTGCCCTACAACTGGACATACCAGTCTTTAGATGTTTAAACAGGGGTCAAAATCAGAATGCTAGTATTTTTAACTATGATTTAGGAAACAGAGTCGTATAAAATGATTTCTTATGACTTCCTTACCAGATTAAGTTTAGGTTCTTTCTTTTGTTGTCACGGAAAAGGGCAGAAGGCAAAGCTGGTAGAAAGCAGGGAGAGAAATTGGTACAGCAAATGCTCAGGGTGTTTGATAATAACTAATTAATCCATGATATAGGGTTGTGACAACCCAGTAAGGTGAAGTACATTGAAACATCTTGGAAAATACAAAATGTTCTAGCCAAGCATAATTATGTTTGTGCATTATAATTATATTTCTATTTAAATATAAATATTGACCCAATAATCTGCACATAACAGGTTCTTATTTTAAAAACTCAAAGAGATTTAAATAGTTTTCAAAAATCTCGGGGAAGCCTCATGGTTCTAATTACTCCCATGAAATTAAATGTAGTTTTCTAAAAATAGTTGGCTATGGAGCAAGGCAGGTTTTAGCAAATTTTATGTTCTGAGACAATTTTTATTGGGAAAGAAATCAGAAAGGCCAATAAAGACAGTTTTGGGTAGCCTCGAATAAATCCAGTGGAATATAATACAGGATAAAGATTTACTTCAACATAGCATTAGCTTATGTTTTACTTTTCTTCTCCTTATTCCTTCCTGCCTATTTGTTATAATATTGACAATGATATTTTCCCTCAAATTTCTATTGAAACTTTTTTTTCCCCATACAGTGGAGATAATGATCACAGATGTACTTCCTGGTTCGCCTTTCTCTCCAAACGTTACTTTGATATTCTAAAGAGATTCCACAGAATTACTGTCAGAAAAAAAGAACAAAAAACTTCTCTATTTCTAATTATTATGAATGCCTGTTTGTGGTTTGCAAGTCTGCAAGCTGTTAAACTTTGTGTTTAGTTACAGACTCTGCTGAAAATTAAAAATTACTTTTAGGTTGTGTGACTTACAATGAATATACATTTAAATATGGTTAGAGATAGAAATAAATAATATATACATATGTTTCTTTAAACATTGGACCATAACAGACCAGGCTTCTGTTTTGCTGTTTTATGATGTTATAGCCCAGTGGTAACAATAAGATGTGGTCTATAAACAAAGTATTTTATTTTTTAGATTATTGGAATTATAAAAAAAATAATATTTTGCTTAAAAGAACTGTGGTCTAACACCTGTAAATACTTTTGTAACCATAAAAAATATAACACCCAAAGTTGCTCGGACAGCTGAAGATCAAGGGTACATATCAAACTAAAAAACAGGTAAAACATCTGAATTTCCATTCTAGCAAGTCACAGCCCATATTTCAGTTTATGTTTCATCTGATTGATTCAGCAGGCCTGACACTGAACAGCCCATCATACTAGTTTGATGAGGTGTGACCTGTCCTGAGGTCACTGGGTAACTATAAAAAAAAACAAAAAACTTGCACTACGTCCTAAATCGAGGGCTTCAAAGTTGAATAGTATTACTTGCAAATACATTCAAAAATAAAGTTTCCAATTGCTATGCACTTTTCAGGTTGACTTTGTTAAAAGAATGTTCTTTGGAATAAATAGCAATATTAGGGATGGAATCAAGGAACATTCATAATAGGAAATATTGAATTATTGTGTTTCAGAAATAATTTTTTGCATTTCATTAATAAAATGAAATTTTATTTGTTTGAAAATGGGGAGGAGGTTTAGATAATTGTGTTGTTTTCTTTCCTGCACTGAGAGTCTAAGTAAACAATGAAGATCAGTGCCTTGAAAAGCAGTGGAGCCAAATGGTGGTTTTGTTGTGATACTCCATAACTTGGATGTTTTCTCTACCTTTCCCTTTCAAATCATGCATTGATTTTTTTTTCTATTATAATAAATATCCTAAAAAGGAATCATGAATCTTACATCAAGCAGAAACTTAGTGAGGAGATAAACCAGGACAAATCCAAAAAGGTAGCTGATGTGTCTATAGTCATATCATCTCTGTTCATTTTACTTTGCAAATGGGGTTATTTGTGTATTGCTAGCAAATTCCTTAGCAAAACAACCTCTGAATCGGTTTTAAAGTGGTTAGAAGAGAAGAGCAAAAAATAATTTGATTTCTACTCTCCTTGATATTTTCCCTTCTATTATAAAAATCCATTTGAAAAAAAACAAAGTGTTTAAAAGCTCGTTACTGACAGCCACTGCAGAGGCAGATCGCGTGTTTACATTTTTTGCATGGCTGTCAGACACCAAAACCCAGGAGCATCTAGTTAAATAAATCTCTGGTATTATCCAAAGGGAGTTATCTGTAATAAGTCATTCTCCCACCTCCCCGCCCCCACCCGGCATCCTGCTTTTCAGTGCTGAATGTGTCGACTGTCTGAATATATTTTCTTAAGTCATTGATAAGCAGAGTTGATGTGGGCAGGGATCCCTGGAAAGAACATACCCTTCATAAAAACTGCGTCGGTGTCCATGCTTGGAAAGTGGGTATGATTTACAATATTACAGTTGCATTTGCTTGCTGATGTGTTTTCTAGTTCACACAGTAGTTCCAAATCAACAGTAGAAAATAGAGGCCCAGAGGCAAAGGGGAGAAAGATAATTTGGTAGGAGAGTTTGCATCCTAATAATAGAACAAAACACTGCTGCTTATCTGAAAGATATTTAATTTTTGCAATTACTTTGAGATAGTTAATTTTCAAAAAGCAACAATTGAAAAGTTATGTGCAACATTTGTATATTATAATTTTCTCCATAAAGCTTTCTTAATATAGATATAATTTTTCTATAAAGGTCAAAGGAATATTTATTACAGAAACATTCTCAGTAGGATAAATTATGAAACTGCTTAAAGTAGCATAGAATATGACTTAATTTGTCAGGAGTGTGGCATTATGAATAATGAACACTGTAGATACTACATGTATAGTATGGTGACTAAATCAAATCAAATCAATAATGTTCTTATAATCTTTTGAAAATTATATGGAATATTTAGAGATTTTTTTTGGATAGGATTTAGGAACAAGTCAGGATTGTGTCAACCCACCCATTTTGTGGATGAGAAAATTCAGACGGAGATGAGATAAATCACCTTTCTGATGTCCTGTTGGTACTCAGTGTAGAATCGCCTGCAAGGACTCTTGTTGACCCATCACACTCACTGTGTAGGCTGGGGATCCTTCTAGTATGTAAGACTGTCAGTATAATATGAATCAGGTATAAATCTAGTATTAGGAAAATTTTACCTAACTTCATACTGAAAATGTGTGGAATATTTCACAGTCATTGTGATGTAACATTAGTAAAATATCTTATGATTCTAAAACGGTCTTGATTCATGGTATGATATTTTCTAAATACCAAGGTGATTTATTATTTGAACAGTGTGCACTCCTTGTGTAAAGGCATACTCTAGTTAGCAAACACAGCATACATGTATTAACGGAGAGAGGTTGTGCTTTCGCTTTTGAATTTCAGACCTGTTAAATGGAGGAAAAGGAAGTAGATTAAATCTTGAGACTGTGCTTCACAATCTTGCAATATTTGCTAAAGTTAGGAATTTGAATATTGTAATCAGGATTTTAAAATAATTTTGCTAATTCTCATTTTGTATAACATGTTGGCCAAGGATGCAGCCTCTTGATACAGTCATCCTTAGGAGCCTACAATTTTAATAAACTGGGCTTTTGTAGAAAACAACCGAGACTTCAAACAAAGTTGGTACTTGCTGAGAGTCCAATAGAGAGGAGGACAGATACGTTTTTAAGCCTACGCTTTAATACAGAGAAGAAAATGAAGAAATATTGAGAGGTCAGGGATTATGAGGCAGATGAGAGATTGAAAAGAGATGGAGTAAACCCTAGAATGCTTCAGAAAATAGAGACCTTGAAACAATTAGACATAAGATGCAATATGCTTTCCCGGAATTTGTTCCAGAAGTAAGAAATTGCTTGTTTAGGGGCTCAAAAGGTCACTCTGAAGCAAGGGAACATATTCTCAGAGATGGTAAGAAATGGAGTTAGTGAGAAATGAGATTAAGGGAGGAGAAATGTATGGAAATATAATCAGACTTTAAAGACACTAGCATCCTTTCTTATGCACACGATTTCTAATTTCACACAATTCATACTAAACACAGAATTTTGGACAGAGTACAGATACTAGTTTCAGGGTTTTCTCTAGTTGTAAAATGTGGATAATAACTTTACTTACCGAATGGTTAGGATTTTTGGAATTCTTACTATGAACCAGGAATTAAACACTTTATATGTATATAAACTTGTTAGACCTCAGGATAATCCCTTGAGGTAAGCTCTTATGCTCCTGTTATGACGATTAAATGGACAAATAAATGATCATCTTAATGAAGTAGTCTTCAAATTACAAGGAAGGTAAGTTTAGTCAAGATTTAGTTAAGTCATTGTTGAGAATGACATCACCAATGTCAAGAAGGTAAAGGAACAGTTACACTGGGGATTATTTTGTGAATCTAAGCGTCATAATAGTATCTGAAGTTCGGAATAAATCACCCTGTCAATGTTGTGATGTTTCACATTTGTAGATCAATTATTTTTATTTGTTCCTTGCCTTTGGGGAGGTGACTGGTTTTTTTTGAACACAGATATGCTTAAGAATGGGTTTCTAATGAACGTATTTTTTGTTTTGGGCCACCTGATTCTGTTAAAAGTGTAATAAAATCCATTGAGTGTAGTAAAATTACAGATTCTGGTTGCATTTAGTTGATCCTTTAAGAATTTCCATGCCTGGAGTTCTCATCATGGCTCAGTGGTTAACAAATCTGACTAGCATCCATGAGGACATGGGTTCGATCCCTGGCCTTGCTCAGTGGGTTAAGGATCCGGTGTTGCTGTGAGCTGTGGCATAGGTGGCAGACACGGCTGGGATCCTGTGTAGCTGTGTCTGTGGCGTATGACAGCATCTATAGCTCTGATTCAACCCCTAGCCTGGGAACCTCCATGTGCCTTGGTGCAGCCCTAAAAAGTCATAAATAAATAGTAATTTCCATGCCTTGTCACAGTAGTTTTGAATGTTTTTTCTCACTGTGCCAAAGGATACCAAAAATCTCATCTCTTTTACAACAAGACTTTTCAGAAATAGTTGGGGCCAAGATTCTCTAACATGTTGAAACAAGCACTGTTCCTAAGGGACTGGAAGTTAATGACTTTAGCTAAAGCTAAAACTTGCTTTCCCATCTCCCTGATCTGTGACATAGAGCAATGAGAGTTAAGTAAGATTGGGATACTGATTCTCCTATAACATGTGTCAACTGGTGCCTGTATCATTCACAAATGAAGAAAAGGGCAGAGTCATTGCCTTTGGGAATACTCAGAATATTGGTTTTCAAGGCTGCCCCCGTGGCATATTCAGGTTTCTGGGCTATGGGTTGAATCGGAATTGTGGCTGTAGGCCACAGCCACAGCCACAGCAACGTGGGATCTAAGCCACGTCTGTGACCTACACCACAACTCCTGGCATTGCTTAACCAACTGAGCAAGGCCAGGGATCGAACCCATGTCCTCATGGATACTAGTCAGGTCTATTAACCATGAGCCATGACAAGAACTCCAATTTTGTGGTTTTGAATAAAGTATAAATGTGACCTTAAAATACTTAGCTTTTCCTAGTTTCCAAATATTATATTTGTATATTGCAATTCAGTCAATTAAAATAGTTACTAATCAACAAGTGCAGTATGAAGTACATGATAAAGTGATTTATCAGTTGGGCACATGATTATTTTCATCCTAAAAACTGTAATTGGCAACCATTAGGGATATATATTAGATGTAATTTTTTTTAAATAGAATGATACAAATCCACAGCTACAAAATATCCTTAGAGATTGTTGGAAGTTACTCAAGAAATTCAACTCAAAGTTATAGTATTTCTCTGCTATGTGATTAGGTTTTACTATTTTAGGCATGATTGTTAAAGATAATATGCTAAACTGAAGAGTGTGTTGTAAAAGTGGAGAAACTGAGCTCTGATACTTTTCAGAAGGCCAAAAAAGAAAGAGGCGGGAGTAGATTTTGATATATGTTTGTGAGGCTAAAATAACAGTCTCAATAAAATGCAGGAATAAAATATGGGCTGTGTTCCAGTAACTGGTAATCTCCTTGGCTGGACTCCAAGTAATCATTTTTTCAGATGGAAAATTTTTTCTTTCGGAAGATGCAATATGCACATTGATTTGTTAGGAAAAGGAGCCCCTCCAGAATCCACTGAAGGGCTCCGGTGGATTCAGAGTTGGAGCAATTCAACTCCAACTCTGTGAGCATCGTACACTATCTGATATTATTCACGCAGAAGAGTTTTTTTTAACATGTGGGATGTTTTCTCCATCTTTAATTTCTTTTTTAGCACAGAGAAGCTGAGTTAAGTGGTTTTCCCCCCTTCATCCTTTTGTTTTTAGTTTTGTCTGGATTCTTTTGAAAGTGGCTCACTGCCAGTAGTTTGCGTTATTAAGTCAACTTCATAAATCAGTTTCGACTTGGATCCAGCTTACATCCTAAATGGATATCCTGATTATTCTTACCCCATCCCTTTATCAGCAGAAGTGATGACTGCTTTCTACAATGACATAAAAGATGTTTTGCTGCAAAGCTATATTTGGAGTCTGCACATATTATGAGAACCATAAAAAGAAAGCATTTGTCTTTATTGGAAATTGTACAGAGTAGAAATTCTTGCACATACACTTCAAATACTATTTTGTCTCAAAGGGTACATGTAAAGAATGTAGTTTTAGACAACAAGACTCTTTGAAAATGATGTAAGGTCTTCCACAGTTGAAGAGGCAATATAGCCAAGTGTCAAGAACATAGGCTTTAGAAAGAGATGTCTCTAAATTGAAATCACTCCTCATGGGACTTAGTAACCTTGTGTCAGTTTTCTTAAGCTTTCTGAGTCTCTGTTCCCTCATCTGTAAAATAGGGATTGCGGTACATACCCCATAGGATTATTGTAAGCATTAAATGTGATAATATATAATTAGCAGAATAAAGCATCAATAGCAGGAGATGGCTGTTACAAGGGAGAGAAACATTTCGTTAAGTTACAATGGGGAGTTTGGAGCTTTTCCCATTATAGGAGATATTTCAATGATACTTGGTTTTGCTCAGTGAGAACTGAGAGAGAAAGTATATAGCTAGGTATGCATAAGAATTATTGGAAGAGAAGCCTCATAAACTAGTTCCAGCAATGGAGAGTAATAGAGGGGAACATGCTGTTCAGATGATGTTAGAAGTTTGCAACAAATGACAGGGCCCTGGTCTGGCTCTCCCTTAGCAGAAAAAAGAAGTGAAGGCATCAATTTAAATAAGGGCACCAAAATACCTTTTATCTCTGTGGCACTGTTCTAGGCAAAGGGAATGGAACAATGAACAAATGAGACAACATTTTTTAAAGTTTATTTGTGGGTGGGAAAGACAAATAATGTAAGATAAATACGTAATTTATAACACATGGCAGAAAGCGAGTAAGTGCTTGGAGAAAAATCCAGGAGAAAGTGCCTCGGAACGCTGTGTAGAAAAGAGCAGTTTTATCCAGGCTGGTCTGGGATGGCCTCCCTGCTCAAGCCTGGAAAGGAGGAGGGAGCTGGCAGATTCCTGGGGCTCAAACATTCCGGACAGAGAAGAGATCAAGGGTTAATTCCCTGAGGCAGGAAGGGACTGGCATTCTTCAGGACTGGCTGGAAAGGAGATGCAGGAATGGACTGAGAGGTGGTGTGATTGCTGTTGAGGGAAGAGCAGGGGGAAATTCCAGGCCACCAGAAGGACTTCTGCTTTCCCAGAGCATCAGTTAAAAACCAGAGGAGAGGCTGGATGAGACTTAGCATTTGTGGAACAGTCACAGTGTGTTTCGAGTGCTCGGTGATCTGTGAAGGAGGTAGGGAAGATGGTTATATTTAAAATCTGAAAATGTTAAGTTGAAAAGTAAACGACAAGAGAAAGAGCATGTGGTTTTTGAAAGCTTTATCTGAGGGCTGTACCCTTTACAGATGTAACGTCACATGATGTCATCTAATCCTTACAAGTAGTATAAGAGATAGTACCTAGTTTATCCCCATTTTATAGGCAGGAAAATGAGTTTACAGAGTTTTAGACAACTTGTCTAAGATCATAGGGCTAGTGAGTCTCATGGAGATTTGATTCCAGATTCTAGCGTTCAGACGCTAATATGGTTTCCTTCCTAGGATATTAGATTTCAAAATTTTATCTGTGTGTCTTTAAAATTTTTTCTTTTAAATTCTGTCTTATTTTTTCTACTCTGAAGCCTAATTATTAGTTTTTCATAAAATATGTGGCCTTTTGTGTTAATAACCATGAATAAATGAAAAGCTCTTCACATTTCAACATATTATATTTTGTAGCAGGTGTGGAGACCAGCAAACGGTTTTCTGTAAGTTGTATCAGATATTATTTAAATTAACATATGAATGCTCAGCAATGGCAGACTCTTTAAAACACTGATTCATAACGGTGAGCTCTTTACATCCTGACAGTGTTCAGCCTGTGCAAGTGAAAAGTAAATGTGCTGTTTTTGATGCATGAAATACTTTTTTTCGTTTTGATGTACAATTTGGCATCCGAATTAAGTCTTTTCAGGAAAATAGAAGATTTTGAAATAGATCTAAATGAGTAGATATTTGCCTTAAGTTTAAACCCTGTTTCTCACCTTTGAAACATCTTCTGTTCAGGTTCTGGTGATACAGTTAAAGTCCAAAGTGTGGTGATTGTTTTCAAAAGCAATTGAGAGGCCTGAGGAACTTGTTTAGTTTTTAAGTCCGAGTGGAACTGTGAATGCAATGACCAATCACAGCTTTTCCCAAGTGAAGGCATTTCTTTGTGTATCATTCAGAAAGGCTAGCCTTAGCTTACTCCTGGTGATAGGCTGAATAATATCCCCTCAAAGACATCCATAGCCTCATCTCTGAAGCTTGTGACTACGTCATCTTATATTGCAAAAAGAATTTTGGAGATGTGTTTAAGGATTTAAAAAAAATTTTTAATTATAGTAGATTTACAATGTTCTGTCAATTTCTGCTGTACAGCAAAATGACCCAGTTATGCATATATATATATATATATATATATATATATATATATACATTCTTTTTTTTTTTTTCCTACATTCTCTTCCATCATATTCCATCACAAGTGATCAGACATAGTTCCTGGGGCTATACAGCAGAATCTCATTGTTTATCTACTCCAAATGCAAGAGTTTGCATCTACTAACCCCCAACTCCAAGCCCCTCCCACTCCCTTCCCTTCCTGCTAGGCAACCACAAGTCTTAAAGCGGGAAGATTATATTATCTAGATGAGCCCAGTATAATCACAGGGGTCTAACAGGGAGGAGGGACATGAGAGAGGAGTAGGAGATATGATGACAGACACAGGCACTTGGAGTGAAGACGAGCCATGAGTTAGGGAAAGCAGGGTACCTCTAGAAGCTGAATGATGGATTGTCCCCTAGAGCCTCTGGGGGCTGGGAGGTGAGGAGACAGTACTACTAACACCTTGACTTTAGCCCAGTGAGGCTGATCTTGAACTTCTGACCTCTAGAAGTGCAAGATAATAAATTTCTGTTGCCTCGATCCACTCAGTCTAGGGTAATTTACTACAGCAGCAATAGGTAACTAACACATTCCGTATTTCTTTCGGATTTCTGCTCCGTTGTCATGTTAAATGAGCCCTTCTCTGAACTCTGATGTAAAACTGCAGTTTTCTTCCTTCCAACCCTTTCCCTCTGTTTTAGTCCCTGTCCTCTTCACTTTTTTTTTTTTTTATTTTTTGGCTTTTTAGGGCCTCACCCGTGGCACATGGAGGTTCCCAGGCTAGCGGTCTAATTGGAAGTTCAGCTGCTGGCTTACACCACAGCCACAGCAATGCCAGATCCGAGCTGCATCTGCAACCTACACCTTAGCACATGGCAACGCCAGATCCTTAACCCACTGAGCGAGGCCAGGGATCCAACCTGCAACCTCATGGTTTCCTAGTCGGATTCATTTCTGCTGCGCAACAACAAAAACTCCTTAATTCACTTTCTGCTTTAAGAGGCTGTCCTTAGTGTGGGCTTCATCCTGGAAGGCAGCTTCACTTGGTTAGTTGCAGGAGAACAGTGGATCTGGAGGACTCCAGCACAGCCACACCTTTCTGTGGCCCCTTTGCACTCAGCATGCAGTAAAGCTGGCCTGTGTTTTGTCTGTTTTTTTTTTTTTTAATTGAGGTAGAGTTGATTTACAATGTTGTGTTAGTTGCAGGTTTGCAGAACAGTGATTGTTATACATGTATATATTTCTATTCTTTTTCCATATAGGTTCCATATTTTATATGTTATAAAATATTAAGTAGTTCCCTGTGCTATGCAGTAGGTCCTTGTTGGTTATCTACTTTGTATATACTAGCGTGTATATGTTAATCCAAACTCCTAATTTATCACCATCCCTCTAACCCACTACCCCCTTTGATAACCACGAGTTTGTTTTCCATATCTGTGGGTCTATTTCTGTTTTCTTTCCTTTTTTTTTTTTTTTTTTTTTGCTTTTTAGGGCCACTCCCACAGCATATGGAGGTTCCCAGACTAGGGGTCAAATTGGAGCTACAGCTGCTGGCCTACGTCACAGCCACACAAACGCAGGATCCAGGCCGCATCTGCGACCTACACCACAGCTCACAGCAATGCCAGATCCTTAACCCACTGAGCGAGGCCAGGGATTGAACCCGCAACCAATCTCATGATTCCTAGTTGGATTTGTTTCTGCTGCGCTATGATGGGAACTCCTATTTCTGTTTTCCAAATAAGTTCGTTTGTATTATTTTAAAAATTTTTTTTAAAAATTGTTTTTTATAGCTGCACCTGTGGCATATGGAAGTTCTCAGGCTAGGGGTAGAATTGGAGCTACAGCTACCAGTCTATGCCACAGCCACACAAACACTGGCTCTGAGCCACATCTACAAACTATGTTGAAGCTCGCAGCAATGCCAGATCCTTAACCCACTGAGCGAGGCCAGGGATTGAACCCACATCTTCCAGAGACAACATTGAGTCCTTAATCTACTGAGTTACAATAGGAACTCCTGTGTCATTTTTTTAAGATTCCCAATATAAGCAATAACATATGATATTAGTTTAGAAATAAATGCTGGAGAGGATATGGAAAAAAGGAAACCCTCCTACACTGGTGGAAATGTAAATTGGTGCAGCCACTATGGAGAATGGTATAGATGTCCTTAAAAAAACTAAAAATAGCTATCATTTGATCCTGCAGTCCTACTCCTGAGCATATATCTGTAGAAAGTCATAATTTGAAAAGATACATGAACCCCTATTTACAGTAGCCAAGACATGGAAATAACTTAAAATGTCCATTAATAGATAATTTGGTAAAGAGGAAGTGATAGACACACACACACACACACACACACACACACTGGAATATTACTCAGCCATACACACACACACACACACACACACACTGGAATATTACTCAGCCATAAAGATGAATGAGATAATGCCAGTTGCTCCCACATGAATTAGACCTAGAGATTATCCTACTAAGTGAGGTAAGACTGATAAAGACAAATATCATATGATATCCCTTATCTGTGGAATCTACTTGCAGTTTAGATGGCAACTTACAGTGAGCCCTATAAAGCTTTTCAGTGGGTACCTCTTGGCAATATTTGGCTTTTCCAGCTGTCAGAGCCCTTAGAGGTCCCCTTTGCCTTTCCTCTACTTTCTTCTTAGGAGTTGCTGATACTCTGGTTCTTTGTGGTTTTGGTGGCTTGTGGACTGGACTCATATTTTGGGATTTGTAAGGCAACTCTGTCACTTAATTTTGTTGTAGATATTGTCTATGGGTTTTGGGTCTTTGCTTGCTGTTTATATGAGGGATTCAGGGAGATCCCAAAATATGCCTTCCTTGTTATATCTTCCCAGAATCTTTTATTATCATTTTAAAACATTCACAATTCTGGGAATGGAGTTTTCTGTTTTCTTTGTTTTTGTTTTTTTAAAATAGATTTTGGAAGAACACCAAAAAGAGAAAAATACATTATTTAGGGATTTTAAATCAAAAATGTTAATCACTCACTGAATAAACTCCTAGCCCAGTACAAATTTATACCTAATGTTTTCCTGTGTCAGACTTTTTTTTTTTAGGGCCACACCTGTGTCACATGGAAGTTCCCAGGCCAGCAGTCTAATTGAAGCTACAGCTGCCAGCCTACGCCACAGCCACAGCAATGCCAGATCCAAGCTATATCTGTGACCTATATTGCAGCTCATGGTAACAACTGGATCCTTAACCCACTGAGCGGGGCCAGGGATTGAACCCTGATCCTCATGGATATTAGTTGTGTTCATTACACCTGAGCTCCAACAGGAACTTCAGACTTCTTTTCTTTAGAAGTCAAAGGTGTTTTGTTTATACACTGTTAGGCACTGTGCTCAGTAATTTGTGTCCTCATAGTTTTAGGAGGATATGTTAGCTCGATGTGACAGATAAAGACTCCGGCTCAGGGTATTTGGTTTATGGGAGGTGGCAGATGAGATCTTTAGAGAACCTTGGCTCCTGAGAAGGCTGGAAAGTCAAGGGCTCACTGAGAGATCAGGGTAGGGATGTAGTTAGAGCCAAAGAGAATATGTGGAGAAACTGAGGTGGAACATTGTTCACACAAGCTGGACTCCCATGTCGTGGGGGTGGGAACAGTAATAACAGCTTGGACCTGTGCGTAAGCAGGAGCAATCTCATTCCTGTGTGTGAGGAAAAGGATGACAGGACTTTGTCATCCTAACTCCAAGTGAATGAGGCTGAAAATTCATTACCTGTCCTCAGTAGCACCTGGATTGAGTAATAGGGGGAGTGGTGCTCAGAAGTCAGGAAGATGCCACTATGCTGCAGAGGGATAGGGGCCAGTTTTTAGCAAAAGTCTGCCATCAGCTAGAAAAATCTGTTGCACTATTGTGTAATTATTTCAAAGACAGGTGGGATAAAAGGCTACTCTGTTACAGTAAGCAGAGGGTGCTCTGCATGCTTCCATGCCAAACAAACAAAACCCTCAAAATACTCAACATCACTAATTAGTAGAGAAATGCAAATGAAAACTACTCTGAAGTACCACCTCACACCAGTCAAAATGGCCAAAATTAACACGTCAACAAATAGCATATGCCAGAGAAGGTGTGGAGAAAAGGGAACCCTCCTGCACTGTTGGTGGGAATGTATACTGGTACAACCACTATGGAAAACAGTATGGAGGTACCTCAGAAAACAGAAAACTAAATGTAGAACTACCATATGACCCAGAAATCCCACTCTTGGGCATACATCCAGACGAAACTTTCCTTGAAAAAGATACTTGCAACCATATGTTCACTGCAGCACTATTCACAACAGCCAACACAGGGAAACAAGCTAAATGTCCATCAACAGATGAATGGATTAAGAAGATGTGGTATATATACACAATGGAATACTTCTCAGCCATAAAAAGAAAAAAATAATGCCATTTGTAACAACATGGATGGAACTAGAGATTCTCATACTAAGTGAAGTAAGTCAGAAAAAGAAAGATAAATACCATGTGATACCACTTATACCTGGACTCTAATATACAGCACAAATGAAACTTTCCACAGAAAAGAAATTCATGGACATGGGGAACAGATTTGTGGTTGCTGGGGGTGGGGAGTGGGATGGACTGGGAGTCTGGGGTTAATAGGTGAAAACTACTGCACTTGGAGTGGATAAGCAATGAGATCCTGCAACATAGCACAGGAAACTATATGTAGTCACTTATGATGGAACCTGATGGAGGATAATGTGAAAAAAAATTTATATATGTATGACTAGATCACTGCTGTACCGAAGAAATTGACAAAACACTGTAAACTAACTATAATAGAAAAAAATAAAAATAATTTAAAGTTAAAACCCTCCAAACACACAAAACTTTCTACCCTACCATCCACTTATTTTACTTAGAAAACTCCCCTTAAAGGTTTGAGTTATATCAGTCATTCACATTTAGGAAAATTTCCTCAATAAAATTGCTTTTTGTGTTTTTTTTAATATAGAACAAAAAAGGCATTTTTGTTGAAGAAAGGATTATTTTGTGTTGTGGGACATTTTGGTGAAAAGCGAATTTAATTGGGAGATTTCAGTAGACCAAAAACAATACAAATATTCAGCTGAAAAGAGGGAAAAGGATGATTGAAGGATGATAGCAATACATTTTTCCTAATTTATCATTTTCCTAAGTGTGTCACTGAAAATGTTCTCCTTGGAAGTCTTTGTATGCTGTAGACTGCCCAACCTTCATCTTTTAAAATGGCAAAAATATTTTGATTCTGTCAACCTATAAAATGGTTGAATTCAATTTCTTATATTTAAAATGTGTCAGAAAAACATGTTATTACAATTGGATGGTTTTCTCATATGTCATTCTCAATTAAAATGACCGTAAAACACCCAGCCATGCTCATATTTTTTAAAACTGACTTCTTTCCTCCCTCCTTCCTTCCTTTTTTTTTTCTTTTCTTTCCTTAAAATAGTTTGCTAGGGACTGAAATGTGACACTGATAGGTACAGTTGAAACCCTTACTTCATTGACATATTGAATACCCAAACTTCAAAGCTATAACTGATTCAGTTTCCTACCATTCTTATCAAGAAATCTAAGCCACAAAAATGTGGTCAAATACGTAGTTATGACAAGTGCACTGACTTTTGCAGCTGGATGTTTGACTGCATTCTAACTTGGTGTTTGTGGAAGGAAAATTCTTCCTTGCCAAATTAAAAACTCACTCCCAACCTAGAGCTTTGCAAATTTAAGTTATTGTCAATCATGCTGTATTTGCGTCTGTAATCTGCAAGCATCGCATAACTACCTGCATTACTTCAAAATTTTCAACATGCTCACTCGGAGTCAGTTTCACTTATGATCTTCCTCCTCCTTTTCAGGCTTCTCATGAACACCTGTCAAGTCTTGATATTTTTTTTCTTTCCTTTTTTTTAAGTGTTCTTTCCAGATTCACTGACACTTTCCAGGATGTGATATATATTTTGGTTAGCTCCAGCCTGGCTTACCTCTTTGGTTCTTTCACAAGTGTGGTGTTTGATCATTGCAGGCTAGGTTGGGACAGACTGCCATGCTGCAGTTTGCTCATTAACTTGGCAGATTGATCAACGCCGAGTTTCAAGGGAAAGCAGAACAAATGGACCACGTTGATATGTGTTGTATGGCTGTCAGTTGAGTGGCTGCCTTAGCACTTCTTATCTTTCCCATCCCCACTTTTTCAACCATCACCTCCCCATCGCGCACACACAGAGTTGTATGATCTATTTGACTTTCAGGGGTCATAATGTAACAGGAAGAACAAATCTGGTTCTATACTGGAGCTGTTTAACTTTTTTATTCGATTGCTTTTCCTACAAGTTAATCACTAAAAAGATGTTGCTTGTAGCATATGTATAATCGCCCATCTCAGGAACTCTCCCTCCATGCGTGAGCATTAAGCTAAAATATTGTTCAGCTCACGGGAAACATCCTGACCAGGTCCTTGTTTGAGTGGCCGAAGGAAAGAAGAAATTAGCACAGCCCCTCCAGAGTCCGGAGGAAATGGAACTAGGGAATATTTGCAATAACTTACCATTTTTACTGCCTAACCTCCCTCTCTTTGTTCTATAAAAGAAACCAACATCCAAACCAGGGCAATATCATTCTTGGGACACTAGTCCACCATCTTCTTGGTCTGCTGGCTTTCCAAAGAAAGTCATTGTCCCTTGCCTGTACTGTGGTGAGGAGTACAAGCTTCGTCTTGGTAAAAATAACCATAATTTTGCCTGTGTTTCTGAGGTTTTTGCTACTGCTTGCCTGCTGGCCAAGGTCTTAACATTCATTTTTTTTTTTTTTGTCCTCACAGTGAGTTATGCCATGTAATAGGCTTTTTATTACCATTTTAGAGACTGATAGGTATATGTACATGCATACATATGTATAAAAGTGAACAGAACTTGTATTTGTTGGAGAGAATTCCGTTATAATTGCTGCAGTACGTATCGTTACTATAAGGCACTAGCTAGACCTTTTAAGCATTTTGATTATAGCATATGTTACCTTTCAGTATTATTCCTTTGAGATTGGTTTGTTCTATTTTGTTTTGCTCTGTTTTGTTTTTATTCACAATTCTGTTTTCAAAATTGTAGAGAGGAGTTGGAAGAAGAACCTGTTAGTTTAAAAGCTAGGAAAGAATTCCTCTTCAGTGAGGCAAATGCATACTTGAGACAAGTGTTGCGATGGGCCATTTGGTTTGTGGAATGATGTCTGTCAGCGTAAGAACAGCCTGGGCTAGTAGTGAGGCAAAGACAGACCAATCGCTCTGATGCTAAAGTAAAAAATTTGAATTTCTCTGGGCAGCGCAAGAATGAGAGAGGAGATGAAAGTAGCTAAGGGATAACTAGCAACTTCCCAGTGGCTGGCATTCTCTGTGGAGGGAGGATGGCCAGGAAAAAGCTCCAGTGTCAGGAATGGCTAAGAGACTTTAACACAGATAACTAGTTTCTTCCCTTCCCTTCTTTTCCCTTCGCTTTCCTTTCTACTGCCCTGAGGCATATGGAATTCCTGGGCCAGGGATAAGATCCAAGCCACAGTCGTGACTGGAGCTGTAGCTGCAGGATTGCTGGGTCCTTAACCCACTGTGCTGGCCAGGAAATTAAACTTGCATCCCAGCATTCCCACTGCTCCTATTGTGCCACAGCGGGAACTCCTTCACCACATAACTAATTTCTAATTTCAAATTGTTCATTGTGTTGCCCTGATTTGTAACCTCCCTCTCTCCAGTTCTTATTGAACCACAATTTCGTGCTAGTCTGCTAGACACATGTAAGTATACAACTTTGAGTGGTTGTTACTTGTGTGTGTGTGTGAAAGGGTTGGGACCGTGTCCGGGGGCAAAGAGGTGAGGAAAAATCAAAAGCCTAAGCAAGAAGCAGAGGCAGAGGAATGATATAGAATTCAACAGAAGTAAAACCTCAGTGCTGACGGTAGCTGGCAGAAATAGAAGGGCTGCCCTCTTCTCCCTCCAGATCTGAAGCATATATGAGATGAGAGGTTGATTGGGTTTACTTCGGGACAAGCTGCCCTCATAACTGTGCAGCACTCATTGCATCTGAGGGGCCAGATTTTGCATTATAATGTCACCTGCAAGTAGGAAGGAACTCTGAGTATATTAATGCCATGATGTAAGTTATAAATTGTGCATTTGTGTGTATTGATAACCAAAGGAGATAAAAAGCAACATGAGAAAGGTGAAAGAAAAGATGAGGAAGAAGAAAAAGGGAGTGAAGAAAAAGGCATGTCAAAATTGATGGTGAATTTTCTGCTGGTGTCCTTCCTCCTCCTTTCCTTCTTCTCTTCTCTTTATTGTTTCTGTTCTTTTTTCTCATCTTTTATTCCTTCCTGCCCACTCACTCATTTTCTTCCTTGCAATGAAAGAGAAGGGGATTGGGAAGTAAATAGGGGTGATGTGAGAATTTGGGGACAGGTGGATTTCAATCAGCAATTCTTACGTTCTCTTTAGTTTTACTTTTATGACGCAGGGAAATAACTGCATGTGTGCTCATGTGAGTCTTTGACTGTTCAGTGAGGTGATGGATATTTGCAGAAATGTGGATCTGGAGGCTGCATATGCGCTCATTACCAAGGGCAGGTCAGGACATGGGAGAGAAAGAGTCAGTGGTAGGAAAGGGCTGAGTAAGGTTCATAAGGGCACAGCATTGGTTTTCAGAGAAAAACAGTATTGAACAGCTGGGGCAAGATAAGGGAGGGGGTGTTTGCTGGAAACCAGGAAAGTTCTTGCGCTTTCTCACGGACGTCATTCCTGGCTTTCAGACCATCTCCCTGTCATTTAGACTTCCATGGGAGTCTTTTTATTATTATTATTATTATTATTACTTAATGAATTTTAGTACATTTTAAGTGTACAAAAATCATCACAACTAAATTTTATAGCATTTCCATCCCAAACCCTCAGTGCACCCCCCCTCCCCCCAACTTGTCTCATTTGGAAACCATAAGTTTTCCAAAGTCTGTAAGTCAGTATCTGTTCTGCAAAGTTCATTGTGTCCTTTTTTTAGATTCCACATGTAAGTGGTAGCATTGGATGTTGGTGTCTCATTGTCTGTTCCATAGGAGTCTCGCTTACCAGTTATTATAATTGGAATATATTAACTAGTTGCTTCTTCCCTACTGGACTGTAAACTTCATGAAGCCAGGGATTGTAAAGTGCTTATTCAGTGCCAAGTACATAAGACACATTATTATTGTTAACCATTAAATATTCTTGCCTAGTATAATGCCTGGCACATGGTAAATGTTCGTTAAATGCTTGCTGAAGGAAAGTGTAAGTGGACAGATGCACGGGGGGAAAGCATAGAGTGAAGAGATCGATGAATTATGTTGGTTCTTCCAAAGTGAATGTTTGCATCTAGAGGCTCTGTATGGTCAGGTGTATGCCATACCATTTATATGCCTTCAGAGGATGTTCAAGAAGAAAGAGAACTTGCTTAGCAAAATTAATTGAAATACTTCATAAATGAACAGATTTGAAAATAATCCAATTTTAGCAAAATCATTTTACATTATTATTTTTCAATCTTCCAATTTATTTAAAGTTCTTTGTGACACCTGCTAGATTGAATTAGCCATTTTACAGAAGTTGTTTTGGGGAATTCTGGCCCTGAGTTTCACAATGAGATTTGAATATAACTCATGACTAAATTACCTAGGTTTGAATTCAGTTTTTACTGTTTTGCCTAATAGATGAAGAGTGTGAATTTGTTTATATTAGAGACAGTAACGATTTTATTTTATTTGTAACTATCTTGTGGAAAATTCCTCCCCCCTTTTTTTTGTCCTTTTAGAGCCACACCCGCGGCATATGGAGGTTTCCAGGCTAGGGGCTGGATTGGATCGGAGCTGTAACTGCCACCGCCCTACACCACAGCCACAGCAACGGGGGATCCGAGCCGCGTCTATGACCTACACCACAGCTCACAGCAACGCCGGAGTCGCCCACCCACTGAGCGAGGCCAGGGATCAAGCATGCATCCTTATGGATACTAGTCAGGTTCGTTAACTGCTGAGCCAGGATGGGATCTCTGAAAATTCCCTTAATAAGCTTGTTAATGGTACAAACTATAAAGTATTGGACCTTTAGTAGAATAACAACTTATTATACTAAATGTTGACATAAATCATATTGTAGGCATGTTGTCAGTAGTGGTGAAGGGTGTATCCTTTTCAGAGATTATAAGATTTCCTACTTCTTAGAAGGACAAAGAATGGAAATCCAAGTTGAGACTTGCCTGTACTTATAATGACTCAGTGTCATGATGAAAATCATGATTCTTCTATAACCTGAGTTTTTGAAATGGAAATACCATAAGAGTCATGGTATCTTAGTTGCACATAATTATTTCTATATTTATAATTTTCCCTCGTTGCCTCTAAATATTTCCTCTGGAGCTCACACGTTTTCCAAAAAATGACTTTAGGTGTTTTGAAATTGCTCATTTATGAATGATTTTAGTTTGTTTAGGTTTAATATAATTTTAACCATCTGTTACAAAAGAGAACCTTTGGGCATTCTCTGGTAACAGATAAAAAATTATATATCAGGAGGCTAGGTACTCTTCCCCAAATCTCTTTCAAATCACAATTTAGGCTTACTTAGTGAAATAATTACAAGCAAGACTGGACACATCTTGCCATTCCAAAGATGCCAGTGGTCCCTTTCTGGTGTGTACTAGCAGCCCTTACTGGGGGTGATGGTGCTCCCTGGGGTTTTAGGTAAAGTCTGAGCTGTCAGATTATTTAGTCATGTAATTAAATTTTATTGATAAAATAATTCCAACATACAGAAAAATTAGAAAATAATGTAACAAACACAGGGTGCACATTTTGGACTTGAATGTTATTTTTCCATGCTTCCTGAAGTTTATTTTATTTATTTATTTAAGGGCCACACCCATGGCACATGGAGGATCCCAGGCTAGGGGTCAAATCAGAGCTACATCTGCTGGCCTTCGCCACAGCCACAACAACGTGGGATCCAAGCTGCGTCTGCCACCTACACCACAGCGCACAGTAACGCCGGACCCTTAACCTACTGAGCGAGGCCAGGGATCGAACCCAAGTCCTCATGGATGCTAGTCGGTTTCATTAACCACTGAGCCACTATGAGAACTCCCCACATCTTATTTTTATTTGAAAGAAATAAAATCTTAAGGATCCCAGCAAACCTTTGTCCCTTTAACCCTTTCTCCTCCTTTCTCTTTAATGGTAAGCACTCTTATAGAGTTGGTTATACCCCCATGTGTTTCTTCTTTTGCTACATAAGGAGTGGATTCATGAACACTGTGCAGAATTGTATTGTGTACTTTTAAACTTTATGTAAATACTATCATACTGTGTGCATCCTGCTGCTGCTTGCTTTTTTTCACTTAAGCTTATGTTTTTGAGGTGTTTACCAATGCAAGCTTAATTCATACAGTTTACCAATTGTATCACTTTTTATGAGAATAAACCACAGTTTATCCATTTTCCTATGATGAATAATTAAGATATTTCCACATTTTTGCTATTATAAATAGTACTGCAACGAGAGATCCTGTGCTTGTCTCCTTTGGGTAATGTATGGGAATTTTTTTCAAGAAGTTTTCTGGAAATGAAATTTATAACTCATAGGGGCAAGTACAGCCTTACCTTTTATAGGTGTTTCTAAGTTGCACCCTAAAGCTTCTGTATAAAATTACACTCTTAAGTTCCTTTGTGGTCCAGCTGGGTAAGAATCTGGCTTTGCTGCAGCTGTGATGTAGGTTTGATCCTTGGCCCAGGAACTTCCACGTGCTGCCAGTGCAGCCACAAAAAAATTTTTTGCACTCTCAGTTCAGTATTTAGATTTCATTTTCCCCATAAACTCATCAATATGTGTATGTTATCCATCTTAAATATTGTCAATCTGAGAAGGGTGAAATGTTAATTTTTCTTCCTTTTCCCTGTGTAAATTAGCTGCTTAAGATTTGTTATTATAAGAGCAGACAGTATAATTGTTTCTTACATTCTTTAGGATCTCAAGCATTACATTCATTATATTCTTAGGCTCAAGATACAAAGTCATTATTCATTCATGGCCATATTGTGATTTACCTATTTGTTTCTTTATAAATAATGTTATAGATACTCATGAACTCTTAAACCCCTCCCTTTGCATCTGTAACCCTGAAATAAATAAATTTATTTATTTATTTATTTATTTATTTGCCTTTTAGGGCCACACTCATGGCATATGGAAATTCTCAGGCTAGTGTGTGGTAACTGTTTCATACATATTTGAGAAGAGTGTGTTTTTCCTTTGATTCTGTCTTGGATGAGATTGTGTTGACTCCAGGGAGGCTTAAGAGGCTGGATGAGGTTTGTTCATGTTTAGATGCAAAATGTAGGGTAAATTGTAATCAAATTGTGGATTGTACATGTCTGCGACTGATGGGATAAACATGGTTCTGGCACTTACTCAGATTGGTTTACGTGCGGAATTGCTCCAGGATTATTATGTCAGTTTAGATCTGGAGAGTAGATGGCATGTTAACAGAAAACCAGGGGGACTTCACTCATCTCATTCATATGTTATGGTCTGTGACTGATGGACTTGAACCACTGTCTGTGCTGAAGAACGTAGCTGAGATCTCTGAGGTATATCTTCAACGTTCGTGTTTCCTTTTCTGTGTTTTAGGTACACAAACCTCATTTGATTTTTCCTGAGCTGTGCTGGTCTTTCAGTCAAATTTATAATTGCCATTTATCAGTAAAGTCATATACCTAATGAGGTACAGATTTTTATGCTTTCTGCTAGCTGGGTTTTCTTTTCTGGAATAGTTTGATTAAACCCTTTCTGTTTTGGATTGCTTATCTTTTCTTATAGATTTGCAAATATTTTTATAAGCTCTAGATTTTAAGTCTTTTATGTCTATTATATTGGAAATATAAATACTGTCTTTCAGATATGGCCTATTTCAATGGTTATGGTGATATTTAATGTACAGAGAAATGTGGACTTAATATGACAAATTTATAAACACAAATTTTTTGTATTTTTATAATTCTACATAAGATTCAAGGGAATAGTATGTTCTAGGTACTAGGTCTTGGGGAGAGAGAAGTAAAGGCAAGAGGTAAAGTCCCAATTCCCTCAGCAGTGATGAAAAAGAAACTGCTGTGATGAAAAGTGAAACATGGTAATTATATAGAAGATCAAGCATTGAGTATGGCAGCTAGTATTCTATATCTGGTGGTCAAAGACGGTTTTTATGATTGGGTGAAATCAGAGCAGAGAACTTAGTAGATGAGGAAGCAGGCTATGTAGATATATCTATCTCTTAAGAAATCTTTCACTATTTGCTGATATAAAATTTATTCCTATATATTTTCTTTTTCTTAACAGCTGCACCTGCAGCATATGGGAGTTCCTGGGCCAGGGTTTGAATCAGAGCTGCAGCTTCAGCCTACACATAGCCACAGCAACACCAGATCTGAGGCACATCTGTGACCCACACTGCGGCTTGTGGCAATGCTGGTTCTTTAACCCACTCAGTGAGGCCAGGGATCGAACCAGCATCCTCACAGAGGAAATGTTGGGTCCTTAAACTGCTGAGCCACAATGGGAACTTCACTCCTATATATTCTTATAAAATGTATTTAAACATTTGCTTTCATTATTTACACCTTTAATATGTATAAAATAGTGTGTGTGTGTGGTGTGAGGTAGGGGTATGATTTCAACTTTTTCTATGTGGATAGGTATTCCTACAGTGTTTTAAACAGACTGCTCTGTCTCCACTGTTTTGTAATGTTACCTCACGTACCAATAGTTTTATATATAATTTAGTATTTTTTATAATCTCTCTTTATGCTTCAGTCTGTTCCTGCACCAACACTGCACTCCTTTAATTGCCATGTTTTTGTGATAAGTCATGATTTCCAGTTAGCTGAATCATCATCTTACTAGTATTTTCCCTATTCGTCCTGAATATTTTTGGATTTTTGCTATAACATGTAAATTTGAGAGTGAGCTTGTCTAGTTTTACACAATATTAAGGTTTGATTTTAGTTTGATGTTTCAGTTTATTTACTGAGAACTACCGTTTTTAAGATACTGAGTTTTGTTGTCCAAGAAAAAAAAGTGTGTGTGTGTGTACAATTAAAATTTTCTTATAAATCCTCCAATAAAGTCTAAACATTTTGCTAAAGTTTTAATTTATTTTTAGGACTCTGCCATTTTTTTCAACTATTGACACTTTTTATTTTAGAAAATATAACATGGAATTTTACTTTTATTAATTGTTTAATATATGTCAGGAAATATTCTATGTATTTCCACATATCAGCTTATTTAATCCTTTGCCAGAATCCTGCACTTAGCAAATTTTAAATAATAATTCTTAATGATACTTTTTAAAAGACTTTAAATTGTTATACATGTTTAGAAATATACTTTGGGGGTATATTATATCAAGCAACTTTACTGAACATTCTTATTTTTAATATATTTATTGGCAGTTCTTTCAGACTTTCTATTTAGATAATATAATCTATGAATAACAAAGTTTTCTAAAAAATAACTTTTAGGATTTAAATTTATTTTCCATGCCCTTTTGTGTTGGATAGAAATTCTAATGTTTAAAAAAATGTATGTGTACATTTTAATATATATATATCTACATTATATATAGAAGGTATGGAACATAATCTTATCCATTAACTACACAAAGATTACACTGATCTTTCTACTGTTAAAGTAACTTTATATTACTGAGAGAACTTGATGATCATTATGATCATTATTAATACATTGGAAATATAATTAAATAGTAATTTTTTTCTCTTGTATTACTTTAGGTAACATTTTGCTTAAGACATGAATTATACATATTTTGAATATTTATGTTTCTTTCCTATACAACTACCTATATACTTTTTTGTCCATTTGTTATATATGGCTTTTAACTGATTATTAATTTCTAACTATTAAATAATTCAAAATTTATGTTTATCCTAAGTGATAATACAGTTTTTTTAAAGACAATTATTCATTTAATCTATTTTTTAGAGAAATTGTCTCAAATTTGTATTATTTTATCATAATTTCTAAATTTGTGTTTTGTTGATAGATATGACCCCTATTTTTTGGGGGGGACAGTGATTTACATCTGCCTTATCTCTTTTTACCTTGATCCATCTTGCTGAAAGTATACTTAATTTGTTAGCTTTTCATAGAACCATATATTGCTTTTGTTGTTTCTTATATTTATTTCAATTTCTAATATTACCTCATATCCTCTTTTTCTGTGTTCTTTGAAACTTCCTGTATTGTTCTTTGTTAAGGTTTTGTTGTTGTTAAAATAGATATTCCTTCATAGTAGTATCAAGTAGCACTGAAAAATGCATACAGTGAAAACTTCTCTTCTCTCTGACTCCACCTGCTAAATTTCCTTGCAGAGATTTTATGCAGTTGTACTTATACACACACTCATACAATTCTTATCCTTCATGTACTTTATATTATATTTCATATATCACATCATATTTATTATAGAATATTTTATAAATCTATATTAACTTTAAAAATTTGAATCTTAAATCTTTAGTTTGGATAATCTAGTATTTTCTCGATGCTTTTATTTTTCAGAATATAAAAATAATACTCTTGTGTAAGTGCAGAATCAATTTCCTAGTTAAACTTTTGGCCTTTTCATCTGGATCAAGTTCTATTTATAAATTAATTTAAGAAATTGACAGCTTTATAATATTAGTCTTCCTGTCCAAGAACATGATATACCTTTCTGTTTGGTTAAGCTGATTTTTTTAAAAAATTAAGTTTTACAAATTTCTATAGAGTTATTTTTTTATTTTAAGTACATTATTATAATAAATATCATACCTTATTTCATTATTTAACTTGTTTGTATATATATTTGTAATTCACTGATATTCTGTATTTATTTTCATTAATTACCTTAGAAATTCTTTGATTCTAGTAAGAACTTGTTTATTGTTGAATGTTTTATTTTTTTCCAGGTAATTAATAACAAAATAGTTTGAATTTTGCCTTCTCTTTTTCATTTTAAAATACTTGAATTATTTTTCTTGTCTAATTTCAGTGGCTAGTACCTCGTAGATTATGTTAAATAATGGTGACGATAAATTTCTTTGTCTTACTCCTGACATTGAGAAGAATTCTGGTGTTCCTAGCAAGCAAAGAGCTTGTACAGGCAGTACATCCTTTTTTAACTGCTTTTTTTTTCTGGTTCACCTTAGGTGAAAGTCTTAGTAATTGTGATATAATATCCTGAAAGGGACTATTAATGCTCTATTTTTGCCTTTGATGATGGGGAGTCTTTACTGCCATCTGTGGCAGATAAGTGAATAAACTACATTGTCCCCTAACTACTTTCAGTATCAACTATCTTAGTTCACATTCTCTAGAGAAAGATTGTGGTATGAGGAATCATGTGCAGGTGATTTGCTAAAGAAATGCTTTCTTGAAGACCAGTAAGGGAATATAGAAAACAGGGCAAGGAGGGGAAACAAACAACTTTTTTTATACAACTTTTCAGGTCAAATTCCAGTCTGATTCTGCAGGAAGGACACTTGAGGATAAACTCAGGGGAAAGTTACTGGACTTTCATATAATCAGGTCAGTAGGTCATTAGCTGACATCACTTAAGGAATGTAAACTCCCAGCTACTTCGTACCATTCTATGAACCTGGGAAATGTGACTTTGTCAGTCCATGGGCAGTCCTTTGAAGAGAGTTACAGCTGTGCCTTAATAGAGCAAAGTCACAAGCCAGGAAATAGGTACACAGAAACAAAAATAGCAATAGGAGGGAATTTGGATAGAAAATCTATAATTGGCTACAGTTGATAAAACTTTTTTTATTGACTCAGCAAATATTAAATTGTGTTGATATTTCAAACAGCAATTCTATATCCTATTTTCTGTGTAATTCTGTCATATTTGTTTCATCGATTTTGTGTCTGTATTTTAGATGCATTAAGATGTTTTACTTGCATAATAACTCTCTTCATAGTAGTTTTTATCTTTTTTTTCCCATTATAGCTGCTTTACAGTTTTCTGTCAATTTTTCAGCTGTACAGCATGGTGACCCAGTTATGCATACATATATAGATTTGTCACAAGTGATTAGACATAGTTCCTAGTGTTATACAGCAGGATCTCCTTGATTTTCCATCCTAAGTGAAATAGTCTACAACTATTGTAGTTTTTATCTTAAAGGTATTTTATTTTTTAACTGTATGTGCTCTTTGTAAATAGAACCTAACTGCATGCTGATTTTTTTTAATGATCCAATCTAAATCTCTGTCTTTTAACTGATGCTAATCCATTTAAATTTACTGATATTATTCATATATTTGGATTTATTTTTATAATCTAACTTTGTGCATTTTGCTTCGTTTGCCCCTACTTTGCCCTTTTCCTCCTCTTTGCCAATTATAATTTGGAATAATTGATGTTTTTACTTTCTACTGATTTAGTAGTCATAGAGTGTTTCTTCCTTTTCTCTTTTTCCTTCTTTCCCTCATTCGTTCCTTTCTTCCCCTTTTATAGTTACTCTTAAATTATTCACATGAATACATGATTTTATGTAATCTAAATTTAATATCTCTACCTTCCTATGCCCAAATAAAAAGGCCTTAGAAATCTTACTTTAATTATTTTCTATTTTGTAACTTTCTTTAAATTTAGCTGCACTTTGTTAATTTTTTTGTTTTATTTTTATCAAAGATAAGATAGTTTGAAAAATTCAAGCTATTTCATAAGGCTTAAAAAAGATTGGATGTCCCTGTTTTTTAAATATACCTTTCCTTTTTGTCCTTCCTCTACCATTTTTCTTGCTCCCTAGAACCTGATTTTCCTCCTGTTCTTTGCATCTGAATCTCTAAATAATATGCCTATTGTGTTATTTTACAGTTATCATTTTGTATGTTATATATCAGGTTTCTACTATGAAAGATGGTGATTCAATTCTTTGGCTATTCCTTTCTTACCTTAATCTACCCCTTTCACTTTCCCATTAAAGCTATGTAGTAATATTTGTTATGTTTGTGGGAATTAATAATTATCAAATATATATCTAATACTACTCTGTAACAGATAACATTGTGGGCATTTCAAGATGTAGAAGTAAAAATTTAGGATGAGGGAGCTAACGATCGAATGAGGGATAGAGAAAATTAATACAACCTAACAGAAATAGAGTGGTTATTTGTGGTAGAAGTTAGTATAGGAGATGAGAAGATGCTAAGGAAATAAAATTTTAGTCAGAGGGATTAGCCATTGCAGATGCCCTGCAGCTGGAGCATGTCTATCTTATAGGAATAGCAAGCTCTGGGTGTGCAAGAAGAGTTACTAGTAAGAGAAAAATAAAAAAAAATGGGTCAGCAGTTTCTGTATGTTCTTGTAGGTCAAGGTCAGCAGCAGACCTTCTGTAAAGAGCCAGATGGTAAACATGTTCCACTTGGTGGGCATTTAGTCTCTATTGAAACTACTCGTCTCTGCTCTTGTAGTGTAAAAGCAGTCAAAGACAAAATACAAACAAATGGGCGTGTTAAAACATTATGTACAGAATCATCTGTCATAGCCAGTGCAGTGACTTTGCATTAACTTAACCTGTTTGCAATCAGAGTATCGCTAGACCAAGGGCTGGCAAACGGGAGCTAAGAATAATTATATTTTTATGTACACACACACACACACACACACACACACACACTGGACAGAGACCATGTGTGGCCTTAAAACCTATATTTACTTGATGGCCTTTTACAAAACGTTTGCGAAATCTTACATAAGATTCACTAAAGTGAGTTGGATAATTTTCCTAATTTTCTTCCTTCCCTTAAATAACCTAAGAAAGATTATTTAATTCATAAAAATTTGGTATTCCTTGTCTGTAAAATAAATGAAACCTAGTTTTATTTCCTTTTTTGAGTCAAGGATGTCCTTGACTACCACCTTAAATGGTTACTCAGTTTTTCTACTTCTTCTAGTGCCATAGCAGTACCTGTTTTCCAGAAAAACATCCATTTACTGTAAGTTTTCATATTACTTCCACAGTTATTCATTTTATTTCTTTGTAATTTAACAACTCTTTCCAGCTCACTAAAATATTTTTTCTTTTTAATTTTACATTTAATTAATTTCCTAATTTTTTTACTTACTTTTGCCAAACTATTGTATATATTATTAGTCTTTGTAAGTAATTAGAATTTGCTGTTAGAAATATTTTAGTGTCTTTTATTATTATTTTCCTTACTCCTTAATTTTTTCTTCTTTGAGTATAGTCTTTTTATCTCAAATTTTGTGTTAAACATTTAACTTATTTTCTCTAAAACTTTATTTTCTGATTAATGTAACTTATAGCTTTAATTTTTCTTTTAAGTAATTTTTCACTATCACAAATTTGAATGTATAATTTTTGCTATTATTCAATTTTAAGTATTTTGTGAATATTTATCTCACATTTCTTCTCTAAAGACAAGTTAACAGTATATGATTTTTAATTTCCAGAGATAGAAGATTTATATTTTTAGTTTTATAATTGTTATTAATTTCTAATTTTATTGCACTATGGCAAGAGTGCATAGTTTACATGTTAATTTTTTTGAACTTATTGGCGTCTCCCTGTGCCGTAGACATGGCATTTTCGTTGGTGCTTACTTATGCTTTAAAATAATCTGTATTTTCTATTTGGTGAATGGGAATTTCTCTATAGAACTACTACCCAAAGTTTATTACTCATACTCTTCAGATTTTCTATAGTGTTGCTTATTTGCTTGATCTGTCTGTTTTGGAGAAGATACCATACTTTTTCAACTAAAATGCTTGATCTAAAAAAAAAACTGAATTTTAACTTGAATACAGAAAAGTACAAAAATGTAAGTGTACATCCCAGTGAACTAAAGTTAAAAGACATAGGTGATTATTACCCAGGTTGTTAAAAAGTTTCTAGGACCCTTGAACTGTCTTTGTGTCCCCCTCCCCCAATCATTAGAATCCACTTTCCCCAAAAGATCAGAGTTTTCACACCATAGTTGTTTTATTTATTTTTAAACTTGGTGTGAATTGAGTTCCATTGTGGCTCAGTGGAAATGAATTTGACTAGCAGTAGAAAATTGTGGAAATAATATAAACAAAAATGTCATTGAAAAGATATATAGGAGTTCCCATCGTGGCTCAGTGGTTAACGAATCCGACTAGGAACCATGAGGTTGCGGGTTCGATCCCTGGCCTTGCTCAGTGGGTTAAGGATCCGGCGTTGCCATGAGCTGTGAATTAGTTCAGAGACGCGGCTTGGATCCCATGTTGCTGTGGGTGGCGGAGGCCGGCAGCTACAGCTCTGATTAGACCCCTAGCCCGGGAACCTCCATATGCTGTGAGTGCGGCCTTAGAAAAGGCAAAAAAAAAAAAAAAAAAACAAGACCAAAAAAAAAAAAAGATATAGGAGTTCCCATTGTGGCTCAGTGGTTAACAAACCTGACCAGAATCCATGAGGATGCAGGTTTGATCCCTGGCCTCACTCAGTGCTTTAAGGATTTAGCGTTGCCGTGAGCTGTGGCCTAGGTTGCAGACACAGCTCGGATCCGATGTTGCTGTGGCTGTGGTGTAGGCCAGCAGTTTCAGCTCCAATCTGACCCCTAGTCTAGGAACCCCCATATGCCACACATGTGGTCCTAAAAAGCAATAAATAAAATCATATAATATATATTTTTTATCTTCTAACATTATGTGAGAAGAACCATCCATATTGTTGTACAGTTATATTGTTCATTCTGGTTTTTATTGTCTTGCAGTATTTCACAGAATAAATATTAGTGATGCATCTGTCCATTCTCCTGTTTATGTATACTTGCATTATTTTCAGTACTGGCCATTATAAATCTACTATAAATATTCTCACCCATGTCTTTTGTCCATGGATGTCCTGCATTTTTATTGGGCAAGCATTTTCTTAGGAGTGGGATTTATCGGTCAAAGAGTATGCACATGTTTAACTCTAGTATATACTACCAAACAAGCTGGCATAACAGATGTTTATACTCCCAGGAACAGGATGTAAGAGTTCTAGTGATTGTAGCTCCGATTCCATCCCTGGCCAGGGAAATTCCATATGCCGCAGGTGCGGCCCTAAAAAGTAAAAATAATAAATAAATAAATAAATAAATAAGCCACAGGTTTGAACCACACATATGATTTTAATTTTTGTCACGACATCAAAAATATAATGAAACTGGAGAAATTAATGTGAATGACGAAATCATTAAGGAAATATTTTTTGTTCTTTTTAAAAAATAAAATTTCAAATGCCAGAGGCTATTTTACATACATAGCACATCACAATTTGGACTAGCCACATTTCAAGTGCTGAGAACCACGTGTGTCTCTCTAATGGCTGTAGTATATCATGTCATATCAGTCTAGTTTACAACCTTTAATGACCCGCTATTTACATTTAGCTCCACCATCCATGTGCAATTTCTTTTTGTGTGTGGCATGAGGTAATATTCCTAGCAAGGATACTAGTAGCTTATGGAATTGAAGGAAGATCTTCAGCGCACAGAACCTGTCTGGATTCCTTCCATAGGAACTAGAACAGGGTTTGTTGATGCTGGGACTTTCTTAATATATTCTTTGCTTATTCTCTTTTATTTCATGAGAATTTTCTCAACATGGCAGGGGACATGGCCATCAGTTGTTCTCAGGCCACATCTTTAGAACTTCCAACAGATAAGGAAAAATAAATGTAATTCTTTTAGAAATATCCCAGCTCAGGCCTCATTTAGGCTGCAACTGGGCAGCTTGGGAGATAATTATTTTTGGTCAGGTCATGCATTATATGCCTGTATTTATAATCATGGGATAGAAATTATTACCAGAAAAGGGAAACTACTTTAATATATCACATCTATTTCTTCCATGCAATGCTTTTAGGGAGCAGGGCCATTCCTCGTGCACTAAATTTATATTTGTAAATAGCCCTAGAATAGGCTCCCAATATGATAGCAATGCTTAAAATAAGGCCTAAAGTAGGAGGAAGAGTATACGTGCATTTGTTTGGAAGTAATTTTTATGGTACACATACATTCGAAGACCATCCCAATCTTTTGTTTATAAGTTTAGGATTGTTGATTTATAAGGGTTTGTTAACCCTGAAAGTAACTCATCGTTTTCTTTGTGTTCTGCATTTTCTGCAAATTCCTGGGTGATTGGATGAGGTATACTGGTATCTTTGGCAACTGTGTGCAGCTTTGTAGCATTTTCGAGTATGACTCTGTTTTATATGATACTACAATCCTTTTGACCAATAGTCTAACTTCAACAACTTTTCTTCTAAATACTTTTAGCAAACACTCCAAAGGAGCAGAATGTTATTTGATATTGAAACAACATTTTTCCTTTTTTAGAATCTATCTAGCTTTTCTGAGTGTAGTCTTACTCTCAATTTATTCGGTCATTAAACTCAAAATTAAAAAATTGCACTGTAGCTCCCCCTTAGTTGAAGATGGGAAGTTGTTGGCTGGGATTTCTAGTCTTTTAACTCATTTATCTTCAGAACTAACCTGTTCCCCCTTTTGGGAAACAAAGGCCTCTCCTCTCCTCACTATGTGTATTAATTACGATAATTGTATGAGTGAAGGACACTTAAGATGAGGAAGAGAAATCTTCCTTTTACTTTTTCTTCTTCTTAGGAGTTTCAACAAAATTGAATGAAGGAAAACTACCCATTTTAATTTTTTTAAAGACATACAGCTGGGAAAAAGTATTTATTTTGGCTTTATAAAAACCCTACTTGGTATACCCAAAGCAAATTATGTAGGA
This sequence comes from Catagonus wagneri, assembly GCA_004024745.2. Taxonomy (NCBI): domain Eukaryota; kingdom Metazoa; phylum Chordata; class Mammalia; order Artiodactyla; family Tayassuidae; genus Catagonus; species Catagonus wagneri. The sequence goes on along the minus strand of PVHT020000257.1, from coordinate 8,280,094 downwards.
TTTAGGCAGATAATACAAAATGGAAATGAGGTAGCTTCCATTACTTGATGATAGAATAGTGATATGGGTGATTTCCTCAGGTGCTGACGTAACATTAAATTGTCCAAGATTCTCCATGCTACTTTCTAGTGGCCATTTCTTTCTTGTACCATCCTGACTCCCCTCCCCATCCCTGCTTCCTACATGCAAGTTTTCTGTCCTTTTTGCTCAGTTATTTAAAAGTGTTTGTAAATATAGCTTCAGGGCAATGATAACATATAATTCTTCTCATTGAATCCAGAACCACCTCTGACCACAGCCAAAATTTTTATCTAGGATTTCTTTTGTTTTGGTGTTTATCTTATGGACACTTGATTAAGAAAGTTAATAGGATTTTAAAATGTTTGCCTTTCTGGGAAATGAATCTGACTAGCATCCATAATGATTCAGGTTCAATCCCTGGCCTCACTCAGTGGGTTAAGGATCCGGCATTGCCATGAGCTGTGGTGAAAGTTGCAGAAATGGCTGGGATCCAGCATTGCTGTGGCTGTGCTGTAGGCCTGCAGCTGTAGCTCTGATTAGACCCCTGGTCTGGGAACCTCCGTATGCCTCGGGTGCAGTCCTAAAAGACAGAAAAAATATTTGCCATTTTTACTGTCTCAAACTAAATGTTTTAACCTTAGCTTATATTTCAAATTCATTTAAAATTTTAAATCACAATATAACAATAGTTCACCCTAGAATAAAATTCTACATAATATTAACACTTTCCTCAATTTTAGTCTGTGTATCCCTTTCAAGCTTTTGTTATATGCACATTTTTATGTCATTGTAAATATTGCTTAATTTTGAAATTAGGTTTTTTTTGTATTTGATGGAACAACATGCAAATGAAGAGTGTATTTCTTTTACTTAGTTTAGGAGATCACCTAGCACTAAGGAGAATCAGAAAATGACTATTTTCTGGAGTCACTATAATTTTTATAGTAGTCACAGTCAGATGGTAATTTTGTGTTGGTAGTAATTGGTAGATTTTAGGTATTATGGTAGTAAGAAATAATTTTTATCTTAAATGTAAAGTAAGGCTCCCAATTGTTGTTCTGTGCGTGACAGCAGCTATACAGAATCATTCCAGCTTTGTAAATATTAGATTTGACTGTGTTGCTAGGAAACCCAAAATAAAAAAAAAATTAAGCAGGAAGCATTATGAAATCTAAATTTTGTAGTTATAAACAATGCAGCTTTGGGTAATGTTATGTGAGCAAAACAGTTTTGTGGAAACTGTTTTATATGTAAGGTAAAGAAAAAAGAAGCTTCTTACGACGCAGGGACCATTTCCTGTTTCATTTTTCATTTTCTTCTCGAGTGAAGAGCTTTTGTCCCTCACTAGGAGTTGCTTTAAATCTCTGGGAAGGTCTGTTCTGAATTTGCTACTCCTGAATTGGTTAGGATCCCTTTTAAGTGTGTGCTTTGTCCTCCGAAAGCAACTTGCTGCTAGTGTTTAAGGAAAAAAAAAAAAAAAAGCTGAGTAATGCTGGAGCCGTCTCATGTGGCTGATGCAAACCTGGAGAATTTGCATCATCATCTAGCTGGAGTAAGTTGGTGTGACAGGCAGGAGCTTAAATACCAGCCCACGAGGAAGCTGAGCTGGTCTGTAATGATAGGGCAGCAGCAGCAGAGGCAGCAGCAGAGGTAGTCGGAGAGGTGGAGGAACCAGAAAGAACACCATGATCGAACACACAGGTGTTTCTCAGGAGTAATTATATCGCTGAAGGCAAAGATATACCTGAGAGTTTTTTACCTGTGAGCCCAGTAACACTGGGAAAGAATCTGAAAGCAAAGAGGAAGAGATCGATCAGTCAAGAAACTCCAACAGGCACCAAAGTTGAAAGTTCAGAGGCTTTGTTTTTATTTTATTTTTATTTTTTTGACTTTTTTGCTGTTTCCTTTTCTCCCCTACGGGCGACTGCAATGGTCAGAAAGCCTGTGGTGTCCAGCATCTCCAATGGAGGTTACCTGCAGGGGAATGTTCGGGGGAGGCTGCCTTCCCTGGGCGGCAGGGAGCCACCACCTGGGCAGGAGAAAGTTGTGCTGAAGAAGAAAATCACTCTGTTGAGAGGAACCTCCATCATCGTGGGGACCATCATCGGAGCGGGGATCTTCATCTCTCCCAAGGGCGTGCTCCAGAACACGGGCAGCGTGGGCTTGTCCCTAGTTGTCTGGACGGCCTGCGGGATCCTGTCACTGTTTGGTGAGTGCAGCTGCTTCCCCGGGGGTGTGTCTGGGGAGCTCGGCAGTTCACTCTCTGGGAGAGCAGAGGGTCATTTCTGCGGAGTGAATGAATGGCTCAGGCCACTCCAGATTTTCTGATTTGGGGAGGAGGTATGCGAACTATCCAAGCGCGGTGTCCACTGTTGGCAGGATCCTGAATTCTCTGACATTGCTTCCTGTAGGCTATGCTCGCTTTTCCACTGACTGTTTTCAGACTTTCCCCTGTGGCAGTGAACATTAAAGCTAACTTTGATGACCCAGTAAGAATACCTGCAAGCTTTCTGTACCGGGTGCTTGTGCTCAGTTAGTATGTTCGGGGCAGCTGGCAGGCTGAATGAAACACCTGTGAAGTGAAACCCGGTGTGGCCTACTGAGCATGGCACTGAGTGTTCAGCAGAAGTTTTACTCACTTTTTATTGGCCAAACAAATGCGTGGCAGTCTTTTCCTTTTTAATGTTTTAACTTCACGTGCTTGTTAGTTACTAGTATTCTTTAAAAAGTCCTTGACATGGAAAGAAGTGTGATGGCACATAATTTAATCCCTATCATAAGTGGGAATGTTTTAAGGGTCCGAGCATCTTCTATTCTTTCAACCGTTTATCTCTCTCCAGCACCTATAAACTTTTGTAGTAAAAATTATATGTTTGGATTTGGTTGTTGGTTTGCTGTGTTTGCCCAGACTCTGTTTTCTTCATTGCCAGTTCACTTGGTCTCCAGAGACACAGGTAATTTATCCATCTGTCTTACTGAGTTAGTCTGAACAGAACTGGTAAAAGTATGATTATTATTTTTTCTTCAAAATCTAGATCTCTTCTATTTAATAATTAATAGGAAAGAGTTAATAAATGTCCTCTAATGAGGTGGGCAAATTATTAGGAAGACACCTGGGTTTGTTGTAAAGGTGACAAAAACTGGTGGATGGTCAAGAGAATGAAATTTTGCTTATGCTGTGGGAAAAGTGTATAAGACATTCGTGCTTTTCTCTGGCAAGTAGTGTGTTTTGATGCCCAAAGGACTGCTTTGTAAAGGTACTAACTCTAGTACTAAGTACAAACTCTCAGTCCTACACATAACAATCCATTTATTCTTAAAGCCTTGTAATGTTTAAATGCATCAGTTTGAACATTCATCTAAAGAACCCAAATTTCCATTATTAGAAAGAATATATTTTAAATAAAATTTAAAGCAAAACTTGGTGTGGAAAGATCTACAGAGGAATTATTTTTAGGCGTTTGCCAAGAGTTTGCGGTATTCATATGTTGTGGCATGTATATTTATAGACAAAGGGAAACCTAATTGTTGACCTTCTTAAACGACTTTGTGCACTCTCGGGCTTTTTTAGTCGTCTACAACACTTGATATATTCAGCATATATCAGTTATTAATTGGAAAAACCGTCACCAGTTTCCATGATTTTGCGTACTATGTGCAGGTAGCTCCCATTAGGTGATTCCATTTTTGTACCCAACAAAATATTATTCTGATAGAATAAAATTAATGGCTCTCAGCATTAAGCTAATTAATGTTGACTTGTACTGTGAGAATATGCTTTTGCCTCAAAAAGTTCAGGGGAAAAAAAAAAGCTAAAGAGACTATCTAAGCTTACCCATGAGTTGGTAATCTGTGATTACTAATTGCAGGGAGTATGCTTCTGTACTAATCTACATTTGTATTGCATTTGTCACTTAAGTTACTAGGAGCCTTTGACAGGAGTGCTTTCTTAACAGGGAGCAAAGCAAATAGAAGGGGAAAAAAAATCCTTGGTCTTAAAGCTCTAGAACTCTGGGAATAAGAGTAAAGAATTTGGTTTATAATTTTTTAAAGTCAGGGTCAATACATGGATCCTTACATCCTGTTTTGAACTTTTTTCATATGGGTAAAATGGTTATTTGGGGCTTGAGAGCTTTACATGAAAATTTCATTTCTCCAGGAACTAAATTTAAATCTGGGATAACCATCCTAGAATTTCTGCAAAGCACACATAGGTCTAGGTATTGATTCTCTGGTGTTAAGTTCTAAGGTATGTTAAGACACTTTCAGTAACATTTTATATCGGATACTTTTCTGTACAGCCTGCCAACAGGGCAACTGGTTTCCAAAAGACAGTAAATTGCAACTAGTTATAACTAGTTATAATTAGACAAACTGTATCAGTGATCCACAAATATCCATCTGTAGACTAGTTACTCTCGAATTAGCTGTGTGAATTTTAAAATTCACTCTGGTCTCTCTTGGTTAGAGAGCAGTTCTGGGGTATGGCCTTAGCATTTGTTTTTGTTTGTTTTTAAATAAAATTCTCCCAAGATGATTCAGACACAGTATTAGTTTCAAGAATAGGATAAATGACAGTAAGATTTTGTGGAATACCCAAATTATATTAATGTTGGACCGTTCTACCTGAAGCTTTACTGATTAGTAATAATGTGCCACATTTTTAGTCTCCAAAGTAGCTAAGGCAGAAATTAGGTCTTACATTTAAGTACTTAGCAGTATGGATAGAACTTTTCACATAATGTTGATATATTTTTCATTTTCTTGATAATTGCTGTATTTCATGAGGTGTTTTCTGTGTGTCAGGTTCAGGTACTGTCCTTGACACTTATTTTCATATTTATATATACAAAGCCCTAATAAGGTAATGATTATGATCTTTAATTTTACAAATGATGAACCTGAGGTTTTGGGAGGTTATGTAACTTGCTCAAGTCCATATGAATTTTATTGCTAAGTATTAATATTTGGTCTATAGTTAATTTTACCTAATGTACACAAATGTTATAGCACTTCTTTTTAAAGAGATTTTTACGTTATTTCAACCACCCAGAGTATATACTTCAGAAACATCCAGGAAAAACTTTCCTTAAAATGGAATATCTGAGTCAAAATTTATTTTGTTGACAAGCAAAACATATCCCACAAATTAAGTAAAGCCTTACAAGGCTTTGAGTCCATACTTTTATGGAAAGCAGATAAATCTTACTTATTTTGTTGTACCCCAGAAATATCATTTATTAAAAGGAATCTCAATATAATGAAGTCATTTTGGCATAATTCCTTGTCTTGATGTGAAGTTATGTTCTTTGAAAAATAGGTTAGTATTTTTGGCATTTATCTCAACTTTTCCTCTTGTTCCTTGGTTTGGGATTGAAAATTCTTCATAATATGATACTGTTTTAGAAAAGTTTGTCTTTGCCATTTGAAGTAAAGTTACATTGTTTGAGTAGAATGAACTAGATCTCAAATGTGAGGAAGTTACAAGATGAATTTGGAGACTCTTTGGAATTAGATAACTGTTAACTTACTTTGAAAAAGGATGTCATTCAGACCAAAGGATGCAGTAACATTTCACACAACATAAACATTGTATGCATTCTACTTCTGGATGACTTGGTAATATTTTAACTTTGCATCTTTTTATTGTAAATATTTCACAGGAGCCTTGTCCTATGCCGAGTTGGGAACAAGCATAAAGAAATCTGGTGGTCACTACACATATATTCTGGAAGTCTTTGGCCCATTACCAGCTTTCGTGCGAGTCTGGGTAGAACTGCTCATAATACGGTAAGAGCCGAGAGAGAAAAACATTAAGGAAAAACACACCTACTCATTATACCCTGTTTTGAATCATCTTGGTTATTTTATGTAATTAGAAATATGCATGTCGTGTGACTATGTGGTAAATACATCTGCTTTTGGACATGAAATCTGTGATGAAATACCTTTCTGAAGGTTTTCTTCCATGCTGTTTTGCCACTGGCAGTAGTTTGCTACCTATGCCAAAATTTTAAAGCATCTTTTGTGTTAATATTCAGTTATTCTCTATGACATGTTCAGGAAAGATGTTGACCTGAAGAGGATGTGAAACATCAGAATATACCTTGATAAATCAGACCTTTTGTTTGATTATAAATCATAATTAGACAAAATTGAATGTTATGCTAGGAACTGGGGTTTTTCTTCTTATACGTTACACTATTAAGTCGTTTTAGTTCACTCACTTTGCATGACTAGAAATCTTCTGTTCCTCACCACCTAGTACGTCACCAACTTTTATACTCCAGAAAAAAAACAAAACTTCACTTGTCATAAATGACTCATATCCTCATGTTAAACAAACCAGTGAACTATAGTTGCGAAAAGCTTTGATTTTGTTGTTGTAAAAATATGTTCCTCTTCCTGATTGTCTTGGTTTAAAATCAAACCAAATAATGCTAAGTCACTCTGAATAGCACATTTCCTCTAACTTTGTGGGAAACTTATGATGTCACATGAGAAGTCTGGAGTATCCTTAAGGCAAACTGCTTCCATGAAATGTGACTAGTGCATTCTGATTACAGAGCTTAACAAAAGTAACTAGAGAAACTTCCTCTTACTGTAAACTTGTCAGACTTAGAGAGCCCAGCGCTCCTGTGAGCTTTTATCCTATCATTTGGACTAAGTGGCTAATGCAGAACTAAGAAGTATTAACTTAACACTAATCTTGATTTTTATAGCCCTAGGAGTCTCTTTTTTAGCAAAGAGATTAGAGAAGTATTTACTTCTTTGTTAAGTCTGTTCTTATCTTAAACACTTTATTATTTAAAACTAGTTATAATGAGATCATGATAAAGAGGTATTTTGTTCCTTTTCTAAAATCTGGGATTTGCCTGGAATGTGCCTTGCACTCCTTACTGATAATCTGAATGAATATTACTCTTCAAAGGTCAATTTCAATTCTGTCTTTTCCACCGTTAATTTCCTGTTCACCCTAGTTTATAGTGTTTCTTCCCTATCTTAATTATTCTGAAAAAATGCAGTCTCTGCTTCTCATTTGACAATAAACATGATGTCTTATGTTCTTGCTTAATATTTTAGGAATCTGTGCCATCTCCCTGTTAAAACTGCAAACATTTCAAGCACTTTTTGTAACCCTTATACTGCTTACTCCAGTTCCCTAATTGTCAGATATTACAGTCTTTTTGAATAAGTGAGTGAAAGATTAAGGTTGTAATATGTTGACTACAACATACTCAGCATTCAGATGAATAAGCTACTTATTTAGAGTGCTGGCCTGTCAGGAGAGCAGGCTTTGGAGTCTGACTCAGACTGGACTTGAGTCCCTCTTCAGTCATGTATTGGTTAGTTGTATGGGTAATTAGCCAGACTTTGGCATGACAATGACCATAATCCTCCCTTTTGCAGTAGTAGCACCAATACAGTGCTCATTCATTTCTTCATTCATTCTACAAACTGCTACTGAATGGTGTACACCAAGTAAAAGTTTTATGGTGGAGTGAATCATGGTTCCTATTCTGAAGTAGCTCGTAGTCAAATGCTACTTTAATCACAAGAGAGCTACTTCATAGTGTGTGTATATGTTTACAGAAGAAATTACCCAGATGTATTCTAGAAGCTTTTTTAGTGGGTTCATATATTTCTTTGTAATAATGGACTGACATTACTCAGTTGGTCTTTCAAATGGGCAAAGTAATGAATGACTTGAGGGGTGACAATATACCTAGGTCCTTTATATTTCTGTTCCATTGAAAACACCCATGGTTCCTAAATACTCACTATTGTGCTTAAGAGTAAGTTCCTCTTGTCAGAAGTAATCTGTAAAACAGAAATCTCAAGGAAAGAAATATCACACATCAGTGCATTGCAGGAGTCATTTGAATTTACACATTCAACGTATAGTCACTATTCGCTGGGTTTCTACTATATGACAAACACTGTACAAAACACTGGGGATGAAATAGTGATCAAGATGGACACAGGTTTATGCTCATGGAGCTTAGGGTCAAGTGAGAGAAATAGTTATCATTCAAGAAATCATGTAAGTGAATGTAAAGTTGCTACAGTGATACGCACTGTGAGAGGGGTGTCGTGGGGTTCACAAGAGAGAGTACCCTGGGAATCTAACCTAGTCAGAGAGTTGGAGATGCTTCCTTGGGAAATGGAACACTGAACTAAGACCTGAGCTGGGAGAAACTGTCAGTGAGTTGCAGGAGATGTGGGCAAAGGTGATTCAGATCCTTTTAGTGGAAAGAAGCAAACTGAAGAGGAGGGAACATCTTAGACCAGATGGAGCCTTAGACTGAAGGAATTTTGTATATCCTGAGCAGGTTTTGAAAGCACTAAGATGGCATGATGAAATATATACATCAAAAAATTATGAGTGATGGAGACCAAGAGAAATAGTCTTTTTGGGGTAAGGAAGGGATGTTCTAGGAAAAGAAAAAAAAATCAAGAAATCCATGGTACGGTGTAGTACAGTGGGCCAAGGTTGGAACACATAATGCTGGTTGGTTTTCTGACTGTCTAGGAGTTGGACATGGGTGTTGGGTAACCATGAGAAGGAAGATAAGCTAAAGGGAAGACTGGCATGAGAAATGAGGTAATTCCATGGATCTGGCTGTGTTTCTAACGAATACGTATTCATATGTGGGTATGTTTAAACTGAAAAGGCATGTACAACGATCTCATAGAAATAGTTGAAGAATTAAAATAGAAGGGTTTGTTACCTATTTTACCTGAACTTATTTTCATTTTCTTATCTCATGCAAACTTTCTCCACTTAAAAAATTATGAGAATAATTTAGTTTTCAATATATAGTTTGCACCTAAATATTTATTTGGAATTAAAAATAATTATTGACTCTTCAAGTTTTTTGTCTGCATGGAAAAACAAGACTAATACTATATTGAGGATGTGAGTATATATGTGCAATGAACACTTATACTAACTTTTTGAGTTTTATGTTCCTTTTCCTGACCATGCACCAACCCATTAGACCTGCACTGTTAGCGTGTTCTTAGTGTGCTGAAATTTAAGTGCTGACTTGCTGAGAAAGAATATTATTTTTTGTGAGATTCAGCTCTGTCAGAACCTCAAGTAATAAACTAGAATTTTAATAATATGTTAAATTTGGAAGGGTGGGGCAAAATCTACCGTGCCCACCCTTGTTCCAAGGAAATGAGAAGTTTAAAATTGGCCACCAGGGTTGTAGCCAATATTTCATTTGGAATGTCTAGGACAATCTAATTAAATATGGAGTTCTGAAAATTATAGACTTTCCCATTTAAATGTTCCATTTGCTGATTTACAGTACATCCAGATAGACAAAGTTCAGTAAAGATGCTATTTTTTTCCTATGGTTAACCTAAATATCTTTTTTTTCTAGCCCTGCAGCCACTGCTGTGATATCTCTGGCGTTTGGACGCTACATTCTAGAACCATTTTTTATTCAGTGTGAAATTCCTGAACTTGCAATCAAGCTCACTACAGCTGTGGGCATAAGTGAGTATTATAGATGTAAAAATCTAAAAAAAAAGGCCTCACAAAAGTGACTGGAGACCAAGTTTCTTGAGACTCTTTCCTGGTTGGGACTACTCCCCACATCTTGTTCTTTCTGCTTACGGTTCCTTGCCACATTTGTGTTGGACAGTAAAGAAAAGAATAAGGATTTGGAGTGATCCCTGATATTACATTACATTCCAGTTTTGCATTGGGTAAATAGATTTGATGGCTAATCTTTTAAAATAGGCAGAGAAACAAACAAAAAATCATCTGGTTAGTAATATAGCAACTGGATTGTACATACAAGAGAAATTTATGGATGAAAGCCTACTTATTTTATGGATTTTCTTTTGGAATTAGAATTATCCTTCCTCAGTGATGACATGTCGAATTGTAATGCACTTATCCTCATGGGGTCATGTTTAGGTGTTGGGTGTGTATGGCGTGTTCATGCATTTTCCAGTGTTTTCGGCTCTCACTCTCAGTGTTAGGATTTTATCCATCCCATCACTGGTCATGGTAAGAGTCTTCTTTCAATATTTGATTAGTAGCATTCTCAACTAGGAGTTTTCTTTTTTTTTCTTCTTTTTAAAAAAAATTTTTCATTATAGCTGTTTTACAGATTTCTATCAATTTTCCAACTGCACAGTGTGGTGACCTGGTTACACATACATATATGGATTCACCACAAGTGATTAGACATAGCTCCCGGGGCTATACAGCAGGATCTCCTTGCTTCTCCATCCCAAAGGCAATAGTCTAAAACTATTAACCCCAGACTCCCATACCATCCCACTCCCTCCCCCACCCTCTTGGCAACCACAAGTCTGTTCACTAGGAGTTTTCTTTATGGTCTCCAAATGAAGAAGTTGTTCATTTTCACTAGTGGGCACAGATCTTAGAACTTTCTTTAGAAAAGGAAATAAAAAAAGGGGAACATGCACAATATTACGTAAATGATATGAAAGCAATTATGACTCAAACCCCCTATTTCGTGTCTGAATACCAAACCCTTGAATATGATGGGAAATGATCACTTAAAGATACTAAAGGAATCACTCTTTTAAAAATCAATATGACCCCATTTGATTAACTTTGAAGTGCTTGGAAGCAGAGAGCTACACGGGAATAACTGAACTGCATCTTCAGGCTGAAGTCGTTCAGTGAACAATGAAGAGAGAGGTGAACATTGGACAGCAGAGAGGAGAGTGGTTAGTTAGCAGGAGAGAGGAATTACACACATCTCCAGTGCTAGGCAGATATATTTCTGAACTGAAATAGGCCCATCCTGGATTCCTCCCTTAATCTATAAAACATATATATACAGTTATTCTGTGAAATCTCTGAAGGACGATAAAATGCTGGAGTTAGGCATTTCCAAGTTCTGAAGAGGTAATGATGTGCTTGATTCATCTTGCCCTTAACACGCACAGCAGATATGAAATTTGGGGGCAAGTCCTTTAACCTTGCTGCACCTCAGTGTTCTTATATGTAAATCATGCCCAGTCTCATAAAGTGTCTTGTGAGGGTTAAATGGCATTAAAAGAGACGATGTAGGTAAAATGTTTTGGACAATGCCAGATATTTTTAAAGAAAAAATTACAAATGGTAGCTACTTATGCATAGCACCTAGCATGTTGTTGGTACTCAATCAATATTTGTTTAAAACTGGCTTTTATGAGAAATAAAATAATATCTTTGTCACAGTCTTCTTCAATGTGATGTTCAGATTTAATATCACAAATTTTTGAATTTTTGAGCCATCTTGGTGTAATAGTTATAGCTTAGGCTCTGAGAGCAGACAACCTGGAATTGAAATTTAGTGTCACAGTTTCTCAGTTATGTGATTCGGGGCTAAATATTAAACCCCTTTATGTGTCAGTTTTACTTATTAGTTACATACCTGTGAAAAGCTAAAATTATCTTCAGTGGCTGTAGTAGGATGAAATTAGTCAGATTTGTAAGACTTTTAGCAGAGCGCTTCTCCCTTAGAAAGTTCTTGGTAAATCTGGCATTCCATTGAAGGACTGGATCCATAGCCATTGTTGTACCCGTTTTGTTCTTGTCCCTCAACTGACTGAGGTTGCATCATATCACAATTATTACATTTGAAAAGAAGAAAGGTAGGGGTAGCATTTTTGAGAGCTCTGCCAATTGCTAGAAGAGGTTACTAATTAAAAGCTCTAGTAGCAGACTTTCAGTGGATATTATGTAAACGGTTGCAAATCTATGACTTGATATAGATTTGAAATGAGGTGGATAATGATAACATATTACTATTGTGGCAAGTCTAGGTTCCTCTTTTCTTATTTATCTCAATTTGATTAAACTTTTTAAAGGGATAATTTGTATTTTAGAGGCCTAAGTGGATACTGTTCTAATGAAAATTTGAAAGCAATTATGGGTAAGAATGATTAAGTAGGTTGCAGTTTACAAAATTCCCATCTTAGAGTGGGTGAAGGAATAACTAACAAAGGGCCCGAGGAAATCATGGATGAACTTATCCATGTCCTCCTATTTTTGCCGTTTAGTTATAATGCTGGTTTGCAAATCTTGATGTTCCTTTTGCAAGCTTGAGCTTTTGAGGAAATGCTTTCCTAGAATCAGAAACACTGAAAGAGGATACTAGATATTCTTATGTCTCGGGCAGGTAATGTAAATCAATGGCCTAATAGGGAAAGTCAAACCGTCTTTGAGAAGAATTTAGCTTTAATGGAGACACAGCAGGTGGAGATGGAGATGGAGAAGGGGAAATTTACCTGGGGGCAAATCGCTCACATTCTGCAGTGTTCAAAGTGAGGATAGGTGATTTTCTGCCTGCTAGGGGCCAGAAGGTTAGTGAGTTGTAGAAAATAGTTTAATTGCACGAACTGCTTTCCTGTATCCCCCTACAGGGAGAGGAAACAGTTTGCAGTAGTTTGAATTCTCTAGTTCAAGGAATGAGGAAGAATAAAGCTGAAGGATCTTGCTACGATCAAATCATAGATGAAAAGGAATTTCCAGGTTTGTGAAATATTAACCAACTACTTGAGAAACGAGTGTGGGATGGGAGGGGGGCATTACTAAGTTCTAATTTACCCTGCCTCCCTTTTAAAGTATTCTACTTCATTTCTGTCAAATTAATGAACATGAAAAAATTTTGCTTACCCCAAATGCTGTCTGTTCTAGTAAACATACATGTCAGGCACATAGAAGTTGAACTGGAAAGTCTTGAACACGTTTGTCTTTTCTCTTCTAGCCTCATGCTGACATTGCTCCCTTTACTTTCTGTGGAACTCCATGAATTTTCATACTTCTTGTAGCTTCAGGAAACATTGAAGCATGTTCATTATTTAAAATGATATATAGTTTTTTGTCCTGGTCGTCTGAAACTAGACCCTATTATAAGTATACACTTAAATGGTGGAATATCATAATAAAAATACTTTCCTTAAAATGTGAGATCTGGTCCCAGATGCATCCCCTAACAGCCTCTCTGAGTCTCAGTTTTCTTACCACTTTACAGAGGTGAATAAAGAGACCTACTTTCTTCTTCTAACTTGGGAAGAAATTACTTGGAGAAGCAAACAAAATGACACTTGTGATTGCATCGTGAGAAAAAATTAGCCATTTCTATGAATGCATTACTATATTTTCTTTTCAAAACTGTATTTTCCTGGCATCTTTAAACTACATGACAGAAAATTTAGGACCAGTTCTTGGCTAGAATTTCAAATATTGCATGCAGAGTGGCACTGTTCTGAAGTTAGGCTTCTTTTCTATGGTAACTAAATACCACGACTACCAATTCTTAGGTAGATATACATAGGATTGAAATATACAAGGACTGCAGGACAACCACCTACTCTTGTTTTTTTTTTTTTTTGTCTTTTTGACTTATCTAGGGCCGCACCCGCGGCATATGGAGGTTCCCAGGCTAGGGGTCTAATAGGAGCTGTAGCTGCCAGCCTTCACCACAGCCACAGCAACATGGGATCTGAGCCACATCTGCAACCTACACCACAGCTCACGGCAACGCCGGATCCTTAACCCACTGAGCAAGGCCAGGAATCGAACCCACAACCTCATGGTTCCTAGTCAGATTCGTTAACCACTGAGCCACGACAGGAACTCCGACAACCACCTACTCTTTAGGAAGATGACGAAATGTGGGATTAATGTGACCTGAAATCCTTAGCAGAGAGGAGGAGCCATCAGAAGTTTGAAAGAACTAGGCGTACTAGTGAGATCAGTATTTTTTTGAGCTACTTCCTCATTGTTTTCTATGAACCAGTGGTAAAAGTGTGGTCTCTGGAGTCAGCTCACCTGGCTCCAGGTCTGTCTTCACGCTTACCTTTGTGAACACAGACAAGTTAAGTAATATCTGGATTCTCAGCCGCTCATTGAAAAATAAAGCCAATAATGGTAACTGTGTCATATATAATGAATAAATAACATTATCTATGTAAAGTCTTTGCACAGTGTCTGTCATAATAATAGTGTATACTTTTTTAATGCTTACCATTTTTATTCCCAAGAGTGAGATCTCAAGAGTCTCTCTGCTTTATAAAAGTGTTTATTGTTACATAGCTTCTCTGAAATTAATGCATACAGAAAATGAATGCCAATGAAGAGACGAAGGTAACCCAGGCAGCTGGTATAAAGAATGGTGAAACATTTCACTTTAGCTCACTATGTCACATCCACCCAGTGTCCATATATTTTAGCAGTTTAGCACAAGGAGGTCAGAAGTCAGGATCCAGGGAGAACCTGATCCTGGGAGAAAACCCAGTATATCCAGGCTCAATAATCGCAGTCTATAAAACAAAAGACAGGCTTGAGTTACAGAACTGCAGAAAGAAATACTTGCTAATCTTAAAACTGAAATACTTAAATCACAGCATCAGTTTTTAATACTCCCTTAAACATCCTCTTCAAAAGCAACTCTCTTCAATATATATTTCTTATCGCCAGGATTTATACATATGGCTTTCATTGCTGTATTTCAGTTCTCAGGAAACTGAGTCATTAATAAGTAAATAAAACCATATAGCTGTCTTTTTATTTGGGTAATATTTAAGGTAAGCCAAATCATCATCATCATCATCTCAGATTTATGTGAATAATTCCTAATGCATGAAGTTAACAGTTGTTATCCAAAGGAAGTAAAATGAGGATGGAAGCCTGTTCAAATATCTTTGATGATTACAAGGTGGATAAACAGTGTATAAAAACCACAGTAGATATAATTTGTTTTAGAAACTCTGAAAGCTCTTGCACATAGTGAATCCCAAATCCATTTTCAATATTCAAACAAGTAATATTGTTTCAATATTATTTGTCTATGTAAGCAACATACATAGACTTAAATTTCTCTGTAAAGACGCATGATGGAACAGCAGTTCTAGCCACTTGAGGACTTTCTCAGTGCCTCTGTACTGGCTGCCTTAGTTGTGAAGCTATGTCCTGCAGGGTCATGGAGGTACAACTCTGCTGGAATTGGACTTAGCAAATAAGGAGGGCAATTTCTGGATGCTTAGATAAAGCAGGGTTTTGAGAAACTTTTGAGAGAAATCAAACTTAACCAGAATTTTAATTTTAGCTGTCTGCAAGGAAAGCAAGGTGAGAGAATCAGTTCATTATATTTGTTTTCTTCCATTTTTCTAAGAAAAACTTCACAAAACATAAAGAAAATTCTCCAATCTCATTTTTTTTCCTATTTCAGTAGGAGTTAAGTTCTTGCATTCTTTATGAAAGTAGCAAACTCTCTTTCCTCTACCCAACTATATAACGATTCCAAGTATGAGAATACCTATTTCTCTTTTCCTTTTCCTTCTCCCCTCTCCCTCCCTCCTTCGCTCTTCCCTCCCTTCCTACCTTTCTTCCTTTTTTTCCTTCCCTTCCTTCTAATCCCTCCCTCTATTCCTTTTTCTCTTTCTCCTTCCTTCCTCCTTTTTCCCCTTTCCTTTCTATGCAACAGTCTTTTTTTCTATTGTGGAGTACTCTCAGAAATAGTGTTTTGGGTTTTAGGAGCTCTATTTAAAAGAAAACAGTGCTCTTTTGTTGGTGGTGGGAACATGAGTCCAATTAATTTCAAACCAATGCTGAACCTCCTTAACTAAAGAAATAATCCTTTTCATATGATGACTCATTTATCACAGAGTCATTTGCATAGAAAAAGGAAAGGAGTCACTGAATGATGAAGAGAGCAAGTAGAGTTGCATTAAATTATTTTCAATATCCACATGCTTTATATGGGGGGGAATAATTTTTTATCTTTTCACTGATAAAATAATGCACTTGGCAGCTAACAATGGGCCTGTTTCTTCATGTTTTGAGCTTCAAACCTTTCGCTTCACCTCCTGTGTATTTTATTTAGGACTACAGCAATTCTAAGGATTTGTATCATTACTCCTTTGAAACATTTCATCATTAGTAACCTTCTATTTAATTTCGTCTGGGATCTACTGGTTCCTTATTCTATCCAGCTCTGCATTTTTTTCAGTTTTATTGATTTCTTACTTAATGCTTTGTGTTCATTATAAAAATATTAAAATGTAGAAAATAAAATTTAATACTTAAAATTATTCAATATTCTCTCATCTACTGATACCTTCTGTTAATGTTTTGGTGGAATCACAATTTTTCCTTTTCCTTTTCTCTATCTTAGTGTCTTTATCTTTCTGTATATCTGTCTATCCATCAATCTATCATCTGTCCATCTCTCTGGAATTTACTGTATTAGTCAGTGATATTTCATGAACCACCTTTCGTTTAATAAATATTTAACCACATCATGATTTTAAAGGGCTGCATAGTAAACTCTTAAAAAACGTATTCCTTAATTAGCCTTCCTCTAGTGGTCTAGAATATTTAAACATTTTTGCTATTATATGTGTTGATAGCGTATGTACCAATCCTTATATCTGAAATGAGCTAATGATTATCTCAGTCAGTAGGAACTATGAAGGTCATTACTGTACATATGGAAAACTTCCCATTGCCACCTGAATTATAAGACTTCTTTAAGTGTTTTGTTTTATCCTCTGAAAAGTATTTTCATACATTTTTGTTAGTTGTTTAGGGAGAATACACTCTTAAAAAATTAAGCTTATAGATAATAACTGCAAATGCTAGGTATGAAGTAGCTTTTTGGGTGGGTGGGGGACTAGGGTCAAGTAATGCTGAACTTCAGGTTTTGGAAGGAGCGTAAAGTTGAAATCCACTGTCTAGAATAATTAAGTCATTCCAGTAGAGGACAGGAGGCAGGGTCTGAGAGTGTTAGCATTCATTTTGTGCATCCTTGGTTAAAGGTTGTTTTTTTGTTTGTTTTTAAACTGAAGATCCAGCTCATTCATTTATTCAACAAAACTGTATTGATTATCTTCCTGGGCCAGGGATGAAGCTGGATATTAGCAATAGATAGATGAGTATTTGTTCTGTCCTCCAGGTTCGCAGCGTCCCCGGTAGGGGAGTGGAGAGTTGAATACTGCTCAGACACTATAGACTTAGCATCACTAAGAAAGGGAAATTCTCCTGACTTCAGACCCAGTGTGCAGCCTACTCTGGGACCTCTTTTGGATTCATCACAACAATTTTTTTCAAGTCCCAAAGCATGTCTTGGAAACGTGCACATTTAGGGTAGGTTGAAAGTCGCTCTTTGCTGTGCTGATTGGAAAGTGGAGAGGAAATGCATACAGTGCTGGCTAAGGCTAGTCCCGAGAGTAAGACTGATGTCCCAGCCACCTTCTAGACATACTGCGCCTTGCAGAGTGTGAGCCCCATGGTTGCTGAACATGCTCGCGGTTATTGAGGGAGGACATAGTTGCGTGCTGTAGCAAGGTAAAGGGTCACATTCAACGATCTGATTGCATGTAATGACTTTAGAATTTGCTTAGATGATATTTTTATATAATGGTTAGGGTGCTACAATATTTGCCCACTCTTATAGACATATTCAAACAACAAGAGATAACTCCTTCCTGTCTTCAGGTTTTACCCAGGCTTCTCAAACTTCAGTGTGAATAAAGCTCACCTGGAGATCTTGTTAAAATGCAGATTTTTAGTCCTGAGTTCTGGGGTGATGCTTGAGACTCTGCATTTCCAAAATGTTTCCAGGTAACGGTAACACTGCTGGTTCACGGATGGCACTTGGAGTAGCCAAGGCCTAAGATGCCTTCATGCCCATGAGGATTCACCTTTTGTAACTTCATCTGTTTGTTTGCAGCTGTGGTGATGGTCCTAAATAGCATGAGTGTCAGCTGGAGTGCCCGGATCCAGATTTTCCTAACCTTTTGCAAGCTCACAGCAATTTTGATAATTATAGTCCCTGGAATGATGCAGCTGATTAAAGGTATGGACTGAAAAGTAAATGCTTTTTAAAATGTGTATCTGCTTTTGGTACTTTCTAATGCTAACTTTTGCTTGTACTAGCAAAATCCCTTAATTAGTCTCTCTGCTCATGGAACTTAGACTCTATGCTGTCATCTAATTGATTTGAAAACCTGTAACATTGTGTGAGGGGGTGTTGGTATTTACAGCTGAATGGCAACAAGAGATTAAGACTGGGCCAAGCAACGAAATACGACATCAGTGAGTTTTCTCTCTCTCGTATAAACTATTTGTAGTGAAAACTCAAAGTGGAAAAAAGTCATTTTAACTACAGACAAATATGTCCTCTTATTTTTACTTTCAAGTAGTTCAAGGATAATATTAAAAATTAGAGAGCAAAAGGTATGAGGAAAATAGTGAAAATGGTGAATAATTGTTTTACTTCATGGTTATTATTGCTTTTACCTTGAGAATGGAATCTTGACAGGCAGGGAGAAGTCAGAAGATGGGAATTGCATTCCTAAAAAAACCAAAATCATCTGACAATAAAAATGGTTGTAATGGAGTTCCCTGGTGGCTTAATAGATTAAAGACCTGGTGCTGTTACTGCTGTGGCTTGGTTTACTGCTGTGGCACTGATTTGATCCCTAGCCCAGGAAATTCTGAATGCTGCAGGTGCTGCCAACCAACCAAAACAAAACCAAAAAACATAATTTTTGTTGTTACATTATTTTTAATGTAAGATCTGCATTTATATGGGAATGTAACACCATTTTCTGGGAGTATTTGACTTACAGTCATCTATTAAAAAAAGATGAGATAGTTGAGGGTGATGTCATTCAGAGTTTCAGTTGTTCTAGGGAAGAAGGCACAGGCAGTTGCTTGGATTCAGGGGAAATTGTTGGAAGAGAAGGAGGTCCAGGTAAGTTACTTAACTAGCAATGGACACAATAGTAGGAAGTAAGGAGGAAAATGAGATGAAATTGTAAAGGAATGACATAACTTGGGCATGTTAGGTATTTAACATTTCTATTGATGTCGTCTGTTCCAAGGAAGGGAATTTATAGAGAAAGTTAATGAAGTTGCAGGATAAGAATTACACAAGGAAAAAGGAAATCCCAAAATTCAGCAAAAAAAAAAGGTAGAGGCATTAAATAACAACAACCGTGGAAAGATTTGTCCCTCTGTAGCTGGGGAAAGGGAGCTGTTGCTGTTCATTTAATAAGCCTAGTGGGAGATGTTAGAACTCTGCAGGCTAAATGTTTGCATCGAATCCGGCAACCTTGGCCGACTCAAAATAAACATGGTGAAGATTTTTAACACTATGGCTTACACTGAGGGGAAGACATGAAGTCCTCTTCTAATTCATGTCCACTTCCACAGAGTTGGCCTGCTCATACTTTTATCTGATCCATTAAAAATGTAGGGATAATAATCCACTTTGTTACTGTTTTCCTTTTCTGGGCTAATTCTTTAGCCTTCTGTAAGGAATTGCTTCCATTTTTGTGAAGTGCAGAAACTCCGGGTCATTGATCCTCTTTCAGTTCTAGTTTAACTTCCAAAAAAATGATACGCTATCCTTTAAAACAAAGATTTTCTTTTCTTTTTTTTTCTTTTTGATGTAATATAAGACTGTAGTCAGATTTTACCACTTACTTGTGTGTGAGGTGAGGTTAGTTTGCCCAAATATTATTGAATTGCAAAATCCTTGAGAACAGAGGTTATGATATACCTTTTGGGTTTTTGACACTTAGAATAATCGTTTATTACTTCTACTATTACAAAACCAGACTTGGCTCTTTTTGCCCATTGGGAATCAAAGCCAATCTACTGACACCAGGTTTTGGTGAAGACAAGTACAGTGTTTATTGCAGGGCCCAGCAAGGAGAATGGGCAGCTCATGTTCAAAAGATCTGAACTCCCTGGTGGCTTTTAGGAAAGGGTTTTTAAAGACAGTATTGAGGGAAAGAGTCCTGGGGTAGGTGATCAGCTTAAGCACACTTCTCTGTTAGTAACGAGGTAATAGGTGAGGTCACAGAGGTCAGCATTGTCAATCCTCAGATTCCAGGGAGTTTAGCAGCTACATGTTTGTGGTCATCATGCACATAGCTTCTTCACTGGTGGGGGTTTTAGCATCTGTAAAATGACACAAGGATATGACTGAGGATATTATTTACAGCCCTTGAGGAGGAACTAAAGGACCTTAACTTTGTTTCATGGCTGAACTATTACTATTTTGTCTTCCTTGACTACTCTCCTTTGTTTCTGCATTTTATCACTTCTGTGATTAAAATTATTATTTGTAACTTGGGGAAGCCTTAGGAGGCTAAATCTTTTCTATAAATAAGAGGTAGGGGCCATGGCAGGTCTGTCCCCAGGAAGGCCCCACAGGGTCCTGCTCAATTTCAATACCAGTGCTTAATATGTCCAGGTTTCCTTACATATCTTACTGAACAGAGCAATGACCTGAGAGTTTTACCACATTTAAAGTAAATTAAATATTTTGGAGAACCTTCTTAGCAGGTATATTTACTCTGCTACTACAAAATTTTCTTTGTCTCTAACTTATCACATATTTTTCACATTAATATGAAATTTAAGGATGAAAAGTGTATTCCTTCACCAATACAGGTTTTGCATTTATTTCGAATCTAATGAGATCTGGAAAATAGCTGTATGTTCTGTATTCTCTCATGAGGATTTTTTAAACTTTCCTTTGAATACAGTAACTTTCATCTCCCTGAGACCTCTGTTGTGTATCCAAAATATTCCTGAAGCTTAGAATTGCCTCTCTTCTATAACACATGCAAAATGACTGTTTTTGCGATTTAGTGCTTGGGATTTCGTCTTCACAAAGTTTGGTGTCTTTTATTGATTCTTCAGTGCTTTACTCCTGGGAATATTGTCCCTTCAGGCCAAGGAGACCACAGATCATGATAAAGCAATGTTCAACATATGTTTTTGTCTGGGTCCCCGTATTTATATTTTCCTTCTTTGAGGACCCAGAGATGTTTTAGTAAAACAGGTATTTCTAAATTGACAGTGTCATTTGTAAAAAAGAACCATATTTTGAAACTGGATGCTTCAAGGGGAAAATTATTTAGTGTATAATTCAATGTTCTCCAGTTTTGACCTCAAAACTCCACATAATATTGATAAATATGTTGTTGCCTGGACACTGCAGACAAAAACTGAGATTTGACTGAAAAAAGAGGGTCATGTTTATCATCTCCCTCCCATCCCCGTTTTATTTCCTTATGTGAAGACTGATTTTGAAACAAAGTCACATTTCCCATTTGGGTAATCTCATTTGCTATATTAATAGAGACTTTCCACTTGACTTTGAATATTGGTTGCCTAAAAATCTGAATTTCTATGTTTTTTAATTCTTCAGAAAAGTCCTACTATGATTTATAAAGCAGAGGAAAAAAATGTGATATATAAAAATGTTCAATCCACATGTTGATACAAAATGTGTTAAAACCTGTTTATTTTAGTGTTCAGGGTATTTTCTTTTCTGTGTTTCTAGAAGGAAACGATGACATTCTCTCGAAAAAGGTCAGCAGACTTTCTCTGTAAAAGGGAGAATAGTAAATGTTTTCAACTTTGCATGCCGTGTGCCATGTGGTCTCTGCACAGCTATCAGTTCTGCTATTGGAGAGTGAAGTTAGCTGTGGCCTGATAGTATCAGTCACTAGGAAATATGTGGGGGTGGGGAGCAGAATTGTTGCACAGACTTTCCAACCACTGTTGGTATCTGGTGAACTACAGGGAAAAGGCAGAAAGAAAGTTAAAATGATATGAGAAGGTGCATCTGGGTTTCATGTTGCCTCCTCATTGAGATCAGACAGTTGAATATTTCTTTCCCAAATTTTTTCATCATTTTTAAAGAATTATGTCACACTCATAAAACTACAGTTGAGTCTTCTCTCATGGTCAAACTCTTAACAGAGTAGGGGTACGTTAAACAAGGGATTGTTTTTTAAAGGCCATTTTCCTCTTTACCATGATTTTGTTAAGAGAAATGTGAAGTAACCTCAGTGGCAGTCCATATACTTTTGGGACTCCTTCTCTCGAATGTAGCATTAATAGATAAAGTTGGAAATGAGTAGAGTAAGAAATCTAGGCCCAGAACTATGTAGTTCACCCCAACCTCCCCCGCTTTCATGTTTGTGGTTAAAGAATGAATAAGCAGTTCTTTGAAAAGTCCTAATTCTTTCTATTCTCATTGCAGGGCAAACACAATACTTTAAAGATGCCTTTTCAGGAAGAGATGCAAGTATTATGGGATTGCCACTGGCTTTTTATTATGGAATGTATGCATATGCTGGCTGGTAAGTTGGTATCTCTATCAACTGGTGGTTTGGATAGCCCATTAATCCTTTTAAGTACTTTAAGTGTCAAGCCAGGTACCAGGCAAATGTGAACAGCCATAATCCAGTGCAATGCACTTAAGTGAGAAGGCTGGTGTGGCTCCCTTTACCAGGCCATTTACACACAATTTAACACAAACATCACTAAGATTTCCAATCAAGGCAACTATTACATTTAGCTTGATAATATAAAAAGCAATCGAATGCTGGGTCATAAGAACCAGTACAAGGAGTTCCCCCTGTGGCTCCGTGGGTTAATGATCTGGCTTGTCTCTGTGGCATTGCTAGTTCCATCCCCAGCCCAGCACAGTGGGTTAAGGATCTGGTGTTGCTGCAGCTGTAGCATAGATCACAGATGCAGTTCGGATTTGATCCCTGGCCCAGGAACTTCCATATGCCGTGGGTGTGGCCAAAAAAAAAAAAAAGAAAAAAAGAAGAAGAACCAGTGCAAACAACTTATGTAAATATGTATCAGTAAGGGTATAATAGTACCGCAAGAAATTAAAGATTAGTACTTTGCTTGTCAAAAAGCCTTCCAGCTGAAGATTCAAAGGTGCACACAAATGGCAATTAATGGATTTTCTCCATCTTCCCATGAGAAAGAATTCAGATATAGAAATAAAGAAGGTGTTTCCAGGAGGTAAAATGGTACTTTAAAGACAGGAAGGAAAAACCAGGATGATGAAATCAGGTGTACTAGATCATCTGTTACATTTCAAAAGACCTTACAAATCCTTAAAATTTCCTCAACATTTGAAAAGAAAAGTGCAACAAAGATGATTAAAATGGCCAGATCTACAGCCCCTTGCATGCATGTCCAACTGTGATGCAGTTCTGGTTGAGGCATCACAGCTTTGTATTTTTATCTTGCTTCATTCAGGAACTTGAATAATAACCCAAAATATTACTCTTGTTAAAATGATTCAAAAAGACAATTTAGGTGATACAAACAAGAGTTTGAAGAACTGCAAAATAGGGTGGGGGACAGGAGGTTTTTATAGGATGAAGAATAGGGAACAAAGAAGAAAAAATAGAAAATGAACATGAAACAAGGAGGTAAGTGGAGAGCCCAGAGTTGGTTTGAATAATAATACTCATGATTGTGAGTGAGATCTTTTCCTAATTAAATTTTATTGATCTAGTAAGATTTAGTTGAAGTGACTCTTGTGAGAACACCCACTGGGTAGAAAAGTGTTAAACATCAAAGTAATTGCATTAAAATCAAATTTCACTGTTTTGGAGAAATTAGAAGCAGTATTTCCTTTTTGTTATTTATAAAGCATTTTATTTATAGAGCATTTGCATCTGTACAGTTTTAGCTGTGAAAATGTCCTATAAGCCAAAAATAATGACAAACTACACTAGCTGAAAAATTATATAAGTGCATTTCAAACACAAATACAGTTTCCTTTTTAGTGGAACATGGAATGTAAAGATGTATTTTAAAATAAATGGAGTTTTTACTGTATTAATGTCATTGGATTATGATAATACAGCACTAGTGGTAAATTAGGAGAGTACAGGAACTAAAAATTTTAACATGGCATTTGAAGCAAAATGTTTGAAGGACTTAGAAGATCATAGATGAAGGAGTCTAGCATAAAATATTTATTTATTCCTGGAATATTTTGATAGCCATTGTGTGTAAGCATTAGCCTTAGTATTTTTGAAGTCTTCTCATTTTTGTCCAAAGCACAATGTGGTGCTGGACAGAAAATAAAATGGAGCTTGATCACAGGGTTAGCAGCAGAATCATCTATTCTACAGCTATTCAGCCTGGATCAGAGCTCCGGCTCCCTGGGGCCACAGCCAAGCTCCAGGAGGGTCAACAGGCAACACCAGAACAAGCTGGGAGGTGGCAGAAGCTTTTAGCTAGAGCGAAGGTTTGGGAGCTCGGCAGTATTCAATCAGGAATGTGGAATGTGGAGATAGTCACGAGGGAGATTTGATTAATTCTATTGAATGAAGTTTCTTGTGCCTGTGAGCACCATGCATCTGTTCCCACGGAATCTTAAAATATTCTTCTAGCCAGCTACTTCAAATGCTGCATATTCAGGTCACCCGCTTTATGCAGAGCGAATCTTCTCCACTTCTGTAAGCTTTGGAGGGCTGACAGATTATCTTATTCATCTTGAGTTTTGTTGATGCTGAATCCAAAATATTACTCTTGTTAAAATGATTCAAAAAGACAATTTAGGTAATACAAACAAGATTCTGAAGAACTGCACAATGGGGTGGAGGACAGGAGGTTTTTATAGGATGAAGAATAGGGAACAAAGAAGAAAAAATAGAAAATGAACATGAAACAAGGAGATAAGTGGAGAGCCCAGAGTTGGTTCGGTATTTGGAGATTGGCTCCATCTGGGGCCGAGAAATTTATTTCAATACTCTGTTTACAGGGTCAATGGAGTTTACATGAACCTTTATTTGTACTTTTACTCATAGAATCCTCAGGTCCACTCTCTATTTTAAAGAACAGGAATCTGTTGATTTTCCTATGCTCTAGTGGGTTGAATCATATAATGTGGGAAATTAAAGCCAGGAATTTAAGTGAAATGTTATCTGATATACGTGGTGTGTGTAGAGGGCAGATAAGTTAACTGTACTTCTCCAAAGGGCTGTTCTGCTACCTGAGTGCTGCTTTGAGGACAGGCAGAAATAATCTGGTTGTTAACATGTGGCCATCACTCTTAGGAAAAGGGAGCTGTGTTTAGAAGAAATAGTCTGTTGATTTGCAGTTCCAGAGGAAAAGTTAATATCTGGATATAAACGGAATAAAATGGAAACCAAAAGAGTTCCCAAAACAGGGGGTATTTAGTCTCTTTCCAAATGTGATCCTGCCTCTTTGACCTCTCTTTGTCGTTCATGATAGAATTACAAGCTTGGGTTGTGGAATTCTAGATGAGGCACCTTAAATGAGCCTCCACTCGCTAAGCTGCTGCCCAGAGGATGTTTGATGCAAAAAAAAAAAAAAAAAAAATGGGGTGGAGGAGACAGGGGGCATTGCAAATAAGAAGAACAAAAGCAGCTATTGTCTTCAGAGCTGAACCACCCAGGGTGTAAGTAAAAGCAGCAAGATCCTTGTTGTCTGGGAGGCCTTGCTCTTCTAGCAAGTCACCTCCTACATATTGAATAGGAAAAAAAAAAAATTAATACTGCTGAAGCTTGGATCAGAATAGAGTGGGCTTTTGGCTGTGAGGAGTGCTGGACCTTTTTAGAATGACGAAAACTCCTTCACAGAAACATGATTAGTGAGAAAGAAATCATTAACCCAGCCAGGTCACAGAGTTGGGTCAGAACAACTTTAATATTATTGCCAATGTCTTGGATTCAGAGAAATATGTCTGCCAGGCTCCCTTGTGGCCTAGGGGAACTCAACCAATTTCAGTCCCATATCCTGATCCAAAGCTAAATATTGCTTGGTGGGATTTTTTTTTTTTTCAACTGTGCGATAGAAAATAGTTTTTTGGTATCTTTTTTTCTTCCTTTTAAATCCTATCCTCAGTGGATTTAGTCTTCCTAAAGCAGCTGCTGAGATTATTTTGTAGTATTGTGTTCAATCTAATCTAAAGAATAAGCTTCTTTTTAAAATAATTCACATAGTTGGGTATTGGAATGCACTGCCACCTTCGCAGTGCCTTTCATACACAGTCATGGAGAAGCTGGAACAATAGATCTTGTGACCATTCTCTAAAGAACTTGAGATGTAAAGCAAAGACAATGCTCTGGATGCGTTACTGGAGCCTAGGAGAGCATAAAGGTGTATTTCCCACAAGATGTGAATGTTTGGACCAAAATAAGAAGCTTTCCACCCCTCCTCCAGACCCTGTCCCGAGTCCTTTCCTTTTCTCTATGGTAAATATTTGAATTTGGTTCTTTTCTCGTAAATATTTCCTTTCTTGCCTCAACATTGTTGGAAAAGACCAGTTTTCTAAAACAATTGTTTAGAAGGAACTGGCTATTTTTGAAGTGAGAAGCCTGGAAATATTTCTAAGTGTAAGTGTGGGTTTTGTGGGGTTTCTGTTTTTTTTTTTCATTTTTTTTTTTTTTTTCATTTTCTTCCTGTAATTCCCATTGCCTTGGGCTCATAACAAATACACCAGATCCCACAGAGTGCATATTCCAGATACGAGTATTGATTGTTTGCCTTCCTGGCATAACTATAACCTCCGTATTTAGAAACTTATTTTTTAGTCATTAAAAAATACCCTTGGCTGCTAACTCTTTAGCTCGCTTTTATTGCTACTGTTGGCTCAGATATTCAAATGTTTCTACTTAGAACATAGTCCTTCAAATATTAGCTACCTTAACCTTGTTAAATGATAAACTGAGGCATATTAAAATTTTTAAGAGTTCAAGCAAAAATCGGTATGTTCAAGCATCCAGCATAGCAGATAGAAAGGAGCCCCACTGAACTGTGGAAAGTGAAAGGCTTTTACAGGCAGAAGGGGTGGGAACAAGGAAATGATACTAAATAAAAAAATAAGTTCGTTATTGCAAAGTTACTCTCATTTAGAGGATGGCAGGGGTCAATTGAATAGATTACCTGAATAGTACAATTCCTAATTGACTGGTTTAAGATTCCATGTCCGAGAGGCTGGAGACTTTAAGTGAGTTAAGTTTTGGTTTGGTGACATGAGTCGTAGCATATGCTGTGACTTCATTTGGGGCCTGTTGTCATTTTTTTTTTTTTTAAACAATCATGTGTATCGGCTGCCTGCTTGTGAATTTAGATGGGGTTTTGGGGTTTTCATAAAGATGAAATAAGACAGCTTTTCTCATCTTTAAATTATAAAAGACTTTAAGTATATTACAGAGTGATAGGCTAATATTCCAGCCATTTGCTTTTAGATTACAGAGAATTTGTACCTATAGATCCATGCTTCTCTGTGCCTATATAAAAACTATTTTATTTTCAAAAGAGTATATTGAAAAAATATGACTTTTTTACTTGCTGGAAACCTCCTAAGCCTCTGAAATGAAGAGATGGAAGGTCTTTGTCTTTATATGCCTGGCTGTCTCCATTATGATCCCTTATTTTCCCCATCTTCATGATCCAGTTCTTGACATCGCTTATTTGAGGAATTTGCCTCAATTTTACATCATGGAACATTGAAAGAAAACTCTAAGGGCTCTAAAGGGTCTCTGGCAGTTTATATAGTGGAAAAAGAAGTCAAGGATGCGAGGCAGTTGACATTCCTGGGTAGGATGACTTGAGTCAGGAAGTGGGGGAAAGGAATCTGAATTTCTCTAGGGCAGTAACTTGAGGGTAGTATTTGCAATCCTGTGGGACTTGAAAGTGAACTGTCCTGTGCCTAGAATGTTTCTTTTCACATAAGAGACCACAAAAGTGTTCAGGACTTGGGGGAAGTACTCAAAATATTGTGTACCTTAGTTATCAACTTATATTGTAAAGACTAACAATGGGCCTAAAATTAGCTGTCTAAATATGCAAAGAAAAAGGGAGATGAAGAATAGCAACCTACTAGTTGCTATAATGCCTAAGGCACAGTTACCTTAGGACTTGAGCTTATTTGGATGGGAGGGGAAAACAGTGAACTGAAAGGAAGTCCCAATTGAGGATGTATTATCTTTTAACCCATTTTGATTTCCTACCTGCCTTCTCTGAGTATGTGTATCAAGGATGCCAGTTTCCCTAAAACCAAGAAATGCTATTGCCATACTTCTGTTGCCCTACAAGTTTTGACTGACCTGTCACCACTGCTAAAATCTGGATTCCCAGAAGCCATAGGCCATCTCGTACTTACATTCTGTTCTCATTGCCCTGATACATTTTGTGCTGCAGAGTACTAAACTGCTGCTCACACCCCGGTGCATCTGGCACTTTACCGCACACTGCTTCACCAGGGCTCAATATTAAACATTTTTTGGAGACTCGGCTTGGGTGATGCCTCCTCTCGTAAATCTGTGAAATGCTGGTCTGGTTGAAACCTCACCCATGGTTCCCATGGTAACCTGGGCATGCTCCAGCATTGCCTCCGTGCTGTATCATACTATTCCATGTACCAGTCTAGCAACCATGAGCTCCTTGAGGAGAGAGATTCTAGATTTCCTACTTTCATTTCCGCAGTGACTGACACATGATCATCTCATGCATTGATGTGGAAATGCAAAAATGGTAGAAAATAGTTGGCACCAAACATACATCTATCCCGTGACCTGGTGATCGTATTTTGAGTAAATGTCCAAGGAAAATGATGGCATGATCCCCAAAAGGATGCAAGCATATTCATGATATCTATATTCGTATTAGTTATACATCGGAAAAAATTAAATGTGGATCTGTGGTAGAATGTGTAGTATTCATGCAGGGAAAAGCTACAATAAATCATAACGAATTACTGCTACATACATGGATGAGACCCACAAACATAACTTCCAGCAGAAAAGACAGACCCAAATAATAAATACTGTATAATAGTTGTAAAAGAGATATTAGTCTATTGTAATGAAATGAGCAAAACTAATCTACAGTGGTAAATTTCAGAACAGTGGTTGCCTTTACAGGAGGGTGGAGGAGATGATGTTGATTGAAAGTGTCTTGAGTGAACCTGCTGAAGTACTAGGAATATTTTATTTCTTGATCTTTTTATTGGTTATATAGGCTTATAAATATGTAAAAAATTCATCAGGTTATACGTAAAGACTTGTTCACTCTACTGTTTGCATGTTAGACATCTATGAAAAAAACTAAGAAATAAGAGAACTCCTTAAATACTGTTGAATAGAAAAATGAATTGCAGGGGCTTTTGGTGTTGGAGATTTTCATCTTAGGTTATTTGTTGATAACATTTTTATAATTCCGATTTGGTTTTAAACATTTAAAATTTGATGGAGTTCCCGTCGTGGCTCAGTGGTTAATGAATCCGCCTAGGAACCATGAGGTTGTGGGTTCGATCCCTGGCCTTGCTCAGTGGGTTAAGGATCCAGCATTGCCGTGAGCTGTGGTGTAGGTTGCAGTCGCAGCTCGGATCTGGCATTGCTGTGGCTGTGGCGAAGGCCGGCAGCTACAGCTCCTGTTAGACCCTTAGCCTGGGAACCTCCATATGCTGCAGGTGCGGCCCTGAAAAGACAAAAAAAAAATTTTTTTTTAATATTTAAAATTTGAAACTTTGAAGATTATAAAATATGTTAATAGTTTGTAATTCATTTATGACATTTTAGGTTTTATCTCAACTTTGTTACTGAAGAAGTGGAAAATCCTGAAAAGTAAGTAGCCATATTTACTCTGATATATTTATAAGGAATAAAATGTACAGTTATAAAGTTTAAAAAGTGGACCTAAAGAAGGAATTCAGTGTGGGCTAATTTGCTTGCTCCTTATCATCATTGTTATCAACATCCACATTCTCTTGGGCAAGTAAAACTTACCTGATTATATCATAAATTAGATGTAAATAATTTTATTGTATACTCTACATCCAATATTAAATTATCTGATAACCTGAAAGCATAAAGGAATAGAGTTATACCTTAGGTAACTTATTTCATAAGAATGTACATACAACTTAACATGGATTCTTGACTGTGCACACATGTTCCATAAGATGTGAACTCTGAAGCTTGATTATTTCTAATAATACACATGCATTTTTCATACCTATCCAACTAAAGAGAATAATGTCATTAATGAATATATAGTTATGAACACCTGTAAACAACTGCAGAATATTATCAGAACTTGTAAATTTTAGGAACCGGATGACTGCTATTACTTTTTGTTGGTGATCCTTTTGTTGATTAGATGATTTGATGATGATTTATATTATGCTTCAGAGTGAATTATTTTTACCCTAGAACTTTGAACAGTAAATTATTTTTATGATTTATATAAAAACTTGATTTTATGCAGGAAAATCACATAATCAATGTCCAGAAAGGGAAATTTTAAGTAATACAGTGTAAGATAAAGACTAAAGAATTTTAAACTTATTTAATTCATCTGACTTTTATTAAACATCTACCACATTCCAACTCTTGTGGCTCATCCTACATGATGAATAAGATTCGTATTCAAGATTTTATTGTCTAGTCATTGAGTCAAATGTGTAAGAAAATAACTGTAGTGTGCTGTGATTGGTATCAGAGTAGATTATTTTCCAAATTTTGACAGAGGTGAAAGGAGGACATATTTACTTAGAGAGATGTTGCTTATATAGAGTCTCAGATTATGAATAGGTATTCCATGGGTAAGCATGAAGTGGGGGGAGAGACGGAGTGGGAGAGAAAGGGGAAAGGAGAGAGAGAGAGAGGAAGGAAGTGGACTGCCAAGAAAGGGAAACAAGTACAAAGGTGAGTCAGTGTGAAATTACCTGGACATCAGACAACATGCCTAAGGGTTGACAATTCAAGTTAAGGTAGACTGAAATTCTGGCAGCAAGTGTTTTGGAAGATAGTAAGCCAACTAGATCTTGCCAAGTACTATGGTTTCAGCATTTTGAACACACAGACCAGCAGGTTAAAATAGTGTTTTGTACTATGTGATTTCACTGCCATGCAAATCACTATGTTATTTAAACATGTTAAAGTTTATTTTATTGAGAAATATGATAAATTTGTATCACTGTTCTCATATTTGTTAAACTGGAATTGTGGAGGAGCACATAATGTTTACCAGGAGCTAGTTCTTTCTAGCATTACTTTGAAATGAGCAACTACATCATGATTCTAAATCCATTGACTACGGAGAAAAATAGGTTGCCTTGTTTTTTTACTTTTGAGGATAATTAGTGTTGAATTGGCAATACACGGGAAAGATTCCTCTTACTAGCTTTTATGTAAAGTATTTATTAAATTCCCATCGTGTGGAAGATATTTGTATGGTTTATGACTGTCTTCATTTCTATCTAAAAACATTTTAGGAGTTCCCGTCATGGCTCAGTGGTTAATGAATCCAACTAAGAATTATGAGGTTGCGGACTCGATCCCTGGCATTGCTCAGTGGGTTAAGGATCTGGCCCTAGAAAAGACAAAAAGACAAAAAAAAATTTAAAGGGGCTTATTACTAAAATCCAATATCAGAGAATATAGCAAACTGTAGGGTTTTGGATGCAACCTATAATGTAATATTTATTTTACAGTACATCAGTGGCATGGAGATAGTTCATACTCTTTTAATGTTATTTAATAATTTAATCATAGTTTTGGTTTTCAATATATACAGTAATACTATTATGTATATTAAGCATATTTAAAACTATGCCACTGTTAGCTTGATTTGAATTTCTTTTTTTTTTTTTTGTCTTTTTGTCCTTTTATGGCCACACCCACGGCATATGGAGGTTCCCAGGCTGGGGTCTAATTGGAGCTGTAGCCACCAGCCTACGCCACAGCCACAGCAACGCGGGATCCGAGCCGCGTCTGCTACCTACACCACAACTCACGACAACGCCGGATCCTTAACCCACTGAGCAAGGCCAGGGATTGAACCCGCAACGTCATGGTTCCCAGTCAGATTCGTTTCCGCTCCGCCACGACGGGAATTCCTGATTTGAATTTCTGATGGAGTCAACCAGAGTGGTATGGCAGTCAAGGATTCTCTCCCTCTTTCTTTTTCTTATTTTAAGAGCCTCAGTTTCACACAGTGATAATGTCCATAATCAATATATACAAATACTAAGAGTAGTGATGCATTGATTTATTGTTTTCTCTTGTTGTTGTTGCAAAGAAATTTCCTCATCTCAGAAAGGAGAGCACTGACCTCCTTGCGCTGTGGAAATGAGCTGACGTGTATTGTACATAGATTAGAAACCGTTACTTTTTAATCTCTACATGTAATTAGTTGTTGCTCTTATTATATCCTTATTTCAGGAACAAGGTAAAATATTACTTACATAAAAGTGTCACCCACGTTTCAATATCCTAAGCAATTCTTTCTTCAGGGTTTTTGAAAGAAATACAAAAAAATATTTCACACCATATTGATGCCTGTTGGATAAGACTAAGATTGTCATCACTGGTTCCAGTGGCTGAAATATTTTCATTTTCTGGAAAACATGATTGTGAAATTTTCATTAAGTATTCCTAGAACACTTTTCATTTAAAATTACATTTTTTTGCTCTTAAACTAAGGAACTTATCGGAAGAGACTACAAATCTCTGGATTTTTAGATCAAGACTTAAGTTGAAAGAAGAAACCTCTGATACATTTTTGTCCTTTTATGTTAGATATTCATATATTCAAATATTGCATGGAAAATTCTGTGTAAAACTCAGACCATACATTTATTTTCTCACAATTAGAATGTGAGAAAGCTACAAAATCCCCTTAATGGATAGTAAACGTTCAGTTTGTGCTTCATATTTATCAACCAGAGAAATGTAGGGTTTTGAGCAATTTATACAATGTCTTCATTTTTAAAATAACATTTCCCTGAAATGTTGACAATTAATCCAGGTCTTTTAAAACTAAGTCTTATATTTTAAACACAGATAATGATTTGGGAAATAGTGGTGACTGAACGTAGAGAACAGATGGTAAAGTGATGTGGACCTCGTCCAGATGTGTAATTTGTATTATTTTGCAGGGAAATACAGCTCCAAAATATCTTTAGTTACAAGGGAGAATAATTATAATTCCATCTCCTTTGTGACGTGCCAAGATAAATGTGTTTCCCAATCAGTCACGGGTGCATGTGTCCAGGTGTGCTGTAACGCACAGCATTCTGGCAGCTGGTGAAATGAATCATCAGCTGAAAACACAACACTTTTTACTATCCTCCTCCACCTAGGCAATAAAATTTCCCTCAACTTGTGGCCCGGTAGAAAAGGTGATTATTAATTTAGATCAGTGAAAATAGCAATGTGATTTAAAATATATAGAGTGTGGAGTTAAGGTTTCATGATCACAATTGGCTACTCTTTACATTTAATTTCAGTGGAAATCTTTCAGATTAGTTAACATCACTCTGTGGAATAATTTCTGAACTGCTGTTATGAATATGACTTATAGAAAAGTTCCTTGATGTTGTAACAAGTGAGAGAGAAACTGGGAGCTTAATGGAATCAAAGTAACTAGCTCCTGACTTCTTTTTAAGTCTGACCTATTCTTTAAGCTTGTAAAGCTAGAAACTAAAATTTGGGGCAAAAGTTCTCTTATATACTTACATTTATAATGTTAGAAAACGTTCTCGTTGCCTTTCTTTCTTTCCCTTTTTTTTGGGGGGGGGGCCCACGGGGCGGGGGCCCACACCCGCAGCACATGGAAGTTCCCAGGCTGGGGGTCTAATTGGAGCTACAGCTGCCAGCCTACACCACAGCCACAGCAATGCCGGATCCGAGCCGCCTCTGCGATCTACACCACGGCTCATGGCAGTGCAAGATCCTTAACCCACTGAGCAAGGCCAGGGATTGAACACACATCCTCATGGTTCCTAGTTGGGTTCGTTAAACACTGAGCCGTGAAAGGAACTCCTCTATTGTCTTTCTTATAATTTGTGTTTTCTTCCCTAAGAGTAGCTTTGCATAGTAATCCTTTAAGAGGCATTTAACATTTTTATGTGAAAATCCAGTGACTATTATTGAAATTTTATAGTAATATAGAATTTAAGTATTTAAGTATTTCTGTTAAGAATTACTGATAGCATTGACTGGCTCCGTAAACAATATATATTAGAGTAAGAATTGTATTTTGAGGAGTGTGAATTCCAAGTTTGGACCATGAAGGTAATAGAATGCCAAGGAATATCTGAATTTTAAAATGTTAATCCCCCCCCCAAATGAAGTGTGTGTTGGTAACAATGCTAATGTGTACATTTATTCTTAAAAATCAAAGTGTTTTTATTTGCAAATACAGTGAGTTTTGCTTTATGACATTACTTTTGTGAAGACTGTGCAATCTGTCATTACTCAAAAAGTTACACAGTGCGAAGAACATATCATTGAGATATAATGTTTGTAATCCTGCTCCCAGACAGATAAATCATGTCTCATGTTGATGAAAGCCAAGAAACGGATTGCTTTACTTTGACCTTGGGGGTCTGAGAGTAGTCAGTCTGTCTATTAGACCTGTTGCACTGTTCTTCTCACTTCATTTATTCCTTCTGTTCTGAAGAGTTGGAAACAGTAGACTAGGAGGAAGTCAGTAAAGCTTGATATCATCAGTCATTGCTGAAGAGCAGGCTATCAGCCTGCTCTGAATAATCAACTTTAATAGAAGGTTTAAATAATCAGAGTGTCATGTTTAATTAATACTTTGCCTGCTTCCAATTTATATTAATTGATGCCTGAAAGTCATCACACCTTGTACCAATGATAACTTAGAAGAAGAGAAACTTGGTTTGGGAAAAATGCCCAAAGACTTTAAGGTCATGTGACTGATCAGAGTGGTTAATAAATGGTCCACAATCATGTTATTTCCATTCAGTTCAGATGGTTTAGTCTTAAATTCTTGGTGTATGTGGTTTTTACACTTATTGACTTGTCTTAAGCCAGAGTAAAGGCATTTATTAATAATATTATAGCATTTTACAAGGCCTGTTGGTACAGGACATATAAAACTAAAACCTGATTAAAAACACAGCAAAATGTAATAATTTAAAAATCTTGCCTAAATGTGCTGTAGCAAATTTGCATGACAAAACATTAAAAGTTGACCTGATGTCTTTAACTTGCATTTTGGCATTTTTGTTTCTCTTTTTAGGGTCGCACCCATGGCATACGGAAGTTCCCAGGTTAGGGGTTGAATTGGAACTATAGTGCCAGCCTACACCACAGCCACAGCAACACGGGATCCGAGCTAAGTCTGTGACCTACGACACAGCTCATAGCAACACCGGATCCTCAACACACTGATCAAGGCCAGGGATCGAACCCATATCCTCATGGATACTAGTCAGGTTAATTACCACCGAACCACAACAGGAACTCCACATTTTGGCATTTTTAAGGATGTAGTTTTCTGTGAGAGACAGATCTTTCTCTTTATATGCTTTCTTGCTTTCTAATGTAATAGTTGCTAAAAAATAGCATATAAGGTCTTGACTATAAATGTGCAGATTACAGCAGTATTATATTTTGTGATCTTTTCATTACAAAGTAATGTTATCTACATTCTTAGAATATTTTCAAAATGTCTTTTACAAATACCCAAGTGATACGTATTTTTAAAGTACACAAACTAATTTTTACAAAAAGATAACTCACTGTAAATGTGTATCGGAACAATATGGATTGTTAAACAGAATTAGCTTGCCAAAGTATTTGCCAGATGAGTTTCTTAAAATGATGTCTCCTAACCAAGTTAATTTGTAAAATTGCATTTGTATCCAGGTTTACAAAGACTTGACAAAATGAGGCATCTCTTTATTAATGATGAGGCACTGACGGAATTATCTTGGTACGTGACAGCGCTTCTCTTCAGTTTGTGAAAAAATTGGAAACCTAAATTAAAACCATTCTGTTTTGTGCATTTCTTCTGAAAGTGTATATAAAGATTTGGCAAATCCATTTTTCAGTGTATTTCACAATAGGAGTATAATTAACCGGCCAAGTGACTGAGGCTGACCAAAGATCAGTGTTTGTCCAGATAGCACAGAAAAGTGAAGATTCTTTGTTCAGAGAACAAGGTCAACAAGTTGCCCTTCCTTGCCTTTGTGCAGCCTAAACATTTCTCCCTAATGGAACATGAGGTTGACGTACACTGGGACAGAAAATTCTTGCGTTTCTCAGCTTCACATATGCATAAAAAGTACATTTGACTCAAACACAGTTTGTTCATGTAAGACTGAAGTGTCAAATAAGTGGTGCAGAAATTACAGGATTACTGTTAAATTATTTTATTATGCAGTAATCAAAGAAGACAGATATTAATCCTACAAGTGCTTTGTGGAAGACATCGATATTTTTTTTAATTTTGAAGATTAACCCCCGTAGGAGGCAAAAATTTGAAGGTCAATGCTTTTGACTGTTTTACGTCCTTTATAGTAGCTGTTTCTAGATTTTAGTTTTAATTTTATCAAAGTTTACATTTTGAGCCTAGAATCATAAACTCATGTTTTAGGAAAATAGTAGTGGCTGATTTAATTCTACGCTGTGTTTCTGTTCCCATTAATTATCTATAAACCAAGAGACCACAAGTGGTATAATGAGTAGAATCAACATATTTCACAACTCGAAGGGGACGTTGGACTCTGTCAAATCTAGGTTTTCACCACATGCATGAATCTCCTCTATAATATCTCTAAACAGATATAAGTCATATAAAAACCATGAGAAACTTACTATAACTTCTTTGAACTGGAGTACCAACATTTTTTCTTGTGTATGTTAATTAGCAACCTACTAATTTCTATGACTCTTTCAAATGTTGATAAATTTTTGGTTGGCTGGCATAAATAGGCTGGATCAAATGTCTTGACTATAATAGGTGTAAATCAAATGTCATTTCGTTTCTCAAACACTGGAGGTTGCAGAATTAGAATCCTCTTATCTGAAAGGAAATACCTTCTGCAGTAGAAGTAATGTCAGTCATTAGATTGTCTCCTGCTTTGCATTCACAGTTTAGTAGCTCCCCTCAACCATATTCTGATCTGTGCAAATAAGATACCCTTCTCTGTGCCTGGATTTGAAAGTTAATGATTGTACTCAAAAGGTGGCTCATACCTCAATTTTACATTCTAGGTTGTTCTTGGTGAAAGACTTGTTAGACCACTCGTATCTACTCTGTGGACTGCTATTTGATATTCATTCAGATTCAATGTTCTTTAAAGTTCTCACAAAATAGAATAATATTCCGTATTATTCCGTATAGACAGAGTATGTGCTTAGACCGTGACATATGCACTTGCCATGCACTGAAGTCATTTTGATAATTTTGTTTAGTCATATTCAAACATTGACTCAGTTTATTGATTTTCTCAGGAAAGAAGCAGTTTTTGCATTTATATAGGTGCAAGCTAAAACTATATTACCAATAATGTGAACATCTAAAATGTACCCAATAAAATCGAGATCTTTTAGTCAAGAAACATTTCCTTGACTTTCATGAGCTGTAAAAATATTTACTTACTGAGTCTTTGAAAATAGCACTAGTGCAGAAAATAAAAATTCTAAGGCTTTTTCCTCTTAACTAGATGTTTGACCTTGGGCAGACCTCTAAATTGCTTCTGAATCTCTGTGTTCCCCTTTTAAATAGAGGGTAATAATCCCAATATTACAGTTCTCATGGGGTTGTGAGGATAAAATATGTGAAAATCAAAAATGTTAATGAGCCTGACAAGTCATATACAAACACCATCTGCAACCCAAACCTATGTTCTTCAAAGATTAGAATATTTCATAATCTTTGAAAAAAATTAGAGGATTAGCATAATTGTTTTATGAACAGAGGTATCTTTTCAACACACATGACCTATTAATCAGCTTGAAAAGTTGTTCTGCATCATCAGCAAAGTACCCAATTATTAGTAGTTAAAAGGTTCAGAAGATGATGAGAACTGCTTTTTATTTAATAGTCTCTAACCTCCCTCAGGTGGTAATATGCTCACGCATCATAATCAGAATGAATTTCTTGGCAGATTTTTCTTTTCATTCTGAACAAAATATTTGTGTACCCACACCATCCTGTCCTAGTCCCTCTGTTGGATAATGGTGCTGATAAATGAATGGATTTTTTTTTTTAATTTCCACTGCAGTCACCTATTTTTAGCCACTATCTTACCAAGAAACTCCTTTATGAAATATGGCAAACAAGGTATTAATCTGAGTGACTGGTATCATGGATTTAAATTTTTATTTTTCTTTCCAGAAAAGAAGTTATTGAATTGATAGAAAACAGTAGAACACAAGTGTTAGTTTACCCCTAAATGGTATTATTGTATGAATTTTTCCTAATTTAAAAATACATAGCCTTTATTACAACTATAAATGGTACTTGTTATCTGAATAGTAGATGGATTACAGGGAAGCACTTCAGATTATTTTTAACAGTATGAGGTGTCTTATTTCAATTCTTCAGTTGAGAAATTGAAGCATATAGAAGTGGAACAACTTCTCCTGGCCACGTGTTTAATACATGAGAAGACCGGGATTATAATCCATTTTTGATAGAGTGTATGGACTGTTTGGCTGCAGAGTTCTTTCCTGTGAGAGAGTTGTTCTCTTTGGGAGGCAAAACATAAGTGTGCAAGGTGGTTTAGTGGCTAAGGAAGGAATCTGACAGAGTTCTCTTGTGGTACGGGGGGTTAAGGATCCAGTGTTGTCAATGCAGCGGCACGGTAGGGGTCACTGCCATGGCGTGGGTTCGCTCCCTGGCCTCCCTGGTCCAGGAACTTCCACATGCCGCCAATGAGCTCCCCCGCAAAAAAAAAAAGAAAGAAAAACAGAAAGAAAGTAATTTTGCTATTGGAGAGGAAGTTGGGAACTATTTAGTGGCTTCGGGGAATACTGTGTAGACTGTTCTAGCTAAAGCAAAGGATTGTGAATGGGAGTAGAAGATACAGGGTGGTTAAGATGGAGGTGCTGGTGTGGGGTGAGCCTTAGCCTCCATCAAAAGAATTTTGAACCTGACCCAGGAGCCCGTGGGGAGTGTGTTGCAGGTTTTTTGGTGTATGTGAAACAGTGCTTGCAGAAGATGACCTGATGTCAGGTTCAGTGGATTTTCTGTGTGGGTGAGTGTGTTTGTATACAGTTTAAAGAGTTGCAGTAGTTCCTGTTGTGACTCAGCAGGTTACAAACCCAGCTAATATCCATGAAGGTGTCGGTTTGACCCCTGGCCTTGCTCAGTGGGTTAAGGATCTGGTGTTGCTACTGTGAGCTGTGGCGTAGGTCACAGACCTGGCTTGGATCCCACATTGCTGTGGCTGTGGTGTGGGCCAGCACCTGCAGGTCGGATTTGACCCCTGGCCTGGGAAATTCCATGTGGCACAGGTACATCCTTAGAAAGCACACACAAAAAAGAGTTGCAGTCCAAGAAGTCACATTCCAATCTCTTTTATATGTTTAATTTTAATAAAAGCAAGTATCTTGGAAAAGATAATTCCCTCCTGGGCTTGAAATGTTGCTAGAATCAGACAAGGTGACAAATGATGTGGCAGAAAATGCTAACAAATAGCACCATAAGCTCTACACTGTTCTAGCCTAAAGATATGGCCTAACAAGCTGCTTAGAGAAAAAAAGTTGAGTCAACATAGTCTTTACATACTCTGCTCAAAAACAGAGTTTTTTTTTAATGAAAAAGATGGTGTCATTTATTCTCTATGCCAATAAAAGAGCAAATGAGATTAAAGAGAAGAGAGTTTTAGAATAAAATTTGTAATCGAATGTGCTGAACCAAGAGAATTTGGTTAGGCATTGGAATTCTCAAAATAGATATAAAAGGGGTTATCATTTAGCTGCATTTCTTTAGATATTTAGTTTGAAAGAGTAGGAGGCCATTGCCTATGTTTGCTTCTAGTTCGATAATGTAAAGTGTCTCTTTTAGGTTTGTAAATATACCACTAACCATTGTGGGAAGCGTATGCTACAGCACAGGTTTATAATATTGCTGAGGGTGCCACATACTAGGAAGATAAAGGAAATCCAGAAATCCTTTGTTAGATTTAAGGTTCAGTAGAAATTTATGTCAGTGTTCAGAAATATTTTAAATACGATATGTTAAATACATGATTTTCAAACATTTGATATTCTAGGGGGGAAGGGGAGGTGAGGAGACTAGGAAAATAGCAATGCCGGTACAAGAGTTGGGCTGGAAGGCAGTTGGCAATGCCAGTCATGGTGAGATTCAGACTTTTGGAAGGAGCTCTGACTTTGAGTCAAGTGGCTAAGGTTCTAGTTCTGGTTCTGCAAATACTAATTTAGTGACCTTAGCTACATCCTTTATCCCCTCTGATTTGACGGCTTCAGAAAAGGACTAGATAAGTAGCAAATTTGGTAGAGCAGCAAAATCTGAGTTTTTGGTTGAGCTTAATATGTTCTGTGATTCTTGTCGATGACACCTGAGTACCTAGTTTGGCAATGGAAGGTACTCTAGGAGCACAGTCAAAGGGTAAAACTTAGGAGATCTAACACAGCAAGAAAAGGTGTCAAGGACATAGACATAAAAGGGATTCTGTGACTGGTTTCTAGATTTCATGATGGTTGGGCATTTAGAGAGGACTAAAGTTTTGTTGAGTTATTTCAGAAAATCATAAATTTGGATGAGCAAATGAGGGGAGTAAAGCCAGACTGTCACCCCACTGTGTGGGGACTTGACTCTTAGATCTTAATATCTAGGGTTAGATCCAAGCTATGGCATCTGATTCACTGGGGACACCTTAAGTGCAGAATTCTGCCGTGTGTGAAGGGCACTCGGAAGAAGAGAGATGTTGATACACTCTTAGGGTGACCAGTAACCTGAATGATGAATCCTGGATCCTGTTTACTGTTTTTATCATATATGCCCACAGAAGATAGAAAACGGTCTATGAAGTGGTGGGGGGTGTTCACAGTAGCCTTTTACTCTGTGTTTATTTTTCTCAAGGGTCTAGGCATATATTATGAGGGAATTACCTATGCAGAGAGAGATCTTCTCTGATAGGTCTACTGTTTTAAGCAGTAGACATTAATTAATCTGGTTAGAATTACGTTTACTTATAATTTTATGCTGTGTTCCGAAGGAACAAGAAGGAGGGAAAGAAGGAAGGAGGGTGGGAGGGAGAGAGAGGGAGAGAGAGCGTGTGCGTTTTGTAATAACTTTCAAAAATGTATGTTCATTCCCTGATCTACTGCTAAGTGAATATCCTAATGCTTATCTTGCAGAGTTTTGGTGAAAATCAGAAATAACTTACTGATGTGTCTGACAATATGTTGCTCATAGTATATGCTTACTTAATGATAGAACACTTACTTTTTATTGTCATCAAACATCATGTCATTAGCTCATTAGTAATCCAGTAGGAATGATCAGATTAGGATTTGCAAATTTGGGCAAAGTATTTCTTTTCTTCCGCACTACTTAAGTGTTGGGTTTGCAATCCATTATGACAAGGTAAAAGCACCTTGTTTGAAACACCTTACCATAGGAAGCAGAAATTATCTCAGTTTCAGAGTTAGGTATTTCTTTTTTTTTTCTTTTTTTTTTTTTTTTTTTGCCTTTTGTCATTTTATGGCCGCGGGTTTATGGCCGCACCCGCGGCATGTGGAGGTTCCCAGGCTAGGGGTCTAATCAGAGCTGTGGCCACTGGCCTGCGCCGCAGCCACAGCAACGCAGGATCCGAGCCGCGTCTGCAACCTACACCACAGCTCACGGCAATGCCGGATCGTTAACCCACTGAGCAAGGGCAGGGATCAAACCCTCAACCTCATGGTTCCTAGTCGGATTCGTTAACCACTGCGCCACGACGGGAACTCCAGAGTTAGGTATTTCTAATCTCTGACACTGAATGTTGTTTTTCAAAAACATATAGTATTTCATTGGTTTTATAAGGTGACCAGCTCATAGCTTTTAAAAATTTAGAGTTCCTGTTCTAGCTTAGCAGGTTACAAACTCAACTAGTATCCGTGAGGATGTGGGTTTGATCCCAGGTCTTGCTCAGTGGGTTAAGGATCTGGCATTGCCCTGAGGTGTGGTGTAGGTCACAGATGTGGCTCGGATCTACTGTTGCAGTGGCTGTGGTGTAGGCAGGAAGCTGCAGCTCCAATTCACTACTGTGCCGTGTTCTCATTTTCCCCTTTATCATATTCTCTCTCTCTCTTCAGATTATAAATATGGACCAGATGGAATGATCAAATGCGTAACAATAGTCAATACTGATGCAAATTAGTTGAGAATGCAGTAATCAAATACAAAGGCCACTGTTTCATATGGTATGATATATAATATTATAAGGAAGATAGTTTATGGAATTAAGTCTATGGTGTAGCTCTCAAATATTTAATAATATATGAAAAAGTAAAGCTTATATTATATAGCCACATAACACAAAATGAGAAAGAGACTAAAGATTAGAATGCATGACTTTATGAGCAGAGAGGTTTCTAGAACCTGGTGTGTTGCCTGTCACACAGCACTTTTTATAGGCATCTCCTCTCTCCTGCTCATCCAGAGTGTCTCTCCTGTTGGGCTATTGTGATGACATTTTTCTTCTTTTCCTAGATTTTGCTGTCATGGTCTTTCTCTCAGGGATAGATAGCAAAGGGTGTGATAATAGCTCTAAAGGTCTAAATTGTTTCAATTTTCATGTTACTTCTGTGTGGGAATAGTTCCATCCATTTACCTTCTTCCATTCACACAGTTATGTGTCTATCTTAGTTTATTAGAATAGCTCACTGTCACAATTAACAACGCAGTGACTTTGGCTTTGAGAAAATAAATCACAGTGATCTGGGGTGTTAGAAGAGAAGCTGTCCTCACACTTTCTAAACCTTCCGTTGTAAAGCGAAAAGAACAAGTCATAGAGATGGATTCATTTATCTATATTTACAAATTAAAATTGATCCCTTCCTCTGAGTCCTCTTTCTCAAACTTAATGTTGTTTGAATACAAATCTAAGAGAGATGGATATGGCCAGACTGTAGCCTTGAAATTAGTTGAGGGGAGGATGTAATCATTAGAAGTGACCTGTTACGTCATTTGAGAAAACAGCAAAACTGCCTTTACAAATTTGTAAAAGCATTAACATTTGCCTACATTCAACTTCCTAAAACGGTTATTCAAACACGTAAAGAAAGAGGTCCCAGGCTAGCTGAATTAAGTAATCTATTCCAGGTCATTTATTGAAGGTCTTTTTGGATATAAGATTAAAATGGAAACTTCATGACTAGGAAATGCTAAAATGCTATTACAAGGAAATACTGCTTTTTGTTTTCTCTAACATCTTTACAGATAGTCTGGTTCTCGAAATAGTTCTGCTATCTCTCTGGGGGGCAATATTTAATTTTCAGTATTGATATTGTCAAACAATCAAAATCTTAACTTCCTATATTCTGGCCTGAGGCAGACAAAAGAGAAATTGATATAGAGACGTGATTAATTTTCTGTCTTGTTTGAGCCAGAAAATGACAAAAGAAATGAATGAGATAGATAGCAAGAAGAGGTCATGATTCTAAAATAGTTTTGCAGCTGCTCAGGGTCTGATGGAAGAAAGGTTGAATGTGTTTTAAGTGTATGTAAGTGTTTAGCTATGTGATGTTCATAATGCCCTGTACTCTTGCCAAGGAGAGGATCTCAAATGGCAGATGCGGGGCGGGGGGTGGGAAGCAACTGTGAAGGGAACTCACTGATGTCTCTTGCTGGGCCGCGTATCGGTTTGTCTTTCTGTCAAGCCACAACCTGAACTTTGAACTGCTGCGAGAAAGAGCATTTCCTTTTCGATATGTAGGTGCTTTCAAACTGGCACATTTATGATGCAAGTCTGTGACTAAACAGAGTGAGTTTCCTGTTCTCTAAAATGTAGCGCTAACTCTCTCCTGTTATTACCGTTTCCATAGCAACAGCCAGCAGTCCCTTACCTCTTAACCCAGCTCCCCCGCTCCGCCCCTAGCATCTCCCTGTCTCTTAGTTCTCCTAACAGACACACCTCGCTTATTCCATTTGTAAGTGGCCAGGACCCAAATTGTCATCTCTAGCTGTGGTCAAATGATTTGGTCAAGTGAGAGGAAGATTTCTTTCTTTGTATTCTCTTACTAGAAAAAGTCACAATAAAACTTGATGATTTTCGTAGTGTTTTCAATAACTATGTGTAGCCTTTCGCCATTTAAGTAATAATAATAGACGATGAAGTTTTAGAATATCAATAAATAAGTAGAATAAAATTAAGGTCACCTATCAGCTCATAATCACATTAAATGAAAGTACTCATTACCGTTGTCTTTTGATAGTTTGCTTTTTCCCCATTTTGTGTATGTTTGTGCCATGTGTTACATTATATTACTTGAGATGAGTACATATGGGTCCTTCATAACCTTGACACTATTTTATGTATTTACTTATTTATTTATTGGCAGTTGCCCCTGTGTCATTCATGGCTGCATCCCCAGCAGTTTGAAGGCATCATGATCTGTTCTGTCATCTAGATTTGCTGTATCCCAAGCTTAGCTGTAGCTCTTTCTATTCAATTAGATCTATCCTGGTTGTTTTTGTTTGTTCTTTTTTTTCCCACTTCATGTCATTTAAGTAGATTTTCCTAGATCTTTATAATCTATATAAATACCATTTTTTAAATTTTCTTATTTTTTATTTTTATTTTTTA
The DNA here is from genome assembly GCA_004024745.2 of Catagonus wagneri. Classification (NCBI taxonomy): domain Eukaryota; kingdom Metazoa; phylum Chordata; class Mammalia; order Artiodactyla; family Tayassuidae; genus Catagonus; species Catagonus wagneri. The sequence goes on along the minus strand of PVHT020000257.1, from coordinate 8,235,695 downwards.
GTTTTTCTTTGCTTTTTAGGGCCACACCTGCAGCATATGGAGGTTCCCAGCCACAGCAACGCGGGATCCGAGCCATGTCTGCAACCTACACCACAGCTCACGGCAACGGGGGATCGTTAACCCACTGAGCAATGCCAGGGATCGAACCCGCAACCTCATGGTTCCTAGTCAGATTTGTTAACTGCTGCACCACAACGGGAACTCCTATAAATAACATTTTTAATATTGGTATAATATTTCATTAGGTAGGTGTACCAATATTTACTCATTTTCCTGTTAGGCATTGAAAAGGTTTCCAATTTTTCTTAGTCTAAAAGGCTGTGTTATACACTTAATATGTGCATATTTTCAAGTATTCAATGATTTTCTTAGGAAGATTCCTAGAAGAGAATTGCTAGGTCAACGACAACGAACTTTTAAAAAGTCTTTTTGTATTACTAAGTTGCTTTCCAAAATGAGTATATGGATTTCCTCTCCCATTAGCAATAGTTTAGAATACTTAACCAGTATGGAAGGTCATTATTTATAAAATATTTGTTAATTGAAAAGCAAATATAACTCACTTTTTTTTTGGTCTTTTTGCCTTTTCTAGGGCCTTCCTTGAGGCATATGGAGGTTCCTAGGCTAGGGGTCTTAGCTCCGGCCTACGCGACAGCAACAGCAATGCGGGATCCGAGCCGCATCTGTGACCTACACCACAGCTCATGGCAATGCCGGATCATTAACCCACTGAGCAAGGCCAGGTATCGGAACCCACAGCCTCATGGTTCCTAGTTGGATTCGTTAACCGCTGAGCCACGACGGGAACTCCATAGCTCATATTTTTAAGTTGCATTTTTTTGATCACACATGAGACTATGTCTAGTAGCTGTGTGTGTGATTGACATTTGGTGGCTAGAATTTTTATGATTCAACAGATTTCTTTGTATATTATGGTCACTGATGCTTTATCTCCTATATTTTTTGGCAAAAATTTTGTCAGTTTTTCATGCAGCTAAATTTTCCCTATGGTTCAGCTTATAGAACTTTGACTATATACAGTAATTTAATAAGTTAAATATTTACATATAGCCACTACATTTTAATGTAACCATTATAAAAAATACCTGAATATTGCTTTTATATTGTAAATCTTTCTGCATCCTTAGATCATTTAAATATCATTCATATTTTCAGTTTGTTCATTTTTTCGTGATTTCTTTTCACATTAAACTTATCCGGAATGGGTTTCTTTTTGTGTGATCCACACAGTGTACCTCCTGATTCCCCTCAAATTTTCCAACATTCCACCATTTATTGAACAGATATTGCCCCTTAGCTTATGACACTATACTTGTTATATATTAAGTTTTTATGTCATATACTGGGTTGTATTTCAAGGTAATCTGTTCCACTTATCTTTCTTTTCTTTTTTTTTTTTTTTTTTTTTTTTTTTTTTTTTTTTTTTTTTTTTTTTTTTTTTTTTTTTTTTTTTTTTTTTTTTTTTTGCCTTTTGTCATTTTATGGCCGCGGGTTTATGGCCACACCCATGGCATGTGGAGGTTCCCAGGCTAGGGGTCTAATCGGAGCTGTGGCCACTGGCCTGCGCCGCAGCCACAGCAATGCAGGATCCGAGCCGCGTCTGCAACCTACACCACAGCTCACGGCAACGCCGGATCGTTAACCCACTGAGCAAGGGCAGGGACCGAACCTGCAACCTCATGGTTCCTAGTCGGATTCGTTAACCACTGCGCCACGACAGGAACTCCTGTTCCACTTATCTTTCTATTGCTGTATCAGCAAATTACCATACATTTTTTATTATTAAAAGTTTTAATACTCTTTAATCTTCAGGGAAAGAGGGCCTTAATGATTAGTCTTTCCTCTAAATAAATCAATTTCTCCAAGTCTAAATAAATTTTATCTAAATCCAGATAAATTAATTTCTCTAAATAAGTACATCTGAATAATAAATTACTCCTTTTCTAATAACTGTGTTGAGTATAACATACTTGTATGAAAGCAGTTTCCACTCTTAGCTTTGCATGCATAGGCAGAGAATCTATACAGTGCTTTGAAATTTAAAGCCCATAGTTTTTTTCAAATTATCTTGATAGTGTTATCTCATACTATAATTTGCACTACATAAAGGTATATATTCTGCATATATGACTAAAGCCTTCATAGTCCAGCGATTTCTTTTGCTGTGTCCTATGGTTAATTGTTAGCTTGGTTTCTTCCTTTTCTTCTATCGTATTTTAAAAATACTAATTAAAGTAACCTACAAGGTATCTGCCAATAATATTAGTCTTACTCTTTTCCCCTTTTGGCCTTTCTTTTTTAAGCTTTGAGCTCTAATAATAGAGCACCTTTTATAATGATTTTCTATTTTCCAGAATATTTTAGCAAAATTCCAAATGCCCAAATATTAATGTAAATATCAGTGGAAACATGCAAAATTTTTTTATGATCCTTGTGATTGTTGAAACTACGCTGTAAGGGATTTATTGCCTAATAGTGAGTAGTAATTAATTACTATATAGATATCCTGCAAGTTGAATTTATCTTCTGAGAAATAATCCTTTGCCATATAAATTATAAACGTGGTATAAACATGATTCCTAAGCAACATACAATCGGAAGAGTGAGTTTTTTCCTTGACATCCTTCTTTTCATTAAACATCTGTTGGAAAATATTTGAATCATGTTTTTATGCATCTCTTAGACATTTGCTACTTTTTGTACCAAATGAGAGTGACATATTGGATTATTTCATTTCTGGCATTTGTTTTCTCATGGTGGTTCCAGTGCAGTTGGTGCATTCCAAATATTTGCACAAAAATCAACACAAGACACAATTGTGCTGCCCTCTCCAATCCAATAGTCCATTAAGTACTTTTCCCGGAGTGAGTAGCTGCCCTTTTTCCTTCCTCAGTGACATCATTTCAATCTCATGGTCCATTTCCGTGGCTGCTCCCTCTAGATTGTGGGGCCTGATCCCTTCCCTGGTTCTGACACCTGTTTTGTATGCACTGCTGACTCCCTGCCGATGGCTGCCAGCTGATTGTGCCGTGCTGTGTTCGTGTTTTATGGGAAAATGTTCGTGTAGTTGCTGTGTTTGATATTAAGTCTGAGATGAACTTCAGGAGGTTTCCTGCTTTTTATTAAAAATGATTTTGGCTAGGGGCTGTGTTATCCTGTTTATAAATCAGGTATTCTGAGAGATAGATTTATTTATTTATTTATTTATTTATTTATTTATTTATTTATTGCCTTTTGTCATTTTATGGCCGCACCTGTGGCATGTGGAGGTTCCCAGGCTAGGGGTCTAATCAGAGCTGTGGCCACTGGCCTGTGCTGCAGCCACAGCAACGCGGGATCCGAGCCGCGTCTGCAACCTTCACCACAGCTCACGGCAATGCCGGATCCTTAACCCACTGAGCGAGGCCAGGGATCGAACCTGCAACCTCATGGTTCCTAGTCGGATTCGTTAACCACTGCTCCACGACGGGAACTCCAGATTCAATAATTTAGAATTCACATGAGGTTTTGGTGGAATAAGCATTTCTTTTTTTTGTTAAAGTTGCTTTTGTGACCTTTTTTTCCCTCTTCACTTCTTCCATTTATTTATTTTTTGAAAGTCTTCTTTTGGGAGGTTTGTACAGATTTATCTCACGGCTGTGAAAATAATGTAAAAGGAAGAGCCAAAATGATAGCGTAGTTTGTTTGAAGTAATTTAAATTTAGTAAGTTTTGTGAGTCTTTGCATCGCAATTATAAACACATTTCTATTTTAATTTTTTAAATCTCAAGTTATAGCTCCCAAAGGAGTTATCTTCTCTCCATGTTTTAAGGAGCTATTCCTTTTAGAACATATCCTATAAATAAAACATTGATAAAAAGAAAAAAAATAACAGAGTCTAAAGAGGTCAGGAACTCTTCCCATATGTGATTACAAGCTACATAAAAAGCAGAATTATCCCTGAGGGTGACAAACAGTCCTAACAGAGCCTCTCAAAAATATTTGCACTTGAGATTTAGAAGAAATACTTTCGGGGCACTCTAAAATGCTCAGTGAATGGTGTTAATTTCTTCATAGAATTTGGTGAATATGAATACATAAAGATACTTGAAAAGATTTTGGAGTTAGGAAATGTTTTGTTTTCCTCACATTAAAAACAGGGAATGAGGAGTACAGGGGTCATACTTAGCAAAAAGAGAGGCGATTTCTCTGAGGGGGAGGCTTTTGATCTGAGCCTGACAAGATTGAGCAATTATGTGAAGAACCCAAGCAGGGTCTCCATGTCATATCCTCTTTGAATTTTAAAGCCCATGAGAGAATGCATTTTTGATTATAGTTAATGTCTTTATAACTGTACTTATAACATTGTCTAGCATAAAGAAGATATTTGATAAATGTTGGTAAAATGAATGAATTTTTATAAAGGACTTTGATAGATGCAAATGACAATATCCTTAATCATATTAGTACAAATGTCCTTTGAAAATTCAGATGATTTTAAAAATATATTTGTAAGAATATTTTGATAAAAGCTAAAGGCATAAAATATGAGTGTCCAATATTTGGATAATGTGGTACAATTAAGGTGGCATCCATAGGTCTGACCTGATCAAAGCATTTTGTTAAATAGTCAGCTTTATTTACTAAGGTGATTGAATAGTGAACTTTCAAGTCCAGTGCACTATAGAGGTCAATAATTCAGCGTCCTCTTTAACTAATGAAGTAGTTTAAGCCTAGAGAGGTCCAGTTGTGTCCTGGGGCCCTGCTAGTGACGAGACTGTGACCGGACTCAGCCTTCAGACTGGAGTCCAGAGAAGTTTTTGTAATTTTATGAAATGAAGTTTAGACAAACATCAAAGGCAAAACTTGAGAGAAAAGATGTTTTGTAAAAAAAATTTATGCTTGGGATGGTATATACACCTTTTTCTTTGGTTATAGGAGTTTGGAATGGGATGGAGGGAAAATATGGAAAAGAAGAGAAATTACAGGGTGGGTGAATGCAGGGACGGCTTTCCTTTCTAGGACAGGGAGCTCCTCAACCATTGCACCTTGTGTTTGCCTTGAGAACTTTATCCATGTGATAGAGAGAGAGGTTTGCCTGTGACTCCTTGTAGTGAAGAAAGGCAAGGACCATCAGTTCTTCCTCGAGGTGCTCTGGATGATATTATTTGCCTCTGAGGTGTTTTGCACATAACAAAACCCCCACCAGGTGGAAGAAGTTAATTGTATGCTGCTTCCAAGCATGTCAACCCCAGGCCCATTGAAACCAGAACATTGATACCTGGCGGTGGTTCCCAATTACCTCTATACCAACCAATCAGAAGAGTGTCCACAACCAATCCCCACCTACCCTTGAACACTAGAAGACTCTTCACTACTCTCTCCAGGACTGGACACAGTTCTGAGAGCACTAGCCTCCTGTGGCTCCTTTGCCTGGCAAAGCAATAATGCTGTTGTTTTCTATTTCACCCCCTCCCCCCCAAAAAAAGAAAGAAAAGGCATTAGCAGCTATAAAGTAAAGCACAAAAACTTGTTTTTTGAAATAAGTTTAACTTTTGAATTGGAGGATGAAAAACTTTCCATTTCTGCTGGGAATGTGAATCTCTATAAATGGAGAGGACACGGGTAGGAAGCGGGGACTTGCAGGACGTTTGGCCTTAGTGACCTTTGCAGGGGATGGTCAACTGTTCCAAGCAGAGAGTCTCATCATCACTATCTGGACCATGACATGTCATTCCTCTTAACTGCCAAGGTGCTTATCCCATCCCCTCTGTTCTTATCTTCACCTTTCTCTGTGGCTCTATTAAGCTGCTGTGTCGTGTTCTCTGTGGCCTGGCCATGTGGATTGACCACTTTGATTAAAGCCAGGACAATGCTATTGGCTCCCCTATCAACTTTATATCTGACCTTCTAAGAATTTTTTCCTCAATTTTTTTTCCCAAATACATAGAATTTGTGCAGTGAAAAATTATTTCAACTTTACAGATGCATAAACACATAGATATAATCATTCATACATAGGCATTTTTATGAAACTAATTCATATATGTTTAAAACCATAGGAAGTTAGCATTGAGTTCAAAATTTATCTAAAAACAGAATTGACTTGTAAAATCTGGAGGAGTGATTTGAAAACTATTTGAAAAGCACTGGATCACTTCAATTGTGTATCAATACCTAAAACAAGTAAAAGAGGACTAATCTGGCTGAAGTGAGTGAGGACAGGTGAGTCTGTAATCCTGTCAATTGTCTACCTTATATTCTGATTCCCAGAGCACCCACTTGGAAAGCAGTTATCTATTTGACCACCGGGTATCGAAGTAAAATGATTAGTAATAATCAGACTTGTTATTATTGGTCCCAAATGTTGAAGGCAGTTTTTGGTGGTAGAAATAGTAGTTTATTGGGTGAATGTCCCCATATTTACCTTTTCCATTTCTTATCGTGCAGCTGGTCAGAAATGTGACTGGATTTGATTTATGGGTTTATAGTAGCAGTATTATCAGTTCCTTCCAAGACATGTGTTTATGGCCTGAGGGAGTTTTGACTCTAATTCCCACTTACTATGCCCAAGTGGGTATATTTATTTTACATTGCCTTGTTCTTAGCATAGGAGTATATTTATTTCACATTGCATTGTCTTATTATGTGTCCTTGGCCAAAACGAGAGGTAATTATACTTTGATCTTTCTTGGTTGGATTGTTGGCAACTGTCAGATGTGTAGGAGATTTTATATTTCAAAATAGTGAACAATGGGGTCTGTGTTTGCTTTCTTTCTGGAAAGTTTGAAGAATAATAAAATTTTTAGGATTCTAACTTTTTCAAATGTAAATGTTTTAATTTGAATTTGTCATTTGGGACATTTTTTATTTTTTGTCTTTTTCGGCTGCATCTGCAGCATATGGAGGTTCCCAGGCTAGGGGTCAAATCGGAGCTATAGCTGCTGGCTTACTCCACAGCCACAGCAACACGAGATCTGAGCCATATCCACGACCTACACCACAGCTCATGGCAACACCAGATCCTCAACCCGCTGAGCAAGACCAGGGATCGAACCCGTGACCTCATGGTTCCTAGTGGAATTTGTTTCTGCTGTGCCACAATGGGAACTAAAGGGGACTTTTTTTTTTTTTTTTAAAGATCTAACATCATATTCTGGTCTCTTACAAAACAAAAATAATAATAAGATAAAATTTAATGAGGACCCATTTTGTCCGATATAAACTAATTTACTTGAGATCTATAAAAAGTCTTGATATAATGAGTCCATTCTTTTGTTAGTTAGGATAATGCCAGCCACTATAACAAATAAACCACACATTTTTGATGGCTTTAAACAGTTGGAAGTTTAAGTTTTAAATTATCTAACAGTCCACCGTTGGTGTCCCTGGCTCAATGGTGGGCTTTTTTCCACGTGTTGATTCTTTAGTCTAGATTCCTTCCACAGTGTGGCTTTGCCTCTTTGTAGATCCTCTGCCACCAGCTGTCAGGAAAGGGGGAGGGGCAAGGCAACCCACTTCTTAACTGTGCTAGCCTGCTATTGCCACATCAATTGACACACAAAAATGAGTCACACTCCCACCTAGATATCAGAGAGTCTGGAAAATGTGGTCTATCTGGATAGCTGCTTCTCAGGAATGACTGATACTTTGTAATGAGAAACACAAAATTGTGGTGAGTCATTGCTTTTCTCAGCCATTCACATCTGAATCCAGGAACCCTGTTACAAAAAAAAATGTTGCACCAAGATTTTGTATTACCTTGGAGTACTTTAGACAAAACCCTGAGGAAAATAATAACATTCAAAAAAGTCTACTGTAAAAACAATATAACAAAAATGAGTTGAACATTAGTGGGAAGTGTAATTTATTGTTAAAATACTGTGTTGTCTTAGTTATATACTTGCTAACATTTTCTTGGAAACCAGTTCTGTTTTGGTACACTCAGACTTGCCTACTAATATCTCTACGTTCACCCATGATAAATATGGATAACTGAAATACATCTGGAAGGCACACTCTGAATCTTGAGAAAAATGAGAAAAAAATGCAGACAATGCAAATTTTTTGTTCATATGAAGTTCAAGCAAATGAAAATTTACTTTCAAGCTGCATTTTGCTGAATAATTTTATTTAAGCATGAATTTATTCTAATAGGATGAAAAATAAAGTATTGTTAGGGATAAAATGCCTATACTAATGCTTCTGATTGCTTATTACCATGTTTCTGGATTGTACGTTTCCACTTTAGTTCCTTTTTCTGTGTGGTTTTGCTGCACTTTGCTCCTTTTTGCATCTGTGGACATTTTCCCACTAGTCTCCTTCTGCCTGCAGGCTTTTAATCTGTGTCTGTTCATTTCTTACATCTCCCTACAGGTCTCTCTGTCTTCTCTTTTTTGTTTATGGAGTTCTTCATCTGTGGACAATGGCAAATGGTGAGATTTAGATGAGACATCAGTAGTATTGAAATTTAAAATATTTCAGTGAAAAAACACCCATAGCATTGCCATGGTACTGGAAGAAGCGGAGGGCAGGTGTTTAATGCTTGAAATCAATGGGAACACTGTGTACCTTTATGTGACAGTCTGCTTGTCACATCAGTATGTTCAGCCTTGGCCCAGAAATTGTCATTAAGTTAGAACATGAACCAGGGACCCTTAAGAATGTTTATAGGTAGGTTTATTGAATGTATTCTTCCTCTTGCTACATTTTTTTCTTTCAGTGACAACCCACACCTTCCCTCCAGCTATTTGTCGTGTCTCCTCGAGTGCATTTTGCTTAAAATGCCATTAACAGTCCAGTTCCCACTCACAGTGTACTAGAGAGGCAGTGATGGCACTAAATGACAATGAGGCAAAAATCACTGAAAACATGCAAAGCATGCATATGATTCCACTAATTTGTAATATGGTTGTTTCAAGTCTGGAAAACTATCAAGAACACATATTTGTAATTAATTTCTTGCTAGAAATGTCAGAAATCACATGCCCAGGTAGTACAGTTCTCTGTCGAGGGGGATCTCAGGAGAGTTTGATATGAGCAAGAATCAAGGAGAGTATGTAAAAATGTATGGAAGAAAAATCATATGAATGAAAAATATAAGTAGATTTTCTTTGAGTTATCCTATTATCTTTTGGGTTGTAACACATGACTAAAATTTGAGGAGTGATATAAAATTAATAACAGTGGTAATAAACAGTGGTTTATTATCTGCAGAAATAAATTGGTAGATCAAAAAGAAGTAAGAGATGCTTGAGCCACTTTTGGGTCAGAGCTATAGGAAAGCTTTCAGGGTCTCTCAAAGTTCGTTATAAAGGAAATGTGAAGTAGGGATTCTAAAATAAATGTTCAGATTTAAAAGACTTATAATTTTAAATACTTAATGTTGGGATGAATCACAGCTTTGTTTCAATTATATATAAACAAATAGTTTACTAACAATTTAAAAATGTTTCGAAAAGCCCCATTTTGCTTTTTATTTGCTTCTCACATATTAAGGAGTTTGTAGTTTTCAAGCCCTACTTAATCTCCCTTCCCCTCCTCCTTTCTTTTTCCGGAATGCCAAATACATATGTTAAAATATTAATGACTTTTAAATAGAAAATGTGAAGCATCGAGCACTTCTCTTAGAATGTTCCAGAACATGTGAGTCGGTTTTAGCAGAACTGTTATCATGCCCAGTGAAGAACAATTGTAGATGCCCCAGGATCAATGAGTTCTGCAGTCTCCATTGTGTATATCCACGTGGGGGCATGTGCGCAACGTTTTGGATTTCTACAAATCTCAGGAGATTTTGTGCCAGTTATAAAACAATTTTAGGAATATCCTAAGTACAAGCAACTACAGAATTACTCAGATTGTCTGACTCTCAGAAATTTCTGTCACCTTCAGGTGTCCTTAACTCTCTGGAGCATCAAGCTAGTTTTATTCATTCTGTTTTCATAGCAAGAGTCTTTTTAGCCAACAGGAAGCCCTGAAAACAATGCTTATTTCTGATATTCTATCATATAGTTGCAAAGTGTACTTAAAAATGCGTCCCCTGCTGCATCATTTGTAAGGTTATTTGTGATGTTTCTAGGTGCACAGTAAAATATACTTAGCTAAAAATGTGTCACATTGTAATGATCAGTCTTCTATTATTTGGTATAGTACATGTTTGTCAATATGTAAGGATCCTAGGAACTTTGCTCCTGAGGTTAAAGTAGGTACAAAACAGCTGTGACATCATAGACATGATATGTCACGAATGTGGAACTTAAGAGTTGGAAGATCTGGGTTCAAGTCCCAGCTCTCCCACTTACTACCTCGTGACCTTGGCCAGTCAGTTAACCTCTCTGAGCCTTGGTTCCCTTGCTTGCAAATGGTAGTATCATACCTCCTATTTCATTGGGTTGATAATTTAGTTTGTCATTTGTTCACATTCTTATTCCACAGAGGATTTGAAATAAAATGTGTATATTTTAAGATAAAATGTATATGCCAGTGCTTTGTAGATTATAAAAATATAAGCTGCCTGCCATTACTACTGGGACCATTTAAATACCTGAGGAACTCTATCCCTTAGAATGAAAGTGCTTCTGAGCAGATGTTCCAGAGAATTCTATTTATAACAAAACAGATATTTATCCATGTATTACACAGAAAAGTTATAGATGCCAATTTAAAATAAACCTATAAGAAAAGAAGACTAGAAGACTATCTAGGACCTTTTTTTTTTGTCTTTTTGCCTTATCTAGGGCCGCACCTGTGGCATATGGAGGTTCCCAGGCTAGGGGTCTAACAGGAGCTGTAGCTGCCGGCCTTCGCCACAGCCACAGCAACGCGGGATCCGAGCCACGTCTGCAGCCTACACCACAGCTCACGGCAACGCCGGATCCTTAACCCACTGAGCAAGGCCAGGGATCGAACCCGCAACCTCATGGTTCTTAGTCGGATTCGTTAACCACTGAGCCACGAAGGGAACTCCTGTCTTATATATTCTTAATTGAAGTGACTATATAATAACAAAAAAGTTCTTAAGGATTAAGTAGCCTTTTTTGCAATACCGTTTGCATCTTATTAATCATAAAAAATGCACAAACATTTGTGAGAGAGTGTTGTAGGTATGAATCATTTTCATTCAGCTTAAAGACAATGCTTTTGTTGCACTTAGAATTGCTGGATATTTGACGATAACACAGGCTTTGAAATATCAGTGGCCTACCAGTTCCTTCAGTTCCTTTTATTATCATGTGCCATTTGCCTTAATCTTGGGTTGCTAACCGTGCTTATCTGTCCTCTGCATCTAAAGCTTCCAGAAAGATTGCTCTGGCATGGCCTAATAGCTTTTATCAGCTCACCCAGTGGCTCTTAAGCTCTGAAGCTTGAAATCCGGGAGTTACCCACTCGGTGCCAAGTCCTTCAGAACAAGTCAACTGTTTTCCTCTGTAAATGATTGCTGTTTATGCCATGGTGGTCACAACCCCCTTCCCTTCCCTTTGTTAAAGTGAAATGGAACCTTAAGGACTGAAGCTAGTGGCTCCTCTGTCCTTCCTCTCCAATTTCCTTGGCTTCATTCTACCTAAAGAGGCATTACTAGGCATGTTGTGAATTGCTGCAAGGTTAGAACGTTTTTCTCTTTTATCCTATATTTTAAGCTCCTTTGACTTTTTTTTTCCTCTGATTTTTTCTTCCTCCAGTATCTATATAGTATTTGGCTGATGGTAAAACTGTTAATATTCTATTTCACCTTATCTGATAAGCACGCTTACTTTTCTGCCTTTCCTGTAAAAGTTGTCCAGGGAAATTTATTCATTGAGCCTCTGCCTTTTTTTTTTTTTAATTAAAAATAAACTAGTATTTCCTGGAGTTCCCATCGTGCCTCAGCGGAAACGAATGTGACTAGTATCCATAAGGACGCAGGTTATATCCCTGGCCTTGCTCAGGGGGCTAAGGATCTGTGTTGCCGTGAGCTGTGGTGTAGGTCACAGACAGGGCTTGGATCCCATGTTGCTGTGGCTGTGGCGTAGGCCGGCAGCTGTAGCTCTGATTTGCTCCCTAGCCTGGGAAGAACCTCCCTATGCCACTGGTGGCGCCCTAAAAAGATAAACAAACAAACTAATATTCCTCAATACTGAAACTTTTGAAAACATTCACTTGACGTTATCATTCATGTGACACAGAAAAACTATACAAATCATGGCATAAATCTTTTAATAATACGTGAACCTGCATTTTCAGTGAATGTAAGAGGAATACAGCCTGATAAAAGCTTTCCAATAAACATTATATTCCACGATTATGAATTCTCTGAAAATTAGAGTTTGAGGAGGCACATGCATGAGAGAGAGAGGGTACACTTTACACTTCAGGGGTTTCAGTGCTTTGACTTCAAGGTGGAATAGATCGGTGGCTGGGTTCTGGGTTTCCACTTACCAGCTGTGCATCCTTGAATAGTGATTCAGTCTCTCTACTTCATGTCCTCATGTGTAAAATGGTGAGGATGCTCTTAATTCATAGGATTTTCCAAGGACAAAATGAGGGAAATATGTAAAGTAGCTAATGATAATGGTGGTACATAGCAGCCACTGAGTAAATAGCAGTAGCTGCTGCTGTTGTTTTTGCAAGTTGACAAGCTGAGGAAGGAAACAAAGGGAAACTAATCTGAAAGGATGAATTTTGTTTTAAGGTCCCTTCTGCTAAAATCACTTTAGAAACCCTCCCTCAGAAAGCCCAGAATCTCCAGGCGGGAAGCAGGGAGGCTGCCCTGGAGGCGATGGGCTGGGATGCTAGACGCTGGGCTGGGAGAGCCACAGACAACTTTCAGCCTTGACTCTCCTCTGCCCCGTTTGCAGCATCATGTGACCTGGCAGCACTGCCTGTCTGGACCAGTGAGGTGACCTCACCGTGCTTTGCACTAAGCCCCCTTACCAGCAGAGCCTTTGTGTTTCTTAATCCTATACTTGCGAGGAATCTCTAGGGAGTCTCTTCCTCCCGCCCTCCCTGACTGCATCACTCCTCCACACAAAGAACGTAAAACCCCGTGTGGGAGGTTATAAAAGCTAAAGGATTCAAGTTTAAAATAATACAGGGAGTGATTGAAAAGCTGCCTGTACATCTTCATGCTCCCCTTCTTACCCGTTTGTGTTGATCCATCACCTTTCCTTCGAAGACACAGAATCCATCTTTAACTCGTCTTGTGCCATTTCCCACTCTGTATTTAACTGGCCCAGTGATTTCCTTTGCTTACATTTAACATTCATCAGTCACCACGAGCAATGAAGCAAGGCACGTTCTGGTGTGAACAGAAAATTCCACAGGACCCTCTTCACACTGGGAGTGAGGAACATCTGCTCCTTTCCTATTAGGGTACCGGGATTTTAGAGGTCAATGCGTTTCCCCATCAAGGCTTAAGGCTTTGGGGATCAGGGGATGTGTCAGGCTCCAAGCAGCATAATGAATGGCAGTTGCTGACGGGCAAGGTTTGCCTGTTCTCAACAGGGGATAGAGAATTCAGCGTAATGAGCTGGGACTTCGTGCTCTCAACACATCGGCTTGGGGAGTGAGGCAGGCTGTGCCTTTATTTTTTTTCCCCTGGTCTGGAATTGAATTTTCATCCTGCAAGAAATTATATGGAGGTCTTCATTAGTGGCACCCAGCAGGGTTAAGGCTCCATGAGGGCTGATAAGCTCTATGGCTAAAAGAACCCATCAGCCTTTGTGCAAGGCACTGAAGGTTTAAGTTGCTTGAACTGGAAAATGTCTGAAGAGGTGATTATGTTAGCAAGTAATGTGTATCGGTAACATGGAATCAAATTATTAGGGTCAGTAACTTCCTGGCTTTCCCAGTGCATTAAATGGAGACATAACATTGCATTGGTGCCGGGTACTTCTTGATGCCACACAGTGTCAGCACTGTCTGCTCATATGTACTTCACAGCATGTCACCTCTAATTTCATGGGATTATCTATGCTGTTGATTTGATAGATACTCATGATCTTGAGCTTCCTTTGAACTCACAGCAGGGCAGAGCAAAGCCATTATTGGGAGCATTTCTAGGCTTTTTGTGTTCTATATAAAATTATTTTTACCGTTACTTAGAAAGGTGAATGTATCCTGTTCTCACGCTTCTGAAAGCACACGCTTATTTGATGGCAAGGGGAATTACTAAAGGGGAAACACTGAATGCAAAAGACCTCTTTGGAGATGAATATTAGAAAGGTGTCAAGGCAAGTGAACTAGTGTTAGAGAGGCATATGGGACAGTGAATCTCAAAGTGTGGTCCCCTGGCCAACAGCATCAGAATCATCCAGGAACTTGTTAGAAATGCAAGTCCTCCTGAATCAGACACTCTTGAGATAGACTCAGAAATCTGTTGCAACAAGCCTTTCAGGTGATGCCTGCTTAAGTTGGCAAACCAGTGCTATAGGATTTATGGAGTACAAGATGGAATGGACCCATATGTTCGGGGGTAGAGCTGTGGGCAGGACAGCATAGTATCTCCCCTCGTGGACTTTATTCCATTACAAAGAAATACGTGGTACTTCACCCTGCTGAAATGTTTATGCATACCCAGCAGAGCCTGAAATTATCCATACCATTTTAGTCTTTGTTTGAATTAGCTTGTTATCTTCTTTGGTTTCAGATAAAGGACTAACAAAAGATGACTAATAGGCTTTTCCTTTGTGCGTTTCAGAACGATCCCCCTTGCAATATGTATATCCATGGCCATTGTCACCACTGGCTACGTGCTAACTAATGTGGCCTACTTCACGACCATCAGTGCCGAGGAACTGTTGCTTTCAAAGGCAGTGGCTGTGGTAAGTCTAAGCTGGGAAAATGCCAATTGGAATCTGGGTTAATGAGTTGATGCAGTTTTATAGTAGTTCCCTCCAGCAGAAAGTGGTTTGGAATTCAGTAGTTTTTTTTTTTTTTGGAGATTGATGAATATTTTAAAAATTTAGGACAAACCTTAGCATATTCCATTTAGCTGATCCAGCTACAATCCTGCATGATTTCTCTGTATTATTACTTTCATGCAAAATATTTCCACAGATATGTGCTTGTAAACATATTTCCACACATACATGTTGAATAGAAGGCATTATTTTTCCAACATGTCATAAAGGACAGGTGGGAAATTTCTGAGTTTAAATGAATGCATTTGGGGATATGCAAACTGCAGTTTATTCTGTGCTCTTTCCTGTGTGGACCTTTTACAAATGCTAACTTAAAATCTTTTTCCCAAAGTAACACTTAATTTCTAAGTAGACCATGTGCATTTGTTTTTTTCTCTAGTGTGTGTGTATGTATATATATATGTATGTATGTATGCATTTTTTCTAGTATGTATATATATCCTTTTGAATACCAATTCTAGGATACTATTAATTTGGAGAAATACTGAGTTATTCAAAGTTAAACAGATGTCATTGCTGTAGTATTCCTCCAAATATCGTAGAAGCTAATGTGCATTTTAAGTCCCTGAGAAGTGGATACTCATAATTTTACAGCATTGTCCAAAATTTATTTGACTTCAGGAACATCTTTGCTCCCAAAGGTCATGTGATGGGACTGCTATTCTGTGACATGCTTTTTGGTCTAAAAACTTAGCTAGTAAGAGAGCATTCGATCGTGACCTTTATAATAATAAATGGTGAAAAAAAGAACTTCCCATCGCTAGATGTCAGTTCCTTTTAAAATAGTCACTATTACCTCATATCAGCAACATCCACAGGGAACAAATTATCTCATTTCATGTGAACCTGTGTACAAGTTCACTGTATTAAAAAAACGTCTTTGCCCACTGCTGTAACTTCTACCAGACAACCAAAGGCACAGAGCTTCCTGATGTCAGGTGCTCGTCTCATACTATACAAAGGGCAGCACTTAGTCGTTGAGAGTCATATGTCCATTAATTACACAGCACCAGCTGCATCAAGGACAAGTAAAGAATCCCACTCTTTTTTTTTTTTTTTTCTTATTTTGGAAAATACATTCTTCATGAAAATTTGCGGTGTTGCCCCTGCCATGGCGTAAAAAGAAATGTTGGAAGTTTTTATTTCGTATTTTCTGTGGCTCGATTTCCTCGGACTTGTATGGGTGTTCTAGCCTTTGAATAAGAAACTAGAGAAGGAATTGGCACATATGTGAGAGGGCCAGAGTGACTCAACAAACAGAGATTCAGCTGATGTGATTATTCTGGGTGAAAGGTTTTTCATAACTGCTCAAATTTATGATATATATGATTAAGTTATTTATTTGTTCACACCTTTAAGTCACAGTGGTGGGACTGTTATATGAAACATGTATCTGTAACACTTCTCAGTTTATATTCATACTTCACTCCAAAAATGTGGCTTTCCAGACTGAAGAAAAGGTATTATACAGAAGGATTTCTGTTTCCAAAAGGAGAACTTATGAACTGAGCTGTTTTTATTCACTAGACTCAGAAATGATAGATATCATAGTTGATTAAAGATTGGATCAATGAATCATTGCTTTTTGAAAGTAGAGGGAAGGTGCTTGTTTAGATCATTGCCCATAGTTTTGCAACAGGGAACGACATGGTATCCACCTTTGATTATTGTCCTACAAGGTTAGTCTGACCCTAACCCAAAAAAAAAGGATTATAAAACACACACGTATCACCAGGTGAATAGAAAGTCATAGAGCAAGTTCGGCCTAAATTGTTTCATTTTATTCCACTTTCTGGCAAAGCATTAATTTGCTTCCTTATGTCTTTCACTAGACCTTTTCTGAGCGGCTCCTGGGAAATTTCTCATTAGCAGTTCCGATCTTTGTTGCCCTCTCCTGCTTTGGCTCCATGAATGGTGGTGTGTTTGCTGTCTCCAGGTGAGTGAGTTCAAGCATTTCTAGAAACGCATTTCTGTTTTTGAGATTGGATAAATTTAAAAAGAAAAGAAATGGTGCCTCTAAGCCTGCTTTTAAAGGGACAGGCCAAGATTGTCTTCCTCCAAGTAGCAACTGTACATCCGATTCTGTCCATTAGAGGGCACTGCTTGGCTACTCATAGCCTGCTCTGAAGTCAGGCAGAAAGTTTTTGGTTTTCGTTTTTTTTTTTTAATCATACGTGTCTACAGAGTTAAACAAAAGCATTTTATTTCTGATAATGAAATCTTTTGTTTAGCTAAAGAAAAAAACTAAAGTAAGAGACATCAGAAATCACCATCCCACCATCCATATCCCTTTTGTTTTGTTTTTTAATATGATTACCAACTGAGAACTACCATAAAGCTCAGGGAACTATACTCAATGTTTTGTAATAACCTGTAAGGGTAAAGAATATGAAAAAAATAGATATATATGTACGTATAACTGAATCACTTTGCCATACACCTGAAACTAAGACAACCGTACTTCAGTTAAAAACAAACAAAAAAAACCCAGTCAGATAAATGTGAATGGGTGTGTGTGTGTGTGTGTATGCATGTGTGTGTGTTGGGTTGGATTGGATTGACAACACACGAGCGATAGTGAGGCTAGAACTGAATCTACCACCAGCTCTTTATATGTAAGGAGAATTGTGCTGAGTCAGATGTTGCTACAGTTTCTCCTCAAAGACTCATATGATATTTTTGGCAGATTTTATAAAATTCTAAGTACATTTTTTCACAATGTACTCTACCTTAACTGAAAAGTGTAACCTAAGTAATCACCTAAGAAATGTCAAACCATTTGGTAGGAGGAAGATGCACGTTTTCTCTTAGATTTCTGGATTTTTTTTTTCTTTCTTCTCTTGGAAATGATCAAGCCTACATTTCTCTCCCATCAGGTTATTCTATGTTGCATCCCGGGAGGGTCACCTTCCAGAAATTCTCTCCATGATTCACATCCGCAAACACACTCCTCTGCCAGCTGTTATTGTTTTGGTAATGCATGTTAATATGAATATCTAGATATAACCTCAAAGAACAGGCTAGCAAAACTCAACTTTAGCTAGTGTTTTCTGTTCTCATTCATTGTTAACTTGGCTTTATGTGTATCTTGGTGGAGTTGGAGAGGCAGGATATTTTTCATCGCTTGCCTTTATCCAGTATTTCCGATGCATATTTGATGCTTCGGGGGCAGTAACCACATCACTTATTTTTCACCTTTGTGGACATTTGTGAGATCTGAGGAAAATGATTACCCTGGTTCCTGTCATTCACATAAAGCCTCGCAGGAAAGGATGTAGAACAACATGTACCAGTTGTACTCACTAAAGGTGGGAGCTAAAAGCTGCAGTCACCAGATACCCAGGAGGCTCATCACAGGCCCCTTATAATGAAACACACACAAAATTATTGAGGAAGTTTATGAAATCTTAGACAGTGTGGTGAGTCTGTGATGAAAAGTAAGACTTTTGAGAGCAACCTTGATTGGAAGAAATAAAAGCAGAAAAATTTAAATCTGAGTTGTAGGATTCTTCGTGAAGAGAAAAGCATTTGTGAAATACGAAAGACCATGTCAGGTGTAAAAGTCTGCAAATGCCCACTGGCTGTGTTACCTTCCTTTTTACCTACTATTTTGTCACATTTTTCTCAAATGGTGTCTGCCGTCAGGAGCACACAGAATACATTTGAACACTGGTCTTTTTCATGCATTTAATTTGTTTCAAAATGTTTCCTTGAAATTTCTTTGTAAAGTGCAGGGTACTCTGTGAGTGGAATCTGGAAGTTTATTTCACTTGTGGGAACAGAATGTATTACTCTGTGAAGAGGGCTTTTATTTTAAGCCTCTGCTATCAGTCACAGCGGCCTTGGTATGCGCAGCTGTAGAGACTTGCTCTGCTCATCTCTGTGCTTCCTTCTCTTCTGTGGGCCTGGGGGTCACACGTGGCAAGCACATGGAGAAAGGAAGTGTAGACGAAGAAAATGTCAACGTTTTGCATTCAAGAGACTGCAGTCACCAAGAAGTGGCCCTGTTACCGGTGTGTGCATAGCCGAGGGCTCATTAGAAAGCATTTGCAGAGAATTTTTTAATTGGATGCACTTTCGATTTTTAGTATCAGTTATTAACTGATTATCTCAATCTCTGCAGCTTTAATTTTGAGTCACTGGGCATCCCATATTTTACCCTTTGAAAACATATTCTTTTAGCTCAAATGAAAAACAATTAAAAATAATGCATCCAGATGGGCAAGATAGAGGGTAAGAGCAGGGTATAGCAAGAGAAGCTGGTTGAATATGGATTTTCATCACAATAGTAATTTATCAGTGTAAATAATCATTTGGTAAAGGTAATAATAATGTGTAGTGATATCATTGCTTCTCATCACCTGTCTTCTAACTCACTGATTTTTCTCTTTCTCCCGTCAGCACCCTTTGACAATGATAATGCTCTTCTCTGGGGACCTCTACAGTCTTTTGAATTTCCTCAGTTTTGCCAGGTGGCTTTTTATTGGTCTGGCAGTGGCTGGGCTGATTTATCTTCGATACAAACGCCCAGATATGCATCGTCCTTTCAAGGTAACCTCAGCAATCTTGATGGGTTTACATAAATCTTTCTCCTAATACCTAGGCCTCATTTTGTCATAACTTGATGATGAGGTACTTGGGTGGAAGGCGGCATCTTCTGGAATAAAATGTTTAACTCTTGCAGGTAAGTGCCTTTTGGTTGGATTTATTTTGGTTTGGAAAAATAGTTCATCAAATTGTTTCCATGATGTATTGAACTTTGTATGTCACATTTTAGGAAAGTGGGGGTATTATATACATTGTTTTATGTTGATTTTCCATGAATGTGTCTGATGAGCTGGTATGTTCAAAGTATAGACTACTGCTTTCTTTATGTTAAATAGTTGTAGACGGCTATGCTGAGAGAGGGAGGCAGATACATGTAGAATCCTCACTAATGGAAACTATAAAAAATGGGAATTCCTGCTATAGTGCAATGGGTTAAGAATTCCACTGCAGTGGCTCGGGTCTCTGCAGAGGCGCGGGTTTAATCCCCGCCCCAGTGCAGTAGGTTAATGATCTGGCACTGCCACAGGTGCATAGGTCACAGCTGTGGCTTGGAGTCAGTCCCTGGTCTGGGAGCTTCCATACGTTGTGGGTAAGGCCATTAAAAACAACAACAACAAACAAACAAAAAACTCTTAAAATGCCGTTGCTTTAGAAAAAATAAAAGGCATTTTAAATATTCTTAGAGGTTATGATGTGTTACATTACACCTTTTCTGCCTTTTACACTCCGGAAGGAATAGAAATGTAAAATATTCAGGGAAAGTGAAGATGTTTGAACTTACCACTTAATAAAATGTCCATTTACCGTAACTAAGTGTTTCCTTTTGGGAGGGCTGATGAATATGCTTCTCATCGCCTTCGGCCTTGAGTGTTCATGGATTGATTTGACCTCACTATTTATTTGCTTTTAAGAAATAACATAGATAATGTTGTCCATCATGTTGTCAGAATTTGTTTCTAATTATATGCGTTGCCTAATGCTGGCAATGTCTTTATTAGTGGTTGAATAGGAGTTGGCCTGTTTTATCCCTGTCAGTTCTTATTGTGAGTCTCCAACAGAAAATCAATATGCACTGAAAGGCTTTAACGTGTAACAAGCAGCCCATGCTCTTGGCTCTACATTAAAGTGGATTCTAATCATAATTATCAAAGAACCAATCTTTTAAAATCAAAAGCATAAATCATAATGGCCCTTAACTAGTGAAATAATTCAAACAGAGCATCTCTAAGAAAACACACTGATTTATCCTTAGATTTTGTTCTGTCCAAGGATTTAAAAAAAAAAAAGTTAAAGGAGTGTGATTAATGCATTCTCTGTCCACTGTTCAAGAGATGTTAATCCTAAGTAGGACGGTGCCTGTCACCTGGTCACGTGACTGACTTGTGCATCTTGAACCCACCTCCTGTCTCTGGACCGTGTTTGAAGTGATTTTCTTCTGTGCTCTGCCCTAGGTGCCGATCTTCATCCCTACTTTATTTTCCCTCACGTGTCTCTTCGTGGTCGCCCTTTCGCTTTATTCAGACCCATTTAGCACAGGGATTGGTTTCATCATCACTCTGACCGGGGTCCCTGCCTACTATCTCTTTATTATATGGGACAAGAAACCCAAGTGGTTTAGAAGAATGTCAGGTAAGACTTTTAAGCATTTTCATGACTTTGGAGAGACCATGTTGTAGAAAACCCATCTGTGTGGACGTATAAAACATGCACACCTTAAAGTTTGAAAATATAAGTGGGGAAATTGTGAGTTTGAACACATTATTTCATTCTAATGAGAACTGGCAGAAGAAAAAGTAGGAAGAATGTTTAGGGTAGAGTCGCTGGATCCTTTCAGGATATTTAGTTGGTGTTGCTTTAATTATTTCTTAAGAGAACACATTTTTATTTTATTTATCTATTTTTTTTGTCTTTTTGCCTTTTATATAGAGCCGCATTCACGGCATATGGAGGTTCCCAGGCTAGGGGTGTAACAGGAGCTGTAGCCGCCGGCCTTCGCCACAGCCACAGCAACGCGGGATCCGAGCCACGTCTGCAACCTACACCACAGCTCACGGCAATGCCGGATCCTTAACCCACTGAGCAAGGCCAGGGATCGAACCCGCAACCTCATGGTTCCTAGTCGGATTTGTTAACCACTGAGCCACGAAGGGAACTCCTAGAGAGAACACACTTTTAGATAGAATTTTATCAGCAGGTCTGTAAATGACCTAATTATTGTTTTGAATCTCTTACTAACCTAATTATTTTTATTCTGGGTCAAATGCAGTTTATTGATTCTAGATGATAACATGATAGTTGATGAATGATAGGAGATTTGGTGGGGAGCCACTGAACTTGCAGAGGTTTTAACTCTCACAATTATGATGCTACCCTAGTGGCGAATCATGGACGGTCATAAAAACAGCAAAAACAATGCAGACTAACAGCCGACATTAATTGAGTGATTTCTGTTTGCTAGCACATATACGACCTTGGTTAATCCTTATGACAACTTTCTAAAATAGGAAAAACTATAGATTTTGAGTTACGGCATGGAAGAAGCCATGTACCTTATTCCAAGTGATGCAGATATTAAGTAGAAGACTTAGAATTCCAACTCAGGCTGTTTTGTGCTTCGTAAAAGTCATCTTGGGGGTTGAGGGCAGCGAGGATGGATTAGAGAGCACGAGGCTGAGGACCTTCTCAAGAACAGAGATGTGTGGTCAGCACAGTAATCCTGACGAGAACTGAGGTGGGTCTGAACATAGGTGGCATTGGCAGGGTCTGAGAGAGCTAAAAATAATAAAGAAGAAAAACTTAAGAGCTTGGTGACCTGGTGAGTTGGGGGAGGAAAAATACAGTAAATCAGAAGGTATGAAGGGTGCTTACGCCCAGCCTCTGCTGCAAGCCTAACTCTCTGTCAGAGGCTCTGCTGAGCAAGCCCTTTCTCTCGCATCATCATCTCATTCAATCCTCCACAAGTTCCATGTGGGAGTTAGTTTATTTCTATACCCAGATGGAAAGACCAGGACTTGGGGAGATGGAGAATTTGCTTTTGAATGTACGGATGTTAAACCATTGAGGATTTGAACATGCATATGCTGGACACCATGTTGTTTTTAGATTGGGTGCCCGGGGGAAGAGAGAGAGGGAAAAAATATGTCTAGAGGAGCTTATGTGTTCTTGCTGGTGAGTTTGGTGAGCTTAGAAATCAACTTTTGCTCTCTCATTCATTGTAATTTATTTACTTGACCGTCATTAATTTTTTCAAAGCCCAGGAAGAAAGTTCAGGGAGGTTTCTAGTAAAATTATTAATGAATAATATCCATGTTGCTAAAAGTAAAAAGCAAAACCAAAAAACCTTTGTATATGCATGTCTAGTGTGCTCCACAAACTCATTTGGAAGCTAGTCATTTAAAATAGACGTGTTGCTACTACTCTTTATTAGCTTTCAACTTGGTATCTTTAGACCTTCTGCTTCCATTTATAGCTGAGTTTTTGTTGTTGTTTTTTTCCCTCACTGGCAACACCATTCCCCAGAGAAGGGTTACTGTAAAGTTTAGGTTCTTTAAGGCTAATATAGGTACACTGATTACACAGCAAGGTATTTAATCTGTTTCTTATTAGATCACAATAGTTTTCTGTTGAGTATTTTTAGTTTTTTTTTTCTATTGTAGGCAATAAATATAGAGCCTTTTCTAAAACAAACAAAAAACAAAACTAAGTCTTGTTGAACAATATTTACTCATAGGACTGCTTGCTACCAGTGTTCAGGACAGACTGGTAGTCACCACTGTCCTGTGGTCATCTCAGACCCTGGCTAGAGGCGATTGAAACCCCGAGCACATGGAAAACCATGAGGATTGAGGAGGAAGAGGCAGATAGAGTTGGATTACAGTGAGCGAGAACACTGCAAACCAACACATTCCTTGCTCTTGTCCGCTTGGTAGGCATTTTGATCCTCCTGTTTGTAGTCACCTGACTCTAAAAATTCTTTGTTTCCTTCTGCTAACATGTGCGTATTTTGTCCCATTTCTCAGCCAGTGCATATCACCTACTGATGCTCATGCTTGCTCCTTCTTTGAAGTTTTTCTGTTCTCATGTAATTTTGAAGTTTTCTGCCATTTCTCTGTCTCTGATGATGTTTTGCATATCTCCAAGGACACCATTTTGTGTTAGCTGTTTGTGAAAGGAGCAGCGAGGCAGTGGTCTCATAATGGTTATTCGGTCCTAAACAGTGCCGTTGAGTCTCACCAGGAGAGTGGCAATTCTGCCTTTAAACTGCGATCATTGTAACCCTTTATCTTTATAGCTGCCTTGAAAGTGAGTTTGCAAAAAGCAACAGTCCTCCGTAATTTTGTTTGATTTTCCTCTTAGGCAGCATTCTTGTAGTAAAATAAAGAAAATTCATATTTATTGCGATAGCACCAAGTGTTTTCCTAGCCTTTGGCCAAAACAAAACACACACACACACACACAACACAAGTCCTGAATCCCCACCTTGCCTCTTCTCCCAACTGTTTCCCTGTTGTTAGGGGGAAACTCAGTGTGATCTTGGAGGCCACAGACCTTGGCTGGGCACAGTGTGTACAAATTTAACTTCACATTGTTCTGTTGGGGATCGTTCTTTAGCCTGTTATGAGCCCTTATCTTTACCCTAATATGCATGAACAGATGAGCCTGGCGAAATGATAGTGTATCAAAAGATATCTTACCTAGGGTGCTATCATTAAAAAAAAAAAATGCAAGGTTGCCGAATAGCATTCAGAAAACGAAGACAGGCAGCTGAGTTCAGAGAACCAGGGAATGTTCAGAATCTTAGAAGCTGAGAGTTTGGGAGATTTGATGAATTTCTCCGGCCACAGGATGCCAGTATTGAACCACGTTTTCTCTGCTAGCATTCCTGGGATGAAACAAAAAAATGTGCTCTTAAGGGAATAGTCAGAGAGCTTTTTTCCGCCATCTGTGACAGAGTGCTTCATTCCTCTCGATTTTTATTTATTTATTTGTAGAAACACGAGCTTCCCACCCAAGGAAAAGCGGGCAGCTACCCCACTGACTTACTCAAATTCATGGGGGTAGCTGGACCTGAAAAACCCAGCCATGGCTCCTGGCAGCCGTTTTGCTTGGCTGCTTCTCTTATCACAACTGAGACGGAGGCTCTGGAAGTTGGTCCCTCTGGCTCGGGGCGAGACATTGCGGACAGCAGTATTTAAACAGAATCTTTAGTTCTAAAGACTCATCCCGGGAGGTACCAGCAGAATGACCGTAGTCTACCATTGTGGGCAGTGACTTTGCAATACCAGAGCCCTGAAAGCGTACCCTGCACCAAGTGTGTTGTGATTAGGTCATTTATGATGCTTCACTGAAAGCTGCCGAATGCATTTGACAGGCTCTTCACCAAGTCTGTGGTGCAATGTTTTAAATGAGTTGAGCTTGCCTACATTTCTTAGGAGCCCAAACTATCTTCATTATGAGCATAAAATGAGACAATTATGTGAGAAGATTTTGAAAGCTTTAAAAAAAATAGGTACTATTATTCTTACTATGATTTGTGGGGAGTATTGGTTTTGTGCTAACACTTCACAGGCTTCCTGTATTTTGGGTGTAGTTTCTGTGCTTGTCCCAGGTATGATTGGGTAAATTAGATTTTGCAAGGTCAGTAGTTGTTTCAACTGATTTCAAGAACAGCTACTGAACATGAAAGGCAAAGCTAAGCATACTACCCTTGCCGTTTGGTCTTATAGCTTACATAACTACAAACACCACATGTGGACTCAATAGTTCAACTTTATTTAAAGAAATGCCTTCATGGGGCTGGTTATCTCCAAAGCCAAAGGCCTTATGTACGTAGGGGTGTTGCTGGAGACTACATGCTCTGTGAGTTTCCTGGACAAGCCGGAGGCTTCCGCAGAGGCATACTTGGGTCTGCTGGGCACTGCTGTCTGATGCCATGGCCACAGATAACCTGGAGAGAAAGGCTGGTGTGGTTCCAACAGCCAGGCAGAGCCAAAAGCAGTCACTACACTCAAACATTCAATAGGATAAAGATTATTTACATCTCAAGATCCCAAGAGAGGGAGTTCCTGTCGTGGCTCAGGGGAAATGAATCTGACCAGCATCCATGAGGATTCAGTTTCCATCCCTGGCCTCGCTCAGTGGTTTAAGGATCTGGAGTTGTTGTGAGCTGTGGTGTAGGTCGCAGACACAGCTCGGATCTGGCATTGCTGTGGCTGTGGTGTAGGCCAGTGGCTACAGCTCCAGTTCAACCCCTGGCCTGGGAACCTCCATTGGTGCATGTGTGGGCCTAAAAAGACAACAACAACAAATAAAGATCCCAAGAGAGAGCCCTGTCACCAGGACTGACTGAACATAGAGGCAAAGAAGGGACTGGGTATTCAGAATCAGACGATTTTTTGGCTCCAGCGTGCTCCTGAATAGAAGACCCAGGCTGAGCTTTGAGGAAGGAGAGTGTCACATGAGGAAAGCAACAGGCTCTCTTAAGTTGTTCTCCCTTTGCCTGGAACCCATGTAATGTTGTGACGTGGACAAGATGTCTACGAAAGCAAAGTGCTGAGGGCTCCAGAATGCAGGCATGCTTTTGGAAAAGGCTTTTGTGTTGGGACATGGAAGAGCAGATGCTGCATGAAAAAGGCAGTTGTTAAAAGAAAGAAAAATCTCCGGGGTTCCCCTGTGGAGATAGCAGGTTAAGGATCTGGCGTTGTCACTGTGGCATCTTGGGTCACTGCTGTAGTGTGGGTTGAATCCCTGCCCTGGGAACTTCCACATTCTGTGGATGCAAAAAAAAAAAAAGAAAAAAAGAAAGAAAAAAGGAATACAATGTTTAAAAACAAAACACAGAAAAATGTCAGTAGATAAATACACAAATAATCCCTCTCTCCCACACACTCACTCAAGAAAGGCAGTTGCTGTGAAGACGAGCTCAGGAAGCTACCATAGGAACTCCCAGAAAGGAAGGGCTGCAGAGCCAGTTGACTTCACCCCGTGGCTTTGCACTGACCATGGAAGACCTCTTGTTTCAACCTACCAGGTAGCCCTGGCTCCATCTCTGCCTACAAAAGCCACGTCTCCCATATCGTTAATTGATAGCTACTTCTCCACAGTCCCTTTTCTAGGACCATTTTATCATTTCCTTTTTCTGCAAACATGACCTTTCATTGCACTTGAGTGTGCCCCTGTGTTCCACATATATCTCTATGTCAAGAGTGGGCTGTGACAAAATATATTTTATTCAAGAAACATTTACACAGACTTTACCATTTGTCAAAATGGGGCTTGTTGGGCCCCTTGTGATTAAATAATGGATGTTATAAAAACTACTGTGCCTGGGAAAACAACTTGGGGGAACACTTTTATAAAGTAAAGGATGAAAAAACATACCTTTGTTTAGTGGCATTAAATGTTGCTCAGAAGGGATGATTATAGGGGACAAGTCATAAGGAGGAGAAAGATGACACGTCTGGATGAGAGATGATACAGGTCTGAAATCATCAAGACAATAGGCTCCAGGAGGCTGCAGGACCAGTAGCTATTTGAAGAGATCCTGTGGGGACTGATTACAAAGATAAGAGGTAGACAAGGCCTAATATGTCAGGAAAGTAGAGCCACAGCGTTCTATGGCTGCCCGGCTACAATGACCTGAGAAATCACCCAGCCCAGTGGTCCCTACAGTTTAGTGTCTATCAGAAGCATGGATTTCTGGGTCCCACCTTCAGTGTCTGATGCGGTAGATCTAGGATGGGGTTTGAAAAGTTGTTATCCTAACATCTCAGGTGACTCTGCTGATGCTGCTCTGAGTGCAAGACCCTATCTTCTGTATTTATTAATTTTTTTATTGAAAGGTAATTGACACATAACATTGTGTAAACTTATGGTGTAGGATATGTTGATCTGACGTATTTATATATTGCAATATGATACTCGAGTGGCTAACACCTTTATCATGCCACATATTTGTCATTTCTTTTGTTGTTGTTGAGAACAGTTAGGATTTAGCCTCTAAGCAAATTTTATGATACAGTATTGTTGACTACAGTCACTGCTCTGCATTAGAGCTCCAGAATTTATTCAGTTGCTAGTTGGAGATTTGTATCCTTTTTTTTTTAATTACTTAAAGCATTTTCTTACAATACAATTATAAGTGTATAAAAATCATCACAGCCAAATTTTATAGTAGGTTTGTATCCTTAAGCAACATCTCTTAAATTTCTCTACTCTACAGCCCCTGGTAACCATGCTCTAGTTTCACAAGTTCAGTTTTTTTTATATTCTACACATAACTGATATACATTATTTGTCTCTATCTGTCTGAGATTTATGTCACTTTGCATAATATCTTCCAGGTCCACCTATGTTGCATCCAAAGTATTCACAATATTACTTCTTCCAATCTAGGAATATAAACTATCTTTCCATTGGTTTGTATCTTCTTCAGTTTCTTTCATTAAAATCTCGTTTGTAGGGTACAGGTCTTTCATCTTGGTTAAATTTGTTCCTAAGTATTTTTAACTTTTGATGCTATTATAAATGGTATTGCTTTCTAATTCCTCTTTCAGATAGTTAATTCGTTAATGTATAGAAAAGCAACTGGTTTCTGTGTGTCTATTTTGCATCCTGCAATTTTACTGAATTCATCTATTGCTTCTAATGGATTCTTAGCTGTCTTTGGGCTTTTCTCTGTGTATGATTGTGTCATCTGTGAACAGAGATTGTTTTACTTCTTACTTTCTGATATGGAAACATTTTATTTCTTTTTCTGACACGGAAACATTTTATTTCTTTTTCTGCCTCATTGCTCTAGCTAGAACTTCCAGTACTATGTTAACTGCATCCTTGCATTCCAGAATTAAATCCCACTTGATCATGGTGAATGATCCATTTAATGTGTTGTTGAATTTGGATTTCTAATATTTTATTAAGAATTTTTGCATCTGTATTCATCAGGGGTATTGGTTTCTAATATTCTTTTCTTATACTATTTTTCTTATCTTAAAGAGTGTCTGAATTTAGTATCAGGGTAACATGGCCTCATAAAATGAATTTGGAAGTGTTCCCTCTTCTTCATACTTTCATATATTTTCATGTTACTGATTAGCATATTTTTGTTTTAGCTTAAAGAACTTATTTAGCATTTCTTGTAGGGCAGATCTAATGGCTACAAACTCCCTAATTTTTATTGGTCTGGGAAAGTCTTTATCTCTCCTTCATTTCTCTATGACAGATTTTCTGGGAAAAATATTCTTGATGACGATTTCTTTCTTTGAGCATTTTGCTATATCAACCCATTCTCTCCCAGTCTGTAAGATTTCTGCTGAGAAATTTGCCGATAGCCTTAATAGGATTCCCTCAAATGTGAAGGTTCTTTTTTTCTCTTGCTACTCTCAATATTCCCTTTTTTTCTTTGACTTTTGACAGCTTAATTACAGTGTATTCGGTGAAGATCTCTTTGGGTGTAATCTGGGGATTTCTGAGATTCCTGTACCTAGATGGCCATATATCACCCCAGCTTTGAGAAATTTTCAGCCATTATATTTTAAATAAGTTTTATGTATCTTTCTCCTTCTCTTTTCCTTCTGGGGCTCCCATAATATGGATATCATTTCTTTTTATCATGTTCCACAGTTCATATATACTTTTTTCATTCTTTTTTATTCTAATTTATTTATTCTCCAAGTGGATAATATTAAGAGATCTGTCTTGAATCTCATTCTTTTGCCTGATTAAGCCTATGGTAGAAGCTATCACATTTTTCATTTTATTAATTGTATCCCTTTTCTCCAGAATCTCTCATTTTTAAATGATTTTTATTTCTTTGTGGAATTTCTCATTTTGTTCATGGACTGTTCCTGAGTTCACTGATTTGTCTGTGTTCTCTTGCATATCACTCAGCTTCTTTCACATCCTTATTTTGAATTATTTTTCGGAAAACTCACAGACCTCCATTTCCTTGGGGTCAGTTGCTATAGTAGTATTGCATTGCCTTGGTGCTGTCATGTTTACTTGCTCTTTCATGTTTCTGATGGATTTGTGTTGCTGTCTGTGCATTTGAGGGCGAAGTCACCTCTTCTAGTTTTTTCAGACTGGCTGTGGGCTCCTCTGCTGGTGGAATGCAGTGTCTTTGGTTCATGAGAAGGCACAGTGATGGAATCTCCACGCCACTCCATTGGCTGAGCCTGAAATTGGCCAGTCGGTGGCCATCTTTAATGGCAAAGGCCACAGATGACCTGCAGGTAGCAGTAGCAGGTAGGGCTATAGGGATGTTCAGATGCTAAGGCTGCTGAGGCCTTGCTGCTTTCCCTCTACTTTTTGTCCATTGGAGGATGCTTTAGCTGAGGAGACCCCTCTGGTGCCTGGTCTGATGCTCTGACAGACAGAGCTCTCAGAGCACTATCGGAACGGGGGTCCTAGCATCAGGCCCACATGGAGCTACCACATTATCGGGGCCCTGGAGCGCAGGTGAGCTTTCTGTGGCTGTGACT
The DNA here is from genome assembly GCA_004024745.2 of Catagonus wagneri. Taxonomy (NCBI): domain Eukaryota; kingdom Metazoa; phylum Chordata; class Mammalia; order Artiodactyla; family Tayassuidae; genus Catagonus; species Catagonus wagneri. The sequence goes on along the minus strand of PVHT020000257.1, from coordinate 8,205,772 downwards.
TAGATGTCTAGGGCCAGGACATGTGCGGAAATCCTTGGAACTGGTACCTGGGTCTCAAGAGCATACTGCTGTCACTCATGCCGATAAGAGGGAATACAGAAGTGACAAAGACCTTGGGATGGCAAGATGCAGTGTTGGCTTGAGCCCAGAAAGCGAGTGCGGTGGTAGTACAGCCTGGGGATCATGGGTCAAAGTCTCAACTCTGGACCTCAGGAGCACTCACAGGATAGCAGTAACACAACTCCAGTAACTGTCTGTTAAAGCTATGTATTGGGACTCAGGAAACTTGGCATACTGTAGTGGCAGCAAAGCCCTAGCAGTAACAGTTTAGAGCACAGCCTTGAGGGGTAGATGAGGTTCGTGGCAGTGGTGGCTTGGTCTTAGCCACGATGAATCAGACTAGGCCTCAAACTTGAGGGGCAGAGCTCAGAGGAGCAGTAATACCCCTGGCAATGATGATTCAGAGCCTCAATCTGGGATAAGGGTGAAGCTCAAGGTAGAAGCAGCCCGGTCCCAGCAATGGTGGGTTTGAGCCTTGCCCCATGGGGTGGGGCTCAGGGTTTTGGCAATGCCCCTGGCAAGGACGAGTCAGAGCCAGGACCTGGAACCTTGGAGGCAGGGCTCGGGGTAGTAAAAGCTCACCTCATCAGTGACAAATAAGTGTCCTGACCTGGGAAGGGGAACAGGGCACAGAGCAACAGCAGCACTCATAATGGCAACCAAAGCATGGCTTGGGACCCTGCCTCCAGGGTGGCCAGGTGGCCAGGGAGGTCACCTTGTTAATGGTGGAAAAAAACCCCAACCCAAAGCTGAGGTGGGCAAAGTGCAGTGGGAGGTCTGTCCTCGTATATGAAGATGTGCCATGGCACTCAATCCATGAGAGGGTGGCAAAGCAACAGCTGGGACCCTGAGGGCAGGTCTCAACTCAGCAACAGCTCCAGCCTCTGGGAGGAGATATGGGAGGCAGGGGTTACAACAGGCATCCCAACAGCTGGCATCCGCATCATTAAAGACTTAGAGATTCTCTACCAAGAGCTGCAAAACCCCACAGTGGTGAGGCTTATACGGTCCTTCTGTTCTCTTTCTCCTCACACGGTGGTGACTTCCCCTAGAGGATTCCTCCTGGTGCTCAACAGCTCTTAATTGGGGGGGGTGAAGCCATGTGGGAAGAATGCCTCCTTTACTTTCCTATGTGTCCCTCCTTGATTTTTGAGCTCTGCTGGGTTTTTGCTGCTGCTGCTTTGTTGTCTCAAGTTTTCCCTGAGTTATTCTCTTCCTTTGTAGGTATTTATTTTTCTTGGAGTTTTGAGTTGTCTCGGTGGAGGGACATGTTTTGGGACCTCCCAGCTCTCCATCTTACCAATGTCACTCTCAAATCCCTCATTCTATACATGAAGCAAATGAGACCCTGGGAGATAAGATGCTTTGCTCAATAACAAGTTTGGTACTGGAAATTATACTCTGGTTCTTCTGATTTTGCTGAGCAATTGGATGTACTCTTATAGGCACAAAAACAACAAGCCAATTTTAGACTGAATATGAAGTGTATTTTTGAACATTTTTATCTTAGTCCTATTGTCTCAAAATATTTTCAGCCTCACGGTTCATGAATAAAAGTCCTTATTTGAACACAAAATATTAATACATTCTTACTGAGAAACCGTCATGGGAAGTTATAGTAGTGACAAATTAATTGAGCATGATAAGACTCTAATGAAATAATTCTTGAAAGAGCTCAAGGAAATAGGTGGTTGTGTGTTTTCAGTCTCAGCCCCAAATAATTCACACTTGCTGTTTTTTTTATGCATTTCTGATTTCCTATGCATTTTTAATTTCTCTTCTTTATTTCTTTATAGATAGAATAACCAGAACATTACAAATAATACTGGAAGTTGTACCTGAAGAAGATTGTCATAAATAATGAATTAATGCATTTGAAATCTTGGCAATCTATCCTTGGCCTTGTTTCTTTCCAAAGGGCTGAAATAAAAAAATGGATCTTCACTCCATTTTATGAAAATCCAGAGGACTGCAACTTTGGAAATGGACTAAAGGAATCAGTTATGTTTATCTTTTAGATTTTTCAAACCCGTTTCTAAGAAATCTAGTTATAACTCACTGTAGTTATAGAAAGCTGATAAATAATGATACAATTCACACGAGCATTGAATCCCTGATACTTACCTGTTGAAGGTAGGGAAAAAGACTATAGAATGGACAGTTACTTTAGTGCTAACTAAAGTAGGTTATGTTCTCTGTAACATATCCATGGCTAAGAACCTTCAAATTGAAGACTGAGATGTTTTCTGTACATACGGGTTTTGTAAAAACAATTTTTGTAATCTGTAGGTAACTGTACTTTGAAAAGTGTTTTCTACTCTTTTGATAAAAAGCATATGTCATCATTATGGACAGAGGAAAGAAAGAAATTTATTTTACATTGACATTGCATTGCTTCCCACAAATATCTGCTTAGCTATAACTCATCTTCTAATGGATTCTATCCAGAGATTTTGAACAAAGAACAGAGGAGGTATGCCTAATTTTAATGAATACATTAAAGAAGATCTTCTAGGGGATATTATTTTTGAGGCAAATCCAGGAGTTATTTTAAGTAAAAAAAAAATTCTCGAGAATTTGTTAGGATTATTTTTTCACTCCATATCAGTAAGTGCTATGGATACATGCCATTTTGTTTTCATGGCAGCCTATTTTATCAAGAAAGGATGTAACAACTTTCTTAGAGCAAGCTAATAGTAGGCTATTAAATCCTCTTAAGCCCAATCACTTGTTTCACTAATAATTTGCCCTTTGATAAATACATCTAAATATGTACATTTTTAAATCTTCACGTTACAATAACAACATAAGACAGAAATCACTAGGAAGGAAAAGGCCCAAAATATTGTGATCAGTTCTATGGTTCTCTATGCAATGTTAGTGATTTTAAACAATTTTTAAATTTCATAGCTATTTTTATACAGTGATGATTTTTGACAGTTTGTATATTTCTTCGTACACTTTATATTCTGTTAAAATATCTCTATGGATAAAAATATCCATATCAATTAGGAAAAGACATATAATTACATAAAAATTAAGGAAGGAATGTCAGTGTTAAATAAGATTTAAAACTAATGTTTCTAAGAATTTTTGCATTTATATGTCTAGGCTTTGTTAATAATTTTCTCATCTCAATTATCATTCAGCTTGTAAAAGAGATAACTGATAACAAATACACTGAAAGAAGGAGGAATTGTGCAGGAAATGTGTATATTCAGACAGGTATTATTTTGCTAGGTTTAGAAACTATTGTGGAATTTTCAAATAATAATATAATAACAATTTTTAAATATTATTTACATAAACCCTGGATTTAAATAGTCATGGCCAAAGTATTTTTCATCCTTTAATTTTTACCCATTTAAAAAGAAAAAAATTTGGAAGAATTACACTGATTAAAATTATTAAGAGCAGACATAGAGTTCACAGTCAGTTGATCAAAGTGGAATGATAATTTGAGGCAATTCCAATTTATTAATTTCCTATTCATTAATTTCAGTTTCAAAATTATATTCAATTAAGTTTCAATTTAATATATCTAAGATTGAAATTTTTTCAGCCAAATCTAGTGTTTGGGTTTTTAAGTGAATTCATAAAAATTCCATCCTTTACTCTTATAGGTTTTCATACAGTTTTCAAAATTTGACCTGTAGTCTATACTTCTTATATTCATTTGGCTGTATCTCTCCCCACTAAATTGTTGCTAGAGGTAAGAATAGATTTCCTTTATAGTCCATTTTTTTATATTTGAGGCTCTTATAATCTAAATCAGAAAACTCTTCTGGAGTTTTTTCTTCTCAAATAAAAAAAAAAGGAAAAGTCTCACGGAGACATTTATATAGTTCTTGATTATTCCTGAGGTTCCTGTGTTTATATCAAAAGTGGCAGATAGGTCTCCTCATTTATTTGCTTAGGTTTGCTTCTAATTTGTCTTTAAGTATACCTCACTAGATAACATATTCATTTTTTAATCACTTTTTAAAATGATTTTTGCATCGTTAATTCCTAACACCATTGTAATAACATTTTAACCAGGTGGACAGTCAGTAATTTGTCTTTTTAAAGTGATGAGGATTAAGTTGATCTCTAAGACTTCCAAAGTTAAAACAATTTGATTTTAAAAATGGAATGATTCTCCTTCCACACATATGAATATTTCAGTAAACATTTTGAGCCTCTTTTAAAAGTATTAGATTATTTCCCTTTGATCAATTGAATAACGCTATTTAAAATTGTGACTTGGTCAGCTGGAAGTAGACCCTGTTCTTGTCTTTAGGAGATTAAAGATGTCTCCTAGGAAAGTTGGCTGGCTCCAGTATGGAACATAAACATGAGATGTGTACACACACACAGGTGTGTACCTGCTTGTACCATATCTCCCTGCTTCTACTGGCATAAAATTAGGACAGATTATTAGGTTACATTAGCAATTCATGGCCGTTTCTCTAAAACTAAGATATGTAGGTTAAAACAACTTTCCAGATTGTTTTATGTGTCTGGTCAAATTGTCTCCCCCATTGTTATTTGATCTATCAACAGATGGTTAACAAGAGCATAATTACATAGCTCAATAGAATTCTATCTTGAACTGAATTCTATCTTCAGGAAACTCATTCATTTATCTTTGAGATGAATGTAATGCCAGCTGAGAAAGGGAGCATCTTTAACCTATACTTGATTTTTTATCGAGTTATTGGTTTTGAAAAGATAGAAAACTAGGGGTCAGAGCAGTAGAAAATGAAAGGTAACGTGGCTGGAGTTAACAATATTTTGGTCTAATTTTTTATGCAATACAGTCAATGAAATATTAAAAATTGTCTGCTGTACACAGGTGGATATCCTGAGATGCTAATGAAATGTAAGCTTCAGTTCCCCTCACATAGACATGCCCCTTCCCAGGTCCTATACTTAATTTTGAATTAAGAATTTTGTATTACAAATTTTTCTGAAGAAGATTAGCAAAATTATATATACTTCTGGCTCGACAAAATCTGCATCTTTCTCTGTGAGAAAAAGCAAAGTACTCCCAGTACTTTTTCTATTAGAAATAAGCATGAGGTATTTGCAGGATTTTTTTTTTTTAGTAATAAAAGTTGTGAGTTAATTGCAATATCTATGTATAAATAACTACAAGTGATTTCTCTGTATTTCACGTGATACATAAGGAGAGTTTCACGGAGGACATATTTCATGTGTCGGTTCTGAAGGATAGAAAAACAATAAATGGGATTTTAAGTGTAGCTCTTTTTCTTAATTTGGAAAGAAGTATAGATTTGAGGTTTGAATGCAGATGAGTCAAAAATTTTTATTTTACTTAAATAACACCTTGCTACATTTTGCCCTACTTAGTGTACCGTATGTTGATCCTGATAATGTTTATAGAGTTACATTTACTTTCCTAACCATACAAAGTCAGGAATTAAAGCATGGAATTGTGTAACTGAAAAGAAACTCATAGAGGATATAAACTAGAGTAGATAATGAGTCATCTTGACAGCTTCTGTTTACATCGTTTATGTATAGGTAAAAGAATTATTAACTATACATGTATTTTAAGTTAATTTTTCCATAAACAGTGTTTTTAATTTCTCTATAGATTTATCTATAGACTAAAAGTGTAAACCCTAGATCTTATTAGTACTGTACTTTAAAAGATATTTTAATAGCCAATTGGGGGAGATAATCTTTTCTTCTTTTCATTGCATTTTCAAATTAGTTGGAGTCTTAAAAGTAAATGCTTGGTCTATTTTTAGGTCTGACAAAAATTCACAAAGGTGTACATTAAGGTCTCAGAGAAAGTTCACCAAATTTCTGTATGTTGTGAGATATTGTTCTTTTCTCCCACCTCATCACAATAGTGACTTGATCTTTTTGAACCATTTCTGTTTTCTTTGAATGAATCAATGCTTCTCTTTGTTTTATTTTTTATTTTTTGATGTGTTTTCACGATAAGAGTGAGTCGTAATTTTATGCAGTTTACCTAATATTCTTAGTGTGAAATTACTTTCTTTAAATCCCTGCCCCATTCTCTGTTATTATTGGCTTTAAAATATCACTGGAGGGTGGTTACGGTCTCCAAATAGTTACCTGTTACATGTGTGTATTTTGGCTGCTTGGATCAAGGGTACATTTTTAGTGTCAGTAACTGCCTTCACAGTTTTACAGTTAACGATTCTCTCAAGAAACTGTGGAGCGTTAGGTAGCTAGGAACCATACAGATGGGTGCACTGTTTGAAAGTGAGCATACATTTTTTTTTTTTCCCTCAACGTATACACTACTGATTTTATTTTTTAAAGCATGGCTTTCAAGTGAATTAATTTCTTAGTTAGAAGACTTGCTTCCTGAGTCCTTATTACCTCTTCTTGAAGACTCTCAAGGCCATGTGGAAAGCTAGAGAGAAAGAGAAAAAAATAAAAGTAAGACTAGTGTGCAGTTATCTATTTCACAGCAGTGGCTGTATTTTGAGTACTTTGTACAAAAAGGTATTTTCGCACAGCGTCTTGTGGGAAAACAGATTAGGCCTTTAGATGTTCCAGGTGTAAAAGTGGTTTGGTTGTGAGTGGCCTGACTTAAGTGAGGATTGTGAAGTTAGACCCCAAGGATTCCTACTGATTAATATTCTGCGCTTGCTCGGGAGCACCTTTTTTGCACAGCAGGAGGCAATGCAATGCGGTTCTCTGGTTCTAGGATGGGACCATCTTTTTTTTTCTTTTTTTTGTTTTTTTTTACCGCTGTACCTGTGGCATATGGAGGTTCCCAGGCTAGGGGTCGAATGGGAGCTGTAGCCACCGGCCTTCGCCACAGCCACGGCGACACAGGATCCGAGCCACGTCTGCGACCTATGCCACAGCTCATGGCAGCACCAGATCCTTAACCCACTGAACAAGGCTGGGGATCTAACCCACATCCTCATGGATGCTGTTTGGGTTCGTTAGCCACTGAGCCACGATGGGAACTCCATGACAATCTTGTTTTAAAGGATTTTTGTATGAATTTTTCCTCTAGCATGTCTCTTTCATTCCAAATTTCCACTTACTAACTAATGTAATATTAAGTAAAAATACTTTGGAGAAGTCAAATAGATTGTTTCAAATGAATGTATGCTTATAACAGAATAGAAATGATGTACGTTAAACTACTGTGTATATTAATTATTTCAAACACTACCATATAGCACTTTGAAGGTGTTCTAGAAACAAAAAAATATACATAGCCGTGGTTATCGTGCAAACCACAGAACCCTCCAAGGTTGTAAGTAGTCTGGGATTATTCTGATCCTCTTCTTGAAGTTTTTTACCTAATGGTTTTCCCTTGGGGATGTTATTACTACTGCTATAAATCTAGAACTTAACTATTGATGCTCGTATTTTGAAAACTGGGTCCACCTTTGGACATTATCGTGTTTGCAGAGTGGCATGCCACTTTACCTGTGCTTATTGTGAACACAGGACTTTGCCCAAATTTCTATCTTTTTGTAGATGGATTGTAGCACAATAGTTAATGAATTTTCAGTGGTACCTCTCAATATTTTGGGAACCTTGCAAACATAAGTATCAGATGTGTGTGTGTGTGTGTGTTTTTTTTTTGAACATCGCTTATTAACGTGTAACACAGTGTCTTCTCTTTACGCCAAACTGGTGAACAAACGTGTAGAACTGTTTCACTGACGTGAAATGTTGACTACCTGCAGTTTTATAATAAGTACAACTCAGAAAGAGGCAGGACAGATGGCCTCTTGTACTGAATGCTTCAAGAACTTAATTTGTCCTAGTTTTCTGACAAAGACTTGACTCTGGTTTTCATAGAGCTTGGTTTTTACTTATCACAGAGCAGATTAAGTGGTAGTGATGCACTGGTAGAGATGGTTTTTAGTTATTGACTCAGAATTCATCTCATGATGAATCTTTTATGTTGTTTTACTGTATGTATATCTACATTGACTTAATAAAAATGGGTTTAGTGAACTTTATGTTAAAATTTGGCCTGGCAACAACAATTTCATTTTTACCTATCAAGGAATAGAAAAATCTCCATGTATTGGTGTGTGTGTATTAATATGTTATTTGGTACTGTATGTGAATGTATTTAAATGCCATTCATAGTCTGTGGCGAGCGTTGGTAATTGGCACCAATGGAATCAAGTTAGCCCAGTGGCAAAGTAGTCCAGATACTCAGGAGGGCTTTGCTAGCAGCTGTTGGACTGTGTTGAGATTGTAGTTTATGGACCAGCTCTATCCCTTAACTTGGATATGGAATGTATTTGCCATGACATTGGACTAGTCCGCTAGGGGTGGGGAGAGAGGTTGGTTTGGGCTGGTGCTCTGAAATACAAGAACAAGATGTCCAGCTGAGGGAGAGGGTGCTTCGACACCCTAGATGGTTCTCATCTGTGGTGGGGTTTCTTCCTCTTAGCCTTGTGATAAGTAAACTTGGTAAAGGGGATTGTGCATATTGTAAGCAAATTTTATACAATGTCGTATATGGGTATATTCTTAAAGAGCAAAATTCCTTTTCTATATCTACATTCCAATCATCTTCGAAGTGCTAAGATATTTAACTATGAACATTTAAATGGCGCAAAGGGACTTTCATTTGTGGATTGTGCTGTGTTTCTTAGGGTTCTCTGGCACTGATGCCTATACCAGCATGTGATATGTGAAATAAAATGGATTTTTCTACAGCTTAATGATTTCCCTCTGGGGAGAGTTCTGGTACAGCAATCACACTGCCAGATGGTGTTTATGGGCTGTTTGTGTAAGTGGTAAGATACTATGAAATAAAGGGTGCTTTCATTGAATGGAAATTCTTGATGCACATGTTTTTGTGTGGAATAAATTTGGGTGCAATATGATGTCACTCCATATTGCATTAAATTTAATTTCATTTATATTTATGTACACATATACCTGTCATGCTTCTAGTTGCTTCAATCTTTGTATCTATATTTTGTACTTACTTTAGTAGAAATATTTTAAGTGGAAATTAAACATTTGATAGTTTAATAAAAGTCATATTGTGGTTTTAAAAAATGGGTTTTGTTTTGTTTTAGTAGTGTACATTCCATTAATTTGAAGGCTTTGTTTTTTTTTTAATTTTATTGGGGGTATAGTTGACTTAACAATGTTATATTAGTTTCAGGTGTACAGGTGAAGCAGTCATACATATAAATACATTCATTCTTCTTTCCCACATAGGTTATCACGAACTATTTAGTAGATTTTCCTGTGTTGCATAGTAGGTTCTTGTTAATTGTCTATTTTATACAGTAGTGTGTATGTGTTATTCCCACCCTTCCAATTCTTCCTTTCCCCCAATGGTTTCTTGGTAACCATAAGACTGGTTTTGAAATCTGTGAGTTTGTTTCAATTTTCTAAATACTTTTCTATCTTTTCATTAGATTCTACATATAAGTGATATTATATGATACTTGTGTTTGTCTGACTTCGCTTAGAAAATCTCTGGGTCCATCCATGTTGCCGCAAATGGCATTATTTCAAATTGTTTTTCATGGCTGAGTAATATTCCATTGTGTGTATGTATCACATCTTCTTTATCCATTCCTCTGTGGATGGGCATTTAAGTTGCTTCTGTGTCTTGGCTATTAAATAGTGCTGCAGTGAACATTGGGGTGCATGTATCTTTTTGACTTAGAGTTTTCTCTGGATACATGCCCAGGAGTGGGATTGCAGAATCATATGGTAGTTCTATATTAAGCATTTTAGGAAACTTCCATACTGTTCTCCATAGTGGTTGTACCAATTTACATTCCCACCAACAGGGTAGCAGGGTTCCCTTTTTTCCAAACCCTCTCCAGCATTTATTGCTTGTAGACTTTTTTTTCTTAATGGATTTTATTTCAATTATAGGTGTACATAAATCATCACAAGTCAATTTTATAGATTTTGTATCCCAAACCCCCAGTGCATCCCCCCACCCCCAGGATTGTCTTATTTGAGAAACCAACCGAATCCAACAATACATTAAAAGGATTGTACACCACGATCGAGTGGGATTTATCCCAGGGATGCAAGGATTCTTCAATATCCGCAAATCAATCAGTGTGATACACCACGTTAACAAACTGAAGAATAAAAACCACATGATCCGCTCCATAGATGCAGAAAAAGCCTTTGACAAAATCCAACACCCATTTCTGATAAAAACCCTTCAGAAAGTGGGCATAGGGGGAACCTACCTCAACATAATCAAGGCCATCTATGACAAACCCAGAGCTCACATCATTCTCAATGGTGAAAAGCTGAAAGAATTCCCGCTGAGATCAGGAACAAGACAGGGATGTCCACTC
>PVHT020000257.1:8156367-8194402 GCA_004024745.2 Catagonus wagneri | reverse complement strand
GCCACTGTGGAAAACAGTATGGAGATTCCTCAGAAAACTCAAAATAGAATTACCATTTGATCCAGCAATCCCACTCCTGGGCATCTATCCAGCAGAAACCATGACTCGAAAAGACACATGTACTCCAGTGTTCATTGCAGCACTCTATGCAATAGCCAGGTCATGGAAACAACCTAAATGCCCATCGACAGAAGAGTGGTTAGGGAAGATACGGTACATACACACAATGGAATGTTACTCAGCCATTAAAAGGAACGAATTACCAACATTTATAGCAACATGGATGGACTTATAAATTATCATGCGAAGTGAAACCAGTCAGACAATTAGACAGCAACACCCAATGCTACCGCTTACATGTGGAAACTAAAAAGACACAACCTTATTACAGAACAATGACTCACAGACTTTGGAAAACCTAGGCTTTGGTTTTAATGATTGGTTTTATCTGTCATGATTCTCTGAATTTTTTGGAGCATCCCACTTAATAACAGTTTCCTGTACTGAAAACTGAAAGTGGTGGCAGATTCATCAAACATTGAAGGCATTCTTCTTTCTCATGGCCCACATCCATCTGTCCTCTGCTCTGAGATATCTAGCAACTTTTCTATTTTCACCTGCCCTAGTTTAGTCTTCTTACTGTCTGCCTTTTAGCAAAAGTCTTAACTTTTGTCTGTCTCAAATTCAGCCTTCACATGTTTTCCCAGAATATTCTTTCTGAAACACACAGTAAAAATCCTCTATGGTCTCACCTTCATTTATTTATTTATTTTCTGGACGGATAAAATCCGTACTTCTGTATAGCATGCAGGACTTTCCATAATCTGTCATGTTTCTTTCTCCAGCTACACATGACCACTTCCATATTCTCTGCCACAATATTGAATGTCCTTGTAATAGTTTAACAAAGAAAGGATACCATCATTTCATTTGACACACTGCAGATTCCTATGGGAATTTTATTTTCCTCCCTCATTCCTAGCTCCTACACCCAACATGGTATACTTCTACCCAGTACTCAAGGTTGAGTTTAAAAGTCACATCTTCCAGACACTCCCCTCAGGCTGGCTCAGGACCTGACTGCTGACCGTTTGGGGCACACCTCTGTAGGACTCAGTGTACACCATTCTAATTGATTTGCTCAGTTCCTTTCTCTGCCTGGATTTGGATCGTTTTAGTCATCTTTTACTGACTAAAGCATAACAGGTACTCAGTATTTTAAAATTCATGAATTCAATAAATGAACAAATTACTTTTATACATTAGGTTTCATGACAAGCTTTTTTTAGAAGGAATTCTTATTACCTCTAAATTTAAGCAATCCATTAGATTCTATGGAATTCTGTGAAATGTCTTACGTTTGGAATGTAAGAAAACTGAGGAGTTTCAGTGTCTCTCCTCTTCCTTCTGTTGTTGTTCTCCCTGCCCCATCCTCAGTTCACATTGATAGGTGAGTCCTGTAGAGTAAAGGAGCAAATGACCTGCTATGAAATGTCCCCATGAATATATATTTAGGTTCCTGTATTATTGATAAGGTTTTTTTTTTTTCATAATACTAACTTGAAAAAAATAATGGTCTGAAATGAGCAAAGGAACATCTATATTTTTGATGCCCAAACTTTGAAATAGACACAGGAGATTAAGTACCACTTTTTTTCCGATGATGTATTTGGGGAGAACAATAAAAAAGGAAGCTCATAACTTTGGAACCTGTTAAATTTAAGCAGTTTTGAAAAGAAATACAATCTGTATGAACTACAGATATACTTATTTAAAATTAATGAATGTGGAGTTCCTGTCATGCGCAGTGGAAATGAATCTGACTAGGAGCCGTGAGGTTATGGATTCAATCCCTGGCCTCGCTCAGTGGATTAAGGATCCGGTGTTGCTGTGAACTGTGGTGTAGGTCACAGATGCGGCTCAGATCTGGCGTTGCTGTGACTGTGGTGTAGGCTGGCAGCTGTAGCTCTGATTAGACCCCTGGCCTGGGAACCTGCATATACTGCAGGCGTGGCCCTAAAAAATTAAATTAATGAATGTGACTGGAAATGTGTTTAATGAAAATGTGTAGGAAAATTAGATAATACATAACGGCACATAATTTTTTAAAAACTATCATTAGGGGGAGTTCTCTGATGGCCTAGGGGGCTGAGGCGCCTGCATTCTCATCGCTATGGCTCTGGTTGCTGCTGTATGGCATAGTTTCAAGTCTGGCCCAGGAATTCTCACATAACTGCCTATGTGACAAAAAAGAAAAAAACAAATACTGAAAAACAACCCTCCCCCCAAAACAAGAGAGAACTTGAAATAAACGTTGCAACTCTCATTTAAAAAACGGAAGGAACAAAAACTCTCATTAAGTTTAGGTTCATAATTACTTTTGCAGCTGAACTACTTCTAATAATTTTCTACTGGAATTTTTAGGCTGAGTAATTTATAAAAGTTTGAGATGATTGGATGGGTGGGCAGAATATGGGTAAGTATGCTGTTGCTGTTGCCTCCACATGTCCTAAAAATCATATTTACAGACTTTCTAGAAATATGACTTTGAAGGCTGAGGCTTCATAGCCATTTTATTGTTTTTATAGTCTTACACTTAAGAACACCTGGTCACCTGCAGGCATTGGCTAAAAACTATGATCTGAAAATGTTTGATGTTTGAAAGAATTTGGAAATAAAAATGTAATTAGGATTTGATATCCTTTAAATTTTTAGCTTTGAAGATTTATTAATCTCTGAAGGACAAGAAACAGGATTTCAAAGGTGTTAATTCAGGTTAAATTGCTACAAAAATCAAAATGTCCTCCAGCAATAATAAAATAAATTAGTAAATATAAATGAGTATAACCCTAAGAAATGTGTGGGCAAATCAGTTATTTTCCTCTCATTCTAATTTTTCTGAAAAATGAGAGACTAATCTTTTGTCATATTAACATTTTAATTATATAACAATATGTCATTATCATCACATATTCCATTTACTAAAATCTAAATACACCACATTTTATTTCATTTTCTGAAGTCTGCTTTAAACTTATGTTTACTTCTTACTCCCAGATTGCCATGTTCCTTTCAGAATTTGCTACTCAAAGCATTAAAGTCAAAGTTTAACTATTCATTTATTAATTAAATAAAAATTCACTAAGCACCTCCCCTTTGCCAAGCAATGTGATGAGTGCTAGCATTACAATGCTTAACAGCTGGCTTTGCCTCTGCTTCATGAAGTTGAGGGCATAGATTATTTTTTCCTAACAACTCATATGTATTGTTAAGAATTAGAATAAGTCTCAAGTGCTAGAAGGCAGTGTATTCTGATGTGACCTGGCCCAGGAGGTGGGGGAAGGCTTTCCTAAGGATGAATATGAATTTATATTGTAGGATGGGTGCTTATTAAGTGGGTAAAGCGGAGGTAGGATAAGGAGGGTTATAGGCCAAGTGATCTGTGTGATAAAGGTCTTGAGTTAGAAAAAGCAAAGCTTATTCAAGGAAATAAATGCAAGACCAGAGCAGCTAGAGCAAAGGATAAAGCACCTCTAGACAGGATTTTGGTCTTTGCCCAGTATAATGTATTGGCACAGAAAGTGAAATTCACAATGTGAACATTGAAAATCCACAATTCCATATCTTACCCTCTCCTAAAACTTCTAAACAGAATTCCTTCAATAGTAAAATGTAGTTTGTTTTACCACGTTCTCATTATTCTTATATTTTACTTAATTAGTTCACACAGGAGTATTTGTAAACTACAATAGGTTCAACATACAATATAAAGAGAAAGTAGTCACAGGACTATATAATCAACAAATGAGGGAAATATTTTTTTTCCCAGAAATTTAATTGTTCTCTCTCCTTTGCATGTTTCCTCCTCTTCTTCTGGGTTAGATTACATCTGATCTACAATGTGGAATGCTCATCAATTATCATTTCCAGGATGGTTTGTAATTTTTTGCAAGGTATTCCTCTGATGCTGTAATTTTAAATCTAGTCTTCTAAAATGTATTTCTGTCCAGATGAAAACATTAAACAAAGTCTACCTAGCATGACCCATTATTAATAGCTATTGTCTTCCATGTAAAAGTATCAGTCATTTGACTCTGATGGGTTAATATGAAAAATGTCAGTATTCTTCTGGGATAGACTATGGTGGAAAATAATATAAGAAAATGAATGTATATAAATATGTGTGTATATATACGTATATACACAATATAAATGAATGTATATATACATATATGAAAATAATATATATAAATGAATGTATAAATATGAATATATAAATGAATTTACAAAATATATATGTACATATGAATATATTTAAATGACTGTGTATATATATGTATCACATATATATGGAAAATAATAGAAAATGAATGTATTATATAGATACATATATATACATATATATACACATATATGCCCACTGCTGTAGAGCAGAAATGGTCACAAAATTGTAAATCAACTCTAATTAAAAAAATACTATTAATGTTTGAAAATTGTTCTGGTTCTGTAGAACAGAGACTTTTTAGTTTTTTTCCTATTCACCATAATTCACCCTGGATGAAAAGTGACTCTTCTGACAAGAGCACAAGAATTTTGTTTAAGGAATTGGAGAGAGAAAGTGAAAAAGAAAATTTTGAGATTTTTTTTTTTTTTAAAGAATACTTCCATGGAAAAAAGGAAATTCCCTGATGCAGCTTTCCCTTCCAGGTTTATTGAGATGTAACTGGCAAATAACATTGTGCAAGTTAAGTACATCACGATGATTTGGTATATGTAAATACTGTGAAATGGTTACCCCATAAAGGTTAGTTCACACCTCCATCACCTTTCCCAGTGACCACATTTTTCTGTGGCGACAACATTTAAGATCTGTTCTCTTAACAAATTTCAAGTGTGCAGTACAATGTTGTTAACGCCAGGCACCATGCTGTACATTACATCTGTAGAATGTATTCATTTTATAACAGAATTTGCACTTTTTTGACCATCTCCTCTTTTCTCCCATCCTCCAGTCCCTGGTAGCCACCAATCCACTTTCTATGAGTTCAAAGTTTTACTTCCTATACATCAGTGAGACCAGAGAGTATTTGTGTAATAGTTTTTTGGTGGAATATTTATAGTTTACTAAATATATGCTCATGTCATCCACAAACAAAGCAATTTTATTTCTTCCTTTCTGATTTGAATGTCTATTTCTGTTTCTTGCCTCATTGCTGTGGCTAGGACCTCTAATACCATGTTGAATACGAGTAGTGAGAGTGGGCACTCATGTCTTATTCCTCATCTTAAAGAAAACACATTCAACTTTTCATGGTTAAATATGATGTTAGCTGTAGGTTTGCTATATATGGTATTTATCATGTCAAGGTATATTCCTTCTATACGCAACTGGTTGAGGGCTTTTTTTTTATCAAAAAGGACGTTCTATTTTGTCAAACACTTTTTCTGCATCTATTGAGAAGACTGCATGATTTTTGTCTTTTAGTCTATTAATGTGATGAATCACATATTTTCAATTTGCATCTCTTATGCCATCTTTGAGTGTCTGTAATAAGTTATATTTGGTCATTGTGTACAATCCTTTTAATATTGAATTTAGTTCGCATGTATTTTGTTGAGAATTTTTGAATCTAGATTCATCAGGTTATGCTCCCCAGCTGGATGGTGCCACTGGCTGGACTCTGGTTCTAGCTGGGCTGAAGCCTATTATCTAGCAGTCTCGTGGCTGAGCTCCACTCTTAGGTGATATCTCTGTCTGGGATCCCTGATTAAGCAGGGCTACCAGCTGTAACTTGTAGCTGGGTAGAGCTGGAGGCTGTGATCCATGGTCAATAGTGGTTGCTGTCCAGGCTCTTGATCAGGTGGGGCTGCAGGCTACGCTCTGTGACTGGTCAGGGTTGCTGGCTGGGCTCTCTGCCTGAAAGAGGCCACTTGCTATGCTCAGCAATTAGGCAGTACTGTAGACTTGGCTTGAGGCTGCCTAAGGTCATGGTTTGGGCTCCCTTGCAGATGAGGCCAGAAGTTACGCTCTGCATTTGGGCGAAGCTGCCAGCTGGGCTCTCTGCCTCAGATGGTCTCCAGAATGAGCTTCACAACTGCCTACGTTCTCTGGCTGGACTTGCTGGTTAGACAGGACTGGAAGCTCTATGTAACGGTTGAGTAAAGCTGCTTCACTGTCTTGGCAAGTTTACAGAATGGGCTGTGCCACTGGGCCAGCCTGCTGGCTGTGGACCCAAACTGGGAAGGTCTTCCTAACAGGCTTCTTGGCCAGACAGGGTCACTGGCTTGGGCCTAAAGATAGGCAGAGCTGCTGCCTCAGATATAAAGTCACGCACCACTGCCAACAGAAGTGTTATCTACCCAGATTTGTACACTCATTATTTTGATCCCAACTCTCCTTCGGCACCTCTAGCCGATTTCTCCAGTTATCCCCATGAGGCAATACCTAAGTGGATTTCCTGGGAGGCATCCCAGAATACTGAGTTAGCTGAGTGTCCACCTTGCACTCTCCTTTTCCCATAAGATAAATCGTAGGCCAGGGGTGACCTCCAAGGTGTGGCAGTATGTTGGCCTGAGGGAGGGGTGACATGATCAAAATGAAAGCATTCTTATGCTTTTAGTTTGTTTTTTTCTTGGTTTTTATAGGCCAAGAGGATGCTTCAGCCTCACCCCTATGTTCTGGGTTCTTCACAAGGGTGTCATGTCTATGGGCAGTTGCCCGTTGCTCTTTTTGTGACAGAAGCCAAAGTCAGAAGGCATCCATTTTGCCATTTTATTCTGACACAGTGTTTCATACCCAGGTTTCCCTAATCAGAAGTTCTATTACCAGATGTTTCTCTGTTCACTTATGGTGATATATTGATTTCCTTAAAAGTATAATTTGATATCATCCAGGTGTGCCTAATGATAAGAAAAGGTTAATGTAGAAAGTCTATGATTATTAGTGAAACGCTTTCTCAAATTAAAGCCCTCAGATTTCAGTGAGAGAATATTGAATCAAAGGACCGAAAGGGCAGAAGAAATTGAACAATGGTTCAATTTTGTAATAGATGTTATTTATCATTTTTATTAAACTTTGTATTAGCCATGTGCTTTGCATTGACTGGGCTACTCTTCACCACTCTCTATGAAGAAGACAGATGACAAGTCTTACTTTCATTTTTGGATTAGGGAAATGAATCCCAAACAGCTAAAATGGCTTGCCTCGAGCAATGGAGAAAGTCAAAAAGGTCAGAGGAGCAATTCTGATTATCAAATTACTCGAATTTCAGACTGTTGGATCAAACCAAATCTTTGGGGAAGGCAGTTACTTTGCTTTATTTACAAGTCAGTCATTACATATTTAGTTATCCGCTATATGATTGATAATGAACTTTATGGTATGGGAAGTGTAGCATGATTCTCAGCTCAAGGAACTCACAGTAGTTCAGCTTAGATAGAAGAAGAGTCTACAATAAACCACAGGAACACATAGTTGAATACAGTGTGTGATTAACTGTGAAAGTGGGTGTTGGGCTTCACATTAATCCTAAATACTTGAAGGAGATGGTCAGGAAGCTAGATGTTGATTTTGGATGGCGTGAGTATGGTTTACAACTTGATGAAAGGCATGTATTAAAAGCATACTATGCTTGTGGCTCCTAAAATAGTTAAGTCCGTGTGGAGTGGATGATTGTAACTACAGAGAGTTTGATTGCATCATGTCCACTGATGACAAGTGCATTTAAGTCATAAAAATGAGTTTGATTGAAGATGGAAGGCACAGAGGCATTTCTGAAGAGAATTGTGTGGTCAAAGTGGCAACTGAGCAAGGTTGTCAGCTCTGCTAGAGTTTATAAGGCAAAATCTGGGTTCGGTAAAATCTAATTGACGAGCTTTTGCCTTATAAAAGGTGGGAAGAAGCCTAGATTGGGATTGGAGATAAAAAATCAGGTGAATGAGAAATTCTGGAGAAAATAACAGCAAGACTTTATACCTGACTTGGAGGACTCAGAGGAGGAGGGGTCATGGGTGACTCCATGGTGTGGCACCTGCCTAAAAAAGCTGGTCAGTCAAGGAACACATTTGGTGGTAAAAGTCTGATTTCCTTTTGTGAGATGGTTGGAGATTGGAGCATATTTTCATTTGTGAAGTCCCACATTGGAGGTAATGAGGATTTCATCTGGGCACCTCCCCGAATGATCAGATTATAGGCAAGGACTTGGCTGAGAGGAGAGGATTTAGATGCATATTGTTGGTGTTCTTGGGAAGGCTTATAAATAACACCTGACTTCCCCACTTGAATTATGAATCAATTGTGATATAAGTTGAAATTATAAGGCATATAGGAGAACAAAATATCACTTTTATAGCTGATACAGTTAATCTAGAAGAACGTGATTCATAGCTATGGGCCAGTGGGCTTTCTGACATTGAACTCTAGGGTTAGATTTATTCATCCCATTGCAGGCTGTCTTGCACCACTTCAGGCCTCTTTCTGTGTGTCTGTAACCCTGCAAAACTTAAGGCATGGAGCAGCACAGCAGATCTAATGCTCTCTGAGTTCAGGATGTCTCCCAGGAGAGGAATGACATATAGTCAGTTTGTTTGTTTTTTGTTTTTTCCAAACTCACTCATAAGATTAAAACACGACTCTTCTAGAATGAGGCTAAGCGTGTTTCCCTAACATGGTGTCTTGCACATGGAAGTTAATATCAGCTATGGGAAAGAACTGTCTCCTCTTCTCCCCACCCCATCACATTTAGGAATACTCTGCATAGAAGGGCACCTTCATGGGTTCAGAAAACATGTCTTTTGTGTTTTGTATCCATTATCTGACTTAAGCATGGCACCTAGAAAATGCCAATAACCAACACATACTTTTCCATTAAATGGGTAAATAATATTGGCAATTGAAGATGATTTGCCTTGATGGCTTTCCACTGGAGAGAGTGTAAGAGTGTAGCCCCATAAAGTAAGCCTGCATGAGTTGGGTAGGAAATAGGACAGGGCAAGGGACCCGAAAGGGACCTACTAAGACTCTGGATGTCAAAGATGGATGTCTACTTTGCATGACGGCACAATATATTATAATTTCAGAATACTTCCACCGATGTCATTCTCTATTTCTCATATTTTGGTCAGGTTGCCAACCATTCTGGGTTTTGTGGTTCCAGGTATGTGGTAAATGAAAAGATGTCCAACAGTGATTACTGTTTTGTCTTCTGATCCCACCCAGAAGCCATCAAAGACATGTTTAATAAGCATGTGTCTGCCTTAATGAGGTTGTGGTGAAGTATTATATTATTTAGGACCCTTTTAGATGCAAGCAACAGAAACAAATTCAAGCAGTTGAAGCGAAAGAGGGAATATAATATGAGCATAGCTATATCTTGAAGAACCATTTGTCAGGAATGCAGTCTGGCCTCAGAAAGGGCTGCAAGCCTGGAATGGACCTCTACAGGAAGCTGGGCGACATTCTTTCCATTTCTTATCTCTGTCTTTGTTGACTCTATTATACTTCTAGTCTTCCCTATATTGGCCTTCTCTATACAAGGCCTGTGTTAATACATCTCTTCCAATCAAGAGAAGAACTCAGAGCAAGACTCAAACCTTTCAGTCACAATTACAGGTAACAAATGTTAATGCCTAGAAGAATCTAATCATGGCTTTCATGTTCCTGCACAACTTTACGTGTGAATGGTTTTGAAGAGGAAGAATTTCCAGAGACAGGACTAACTATGAAAGTTTCATCTAGACACTTGCCTTTCTCCCTACCCCCACCACGTACACAGACACACATTCACATAGAGCATGAATAAATAAAAAAATTGGAAAGAAAGGGAAGGGTAAAATGCAGCTAGCAATAAGATAAAAATAATGATTCTTTTTTTGTTTTTTGTTTTGTTTATTTATTTGCTTTTTAGAGCCACACCTATGGCATATAGAAGTTCCCAGGCTAGGGGTCTAATCAGAGCTATAGCTGCCAGCCTAAGCCACAGCCACAGCAACGCAGGATCCAAGCCACATCTGCAACCTATACCATAGCTCACAGCAACACCAGATCCTTAACCCACTGAGCTAGGCCAGGGATGGAACCTGCAACATTGTGGTTCCTAGTCAGATTTGTTTCCGCTGACACCACGATGGGAACTCCCTAAAAATAACTAATTTTTAACAAATACATTTTATGTGCCTTTAGCACCATTCTAAGCACTAACTAGAAACTAATTCATTTAGTCCTCATGAAAGCTTCATGAGGTTCACAGTATTAGGAAGAAATGGAAGCAAGGAGAATCAAGTAATTTGTTCAAAGTCACACCGTAAGTGCCTGGCACATCTTGGATATCTTTAAATAAATGCATTTTTAAAAATATTGCTATTCTCCAACCACCAAATTTTTTATTTTCAGTCTGTTCATAAGTACAGAATTTTCTTTGCTTACTGGACAAAAGCAGGAGAAACTTCCACTGGTAGCAGGATTGATGATGGGTGTTACTGGTTGTTTAGGATACTCAAAAGATGCTGGTGGTCACCTGGATAATGCCTTATCCAGCTGTGGGGAGATGCTAAAACTAGACAATGCTAAGTTCCTTTTGGTTTCAGAGCGTTGTTTTTGTTCATTTTTTATTTTTTGTAGGAATAAAGTGGGGCTGAGCAGTGGGCAGAATGACAAGGAAATTTGGATGAATTGCTAGTTTTAGATGGAAATTATTAACAATTCCTCGGAAGTCATTTAGATCAAACACACAAGACTTGAGGCTATAGAATGTTTGAAAGTCATAATTATATGTATAGAATTAATTATATACAACTTATTTATCTATATATATAAAATTGTGTATATACATATTTGACACCCAATAAGCAAATATTATTTTTGAGCACCCATACATCCACAAAAATTGAGTTCCTTTTGGGACTCAGTGAAAACCACCTAAATCTCAAGGAATCAATATCTTGGAGGCTGTGACAATAGCATAGTAAAACTAGAAATTAATAACAAAAGAATAGCTTTAAAAAGTCCATGTATCTAAAATCTTAAAAGGAGGCTGCTAAGAAACTCTTGTGTTAAAAAAAATTACAGAATACTTAAAACTAGACGATAATGAAGACAGCCACAAGCTAAAATTTTTAGACAACTAAAGCATTCTAAGAAGGGAAATTTGGAAGGCAAGGAGAATGGAGTTATGGATATAGGAGGAAAATAACAGCAATAATAATAGTACAACCACAACAAAATTAGGGGCGAGACAGTACAAGTCGATCCAGATGAAGACTCATGAACTGAGAAACTGCTCAACAGTCTTTTTAAGTGACAGTAATTGTGAGTGAATTAACTCCAATAGCGCAACAATAATGTGCTCCATTCAAGTCACTTTTTAAAATGGAAGAGCAGTATTTAACAGGAAATTGAGGTGATACTGAAGAGCTGTGATAGAAATGCATGTACCAATAAAATAATCGTCAATGCATGTTGTAAATTACCACAAATGTTTCCATTATTTATTCAGTTAAGGTCCATCAAAGAGTAAAAAATAAAGGAGAATAAGGGTGGTTAGTTTGCCACATTAGCAAGAGAAGTTGGTCTCACCCACGGATAACTGCAATCTTCTGCTTCATTATCCAGGGAATTCACAATGTTGTTCTAGATTTCAAAAAAAAAATGAAGCATAGAACAGACTTTCCCACTTCTTAACTTGGCTGGCAGAATTTTGACCTAAGCATCTGAGGTATGCAGGTTACTAATATCACATGAATCATAAGATACTCTCCACAATTTATCTTTATAGTAAATGAAGCAACAGAAAGAAGCCTTGAGATAGGCTCATTAACCTTTCAGTTATGTAATAAGATAAATATGGCAATGCAAGATCATCCCAGAGACTTTCATTTGAGTTCCAATATGAATATGGATTTTAAATTACCGCTTTATCATATAAAATCTTTTCTTTCACTGACCAAACAGGAGTCTTAACTGCGTCATACCAAAGCAAAGGAAATTTATACTTTTAAACTGGAAATTTACCATTGCAGCCCTGATTTGTTTTATGCAACATTTTCTATCTTAGGTAGATTTTCCAGGTTATAAATAACAGAATGAGTTGTGGTGTTTTATTACATGCCTTAAAACTTCTTTCACTGGTGACATATGTTTCTATCACAGTTCATCAGTATTATTCCAATTTTCAGTTAATTTATTTTCCTTTGCTTGGAACTGATCCTTTTATAGATGTATGATATTATGTAGTTTAATTGAGTAATTTGACTCATTCAACAAATAATAAGCAACTACTATGTACCAGGTTGAATGTTGTATACTCAGAGGTAAAATACTATTTTTCTCAAGTAATTAACAGTTTGATGACAGATATAAGACAGTATTATAAAAATCTGACAGAATGCTGGGGGCCTTATAGGAGCATTTAATGGTAACACTTGATCCCACCCAAGGATAACAGAGATGAGATAGATGAGATCCTGGAGGGGTGATTATTAAACTAGGCATTAAAGGCTAACTAGGCACAGGGGTGTGGGAGGGTTGTGAGTGTGGAAAGCATTTCAGCTAGGGGGTGCAATATGTGTAATGCCAAGGAGAAGTGTATGGAGTACAGAGGGACAATTACTGAGTTCAAGTTTGTACTGATTACCACACAACAAGACAGTATATTGAGAGACAAATCCTTGGGGGCAAGGAATACTAACTTTATTCAGAAAGTCAGTGGACTGAGAAGACGGTGGACTAATGTGCCAAAGAACCTTTTCCTCAAGTTAGAATTCAGACTTCTTTTATACTAAAAGGGTAGAGGCTGTGGCTGGTTTTGTAAACTTCTTGGGGGCAAGAATCCTTTGTTCTTGCAGCTATCCGTGTAGGTCAGGTCACAAGCATCCTATAAACCTCCAACAAGATGAATGTCATTCTCTGTTCTGTAACTTTTTATCTCTCTATGAATGGAAAGGTGTTACACCTTTAAAGGTCAGAGCCTTGAGAATGGGCCTCCCTATATATTTCAGGCTATGGGAAATATTCTTTAACAAAGATGCAGAGTCAGTATGACTAAACACAGGCAACAGAACACAAGGGTTAGAGCTAAAGGAAAAGATTCAATATGAAGTTAGGTTTGTTATTCTCTGCTACAGGACCTCAAGTGGTGTTTTAGGTAGGTATAAAGGCATAAAGCTAGAGAAGTAGGCAAAGATTAGTTCGTATGGGCCCATATAGGCCTTGGTGAGCAATCTGTGCACGATTCCTTGGGGGTAGGAAAGGGGGACCTTTCAGAAAGCCTTATAGATTAGCAACTAGATTCTGGAGGACCAGCATGTAAGAAGGGTTACAATAAAGAGGCTATGTCGGTGTTCTGGACAACACATGACAAGAACAAAACTAGGGTTGCAGACATAGTGAAATTAGGGATTTGCTGGTATCCTATTGCTGTTGCAGGAAATTGCTACACATTTAATGGCTTAAACCATTACAAATGTATTATTTTATAGTTCTGGAGGTCAGAAGTCCAAAATGGGTCTCATAGAGCTAAAATCAAGATGTCAGCAAAGCTTTTTTTTTTTTTTTTTCTGGTTGCTTTAGGGGAGAATCTATTTTTTTTGTCTCGTCCAGATTTCATGCATTCCTTGGCTCACTGCCTCTTCCTTGCATCACTCTGACCTCTTATTTCTGTCATCACATCTCTGACTATGACCCTCCTTCCTTTCTCTTATAATGACTGTGATTACATTTTAGTTGGCTCACTTGGGTAATACAGGATCGTCTCCTCATCTCAAAATCCTTAAAAGAATCACATCTAAGAAGTCCCTTTTGCCATGAAAGGTAACATAGTCACAGGTTGGGGGATTAGGACAAAAGCATATTTGATGGGACATTCTGTCTACCACACAAGACAAACTTAAAGGATTATTAGGAGGACTTCGTAAATTATAAAGATGATATGGGATGAGTGAAAATTAAAACACTCCCAGCTGTTTAATTCAACAGACTTTAGAAAAAGAGGTGGTATTATTAACTGGAATCAAGTATGGTGGGGTAAGAATAATTCAGGTATGAGGTGTGGAGCCTGTAAAAGTGAAGATGCCTGTGGAACTTCAAGCCAATGGGAAATGTCTACCTATCTCGCAGGTATGTTGTTATCTGAACATAAAGCCTAGATGAAAATGGTGTTAGAAGTTTATATTTGGATGTTTTTGGTCTTTGGGGGCCAGAATTGAAGCCATGTTGGATGAAAACACATTGGGAAAGACTGAAAGTGGAAAGCTCGACAGGGAGCCAGCATGAGAGGTGTTTGGAAGAGCAGCCCTGAATGTTGATGGAGGAGGATTTGTCAGAAATGGAAAATTTCTCAAAGAAAGTATTGTGGGGGCCAAGGCAATTGAATCATGGTTTTACACCCTGCTTATCAAAGTCCCACTAGGGCTTACTGCATTTCACAATAGTAGACAAGAGTGAATAAATGGGACTCCACACCTCCACCCAAAATCAGAGTAACTGTGCTTTTATTTTAGTCATAGGTTTATATTTTTCCTTAAGGTTTTGTTTAATTAAATAAGGAACTTTGTTATAAAATCGTACTTAAAATTTGAAAATCTCTAGAGAATTTGAGATAGAGTGAATGATGAATGTTACATGGTTGCTTGGCTAGAGATCGTGGGAATATAGCCAAAATGATGCAGCTACTGATTGTTTATATCAGTCTGTGTAATTAACATTTCCTGTTGCTGGTTCCCTGTGTTCTCAAATAGCATCTCATGCATGGCTTGATCACGGCACTTTCCATACTCCATTTTCGTTTTTGTTTTAATTTCTCTGTATCCCCGTCTAGATTGTGAACACAATAACAATCTCTCCAGTGGCTTTCATTTTTGTATCACAAATGTAAAAGAATGAAGAAAAATGTATTCTGTAGCTTTCATCCTGAGGAGAAATTTTGCCAATCTTCATGTAGGAAGATAGACCTCAAAAACATGCTTTAACAAAATATGATGCTGTTATACTGCTTTGCAGGAGAGGAGAGATTGTTTTGTTCCTGGGGAGAAGAGAGAGGAAAAGGGAGAGTGAACAAAGGAAAAAAGGAAAAAGACAGCAAAGAGAATGCAGGAGATCATAAGAAGCAATTCTGGCCCATAAATTGTCAATACTGTTTCTTCACTTATAAATCTTTCCCTTTAATAACAGATAAGAGTTATGAATTTTGGGCTGAGCTAATATAGAACAGAACAAAACAGAAACAGTGTGTATAGAGGAGGTATTCGGCAAGAGTGCCATGGAAATGTAATATCTGGGAATTTGAAGAGATCACAAAAAGGCTTTAAACTTTAACAGGGAAAGAGTCCTTGAAATAGGATATTTGAGACCACTGCTGCCCAATAGAAATATAACATGACTCACAAAAGCCATCCACATAGGTAATTTTAAATCACATGGAAAGGTAAAATTAAATAGTGAAATTAATTTTAATAATATAGTTTATTTAACAAAATATATCTGAAATATTTTCATTTAAACATGTAATATAAAAATTATTCATGCAATGTGTTCTAATCCTTTTTTGATACTAAGTCTTTAAAAACTGTTCTCACAGTACATTTCAATTTGAACTAGCCACATTCAAGGTCTCGATATGTGGCTAGTGTCTTCTATATTGGACATCAAAACTCTACATCTCTGTAGTCTAGGTAAACTGCAGCTGATAGTATGATTTCATTTCCAAGACTCCTCTAGGACTGTCTAATTTGGACCAAATATAGGGCTACATCTTGAATGATGCCTAACCAGTAATATATTCTCACCACAGCTGCCTACTTGTTGGATGCATGTAAATTAGGACTCAGTAGAACATTAATTAACTCACAGTTTCTTAAGTAGGAAGGAAATGGCTAAGCCTCAGTTCTTCAGTCCGTTCTCTCCCCTAACCTGGAAAAGACCTCCAAGAAGGAACACAGGTGACCCGATCAACTTTCATATAAACATTCTAGTTCAGAACTCTTGGGAAACACACTTGCAGTGGGAGAGTTTTATCTATGGAATGCTTTGAGCAGGTGCACAGGTTTGTCTATGGTTGCTTATGGTAGTCTGTGGATTTGGGGGTATGAAATCTATGGATGTTTGGACAGAGTTTTCTAGGGAAATTTCATGAAAGCTATTTTGTATAAAATGAAGGTATTTCATGATTAAAATAGATCTATGTAGGGAGTATAGCCACATGCATGTTTAGTGTTCTCATGCATTAATCTGGGCCAGAAGGTATTCTCACATGGCAAGAAAGCATCAGGGGAGCTGCACTAAGGATTCTAGATTTCTCTTTGCTTTGCCTATGCCGTGGATTAATTTAAAACTCAAAATTATTACTAAAGTTTGAAACTGATTCAAGTGACTCTGGTTTTATAATTCAGTCCTTGGTGTTTTTTTTTTTTTATTAAGAGATTGGAATATTTAACGTGAAGAAAATAAGGTCTGTAAAGTTACACTTAATGACTTACTTGCTAATACAGCCTTGATTATTAAGCAAGTACTTGAATGCTTGGTGGAGGTTAGTTTATCTAGAAAGGTGCTATTCTAGACAGCAGCCCCTAACCACGTATGTCCATTTAAACTTTAATTAAAATTAAATACAAATTCAGGTCCTTGTACTAGCCACACTTAAAATGTTCAGTAGTCACATGTGTCTATTGGTTCTTCTATGGATAAAATGAATATCGAACATTCCTTTCATTGTAGAAAGTTCTATTCAACAGGCTTGCTCTGTAAATTAGAGATCTTATTAGGAAATAGTACATCACAGACTAAAGAGAGACTTTGGTTTGTGTTAGAACATTTCAATAAAATGTGACAGAGATGGCAGGAATGCAGTTAGGGGAAGAATTTGCTTCGGTTTTGAGAGAGGAAGGAAAGTGGAGAAGAAGAGAAAGTCTTAATGGGGAGAGAGGTAGAGAGCTGGGAGAAGGCTGTACATTCTGCCACGTAATTCTATACTTTAGAGTACAGCATTTTATTTTTTATTTTTTCGTTTTATTTTTTGTCTGTCTCTCTTTTTAGGCCACCCCTGCAGCATATGGGGTCCCAAGCTAGGGGTCCAATCAGAGCCGTAGCCACCAGCCTATGCCAGGGCCTCAGCAATGTAGGATCCAAGCTGCGTCTGCAAACTATACCACAGTGCACAGCAACGCCAGATCCTTAACCCGATGAGTGAGTCCAGGGATCGAACCTGCATCTTCATGGATACCCGTCAGGTTTGTTAACCACTGAGCCATGACGGGAACACCCTGGAGTACAGCATTTTAAATAGCATTACTAAACTTGAGAATAGGCAGAAATTTGTATGTGTATGTGTGTTTGTGTGTGTGTACTTGTATGTGTGTGTATTCTGTTGAAGGAACTGAGTTTCAGATATAGATAGGTTTGGAATAAGATGACATCAAGATAAAGCTAGGATTCTGGAATCTTAATTGTGAGAAAGGCTTTGACCTCCTAGTATTTTAAAATTTGTAGTTCAAGCCACCTATCCGGCTACCAAAGAGAGAAAAGGAAGATGCACTTAATATATATTTTAAAATTTTTATTTGTATCTAGTCGACTTACAATGTTGTGTTAGGCACTGAATATTTTGATTATATTTGTGCATGCCATGATATCTGACATAAAATGGTTCTTCAATAAAATGGTTAAAGAAAGGGTTAATAGCTAGTATCAATTTACTTTAGTATTTATTTATTTATTTATTTATTTATTTAAAGTATAGTTGATTCACAGTGTTGTGCCAATTTCCAACTGACTTTCTTGAAGCAAATTTTGTTCATAGACAGCTCTCAGTGTATGGAAAGTCAACACAGCATGATCTTTGATTTGCTTTGATTTTGCAGTGACAATGTGAATTTAGATCATTGGTGGTTCCCATAGGACTCTTAGAAGTTAAAAGTAGACTAGTTTGTATTGGAAGCCCCTTAACCTTTGAAAGCCTGTAGTGTTTCTTTATGTACATTTTATTGCTATACTCAAAACTCTGAAGTAGCTAAGTATATACACACTAATTTACAGTGTATCTTTAGCTACAGAATAAATTTTGCAAATTAAAAAGGATTTTGCAGACACCAGCAAGTTGAAAAAATGCAAAAAGTGGATGACAGTGAAGACACTGACACTTTTGACTCATACAGGCAGTTCTAGAAGTGCATTTAAGTTTTGATCCCAGCAAACCAGTCCTGGGATCTGACTTTAGTGCTGAAATTGTCTTGTCTGGAGTGGTTTAGATTCAGCATTACTGAACTGTATAGAAAAGACTTCATTAAGTTGGCTTTCATTTTATTTATGCCTTTGTCATTTCATTGAGTGTTTAAAGGAAAATAACACATAACAAATCATTGCTGACAGGCCTAGAATTTATCTTCAATTATTTATTGTGATACTCCTCTCTCTACCCACCATTACACTCTAACAAGTCAAATATCAGTTAAAGGGATGTGTAAGACCCTGTAATTCACAGCATGGTTACTGTTTTGACTATATTTAACGGCCAGCACTTACTCCAAATGAGTTGAAGCATATTATTGTGTAAGCACTTATTTTCACTACTTTACTGCCTTGGTAAAACATTTTCCCATTTCTTCACTGCTTTTCTGCTCTCTCCTAAGATTAAATCAAAGGATGTAACTAGCTAATGAATAGGATTAGATACTGCACCAACCAGGTTGATAAATGCGGGAGATTACCACCAAACTGACAAATGGATAAACACATATATACACATCAAACACGCTGATCTCACATTTTCCCACATGTCCACAACCATATGAGACTTTTCCCCTTCGACTCAGCCCCAAACCTGGATTTCTCTCTCTTAGAGAATGTTATCATCATTTATCTTCTTGCTCAAGTTAGAAATTCTCAACTATGGCCCCACTCTGTCTGATACATATATTACATTTGGTGAATTTGGAATCTAAGTGTATAGCACACATGACAATTTCAGTGATGATCAGTTCTCTTCCAGTACCCCCTTTTGGAATTATCTAGATTATCTGCATGAATATATATCATCTACAGATGATTACTTACATAGATTTTTTGTTTTTCTCTTTCGCAGACTTTACAGCTTACCATTGAATCATTCATGATCCTGACTTTGTAAGATCTTGCTGTGTTTAATAGCTTTTAGCTATTGAATAACAAGGGAAATAGGGATTTGGATATATTAAAATATTGACTTTTGCCATTTTTCTTAAATTGGCTTCTAAAGAGTTTGATGAGAGCCTGGCCATTTATATTAAACATAGGATAAAACTCAGAATTAGCCTTCCTATAAGTGCATATAAACGTTTATGCAATTACATCATCTGTAAGGCAGCTATTGTTAAGAAAACATTCCACCATCCTGCAGTTATCTCTGTAAGAGTCAGAGAAAAGTATGTTCATAGCACTGTTTGGTTAGTTAGCTGGTTATAATTATTACACGTATTAGCTCTGTGTAATTTACTGGAATAAGTATCAAGGGAAATTAAGAGAAAATAATAAACATAATATGTGCATACAAAGAGCTATAATCTAATGCAAAGGAAAATGCAAAAGGGGATTTTAAATAAGTAAAATTCAGTCAACTAAGGCTATAAAATTACATAAAAACTCAAGTATCAAATGATATTGCTTATAGTGTCATTGAGATGGTAAATAATAGGAGACAAATGTCAATGGCATAATAAGTAAATAAATGGGCTAGAACCTAGGCATTGAAAATGGTGCTATCCCAAAATGTTGAAAATGTGAGAAAGGCTCACAGTATTATGTTGAGTAAAACTAATGTATGAATCAAAATCAAATATATAGTGAAAAAATTTCGTTATGAAGTTTCCAGAAATATACCTTTCATTCTTAAGTAAAAACCAAGTCTTTTTTGCAGCTCAGTTCTTACAGCCGTTTTGCTCCACCTGTTCTTGCTGAGTATTTTGTCACATCCCTCATCGGTTTGTGAAATCTTTGGCACCTGGTATGCATCCGTGAGAATAGATTATTGTGCACTATGGTAATATGAATAACATGTAAATTCTGTTAGCTTATAATGCTAGTATCTTTCACTGGTTACCCCGACTCTTCTCCACGTTGCATTTCCCTTAGGACTGAGGGTGAGGGAACTGTCTCTACTTGAAATGTTGTCAGTGCAGAAAAAAATGAGGTCTGGCACATCACACACAGGCTCCTAAAACCTCTGCATCTCATTCATTCACACCACTTTACACACGTGTATTTGGCCAAAGCAAGACAAAGCTCAGCAGAGTAGGGATGTGGAAGCACCCCTCAAAGAGCAACACTGAGAGAAGGAAAGTAATAATATTTGACTTCACAGTAAGCAGTGACCCTCACCTCTCGTTTCCTCCACTAGCTCACGTTAAATAACTTTTGCCTCTACTCCACTTAATGACCCATACTTATGTCACATCTCATACCATGATTTCGGCCTCTCAGTGGCGTTCAAATCCTATTTCCTCACAATAACTTGAGACTCCTTATTCAAGAAGAGGTAGGAATACTTCACTTATTGTGTCTCCGGGAGATGTGTTCCTCAAAGCCAAAGAGGCTTTATTATCCACTTGAAAATGAGTAGGGATTTCTCTGTGCTGCATTGGAATCATCTGGTTCTGTTGATAGCCTGAAGCATCCTCTTTCTCACAAATGATTGAACCATTTATATTTACCCAATTTCACTTTTGGATTCCTTCCCATATAACCAGGTAGGTTGGGTGAGTGGAATGGGGATGGGACCAGTTAGCTCTTAAGAAAAATTGAGGTAACTCTTATCTGTCTCTTGAATATTCAATGCACAACATGTGGCCATTGGAGCTTTGGTCTAGAAACAGAAAGAAGTTTCCACTTTAATACTTTAGCTCCAGAACTTTTCAACTTAAAGTAGTCTCTCTTGAAAACATAATGATTTTCTCTGGGTTTTGGGACTATATGAGTTTTTTTTTTTAATTTTCCACATTTTCCAAATATCTACTTTACAATTAGTGTATCATCATTTTTACATCTAGAAAAAAATACAGTAAAATTATTTTCAAATATAAGTAAAAACAAAGAGAATTTCTAGGGGAGACTGACTTCAGGAAAATTAGGGATAATTCCATATCATTTGAAAGTATTTATAGTACCTTGTTTATTTTTATATTTCTTAAAATTTCCAGTGTTGAAAGATGTTAGTATGACCTTATGGTGGTGTTAGTTTTAGGAACACATACATATCCAAATGTACACTAGACAAATCAGTCCTTTTTTGTTTGTTCTTCTGGGCAAAGGTGAACAAAGAAGTTACCAGAAGGGAAGAGGACACTGGAGGAGTTTCTAGAGCTTGAGACTCATACTCCAATATAAAACTCCTATGAGTTATCCTGAACAAAAAAGATAGGAATGTTTTAGATGGATTTACTTTGTCTAAATCGTCTAGGTTCCAAGAACCTGGGAAGCAAAGTAGACAGCATGTTCCATCTTCCTTATTGACACACAAATATGTTTAAGAATTTCTAATTCAGAGCCCATTCACCAATAAAAGAGAGTGTAGGAACAAGATATAGAGCCTTCCTTGGCTGAGGGTTTGGATGTTTTCCTAGGTAGAGGGAGGTTTTCTGCTTTTCTGTCTTTGACTGGTTTGGAGTCAGTAAAGTCGAAGACCCAAAGAGAGACACACTAAAGAGAAAGGGAGGGAGGGAAGGAGGAGGGTGTAGGGGAATAGGCAGAGAAAGGGGGAGAGAGAGAGAGAGAGGGAGAAAGAGAGAGAGAGAGAGAGAGAGAGAGAGAGAGAGAGTGTGGGTAATTTTCTCAAGGGGTTCAAGGTGTTTAGGTCCTAGAACATTATAATCTTAGGAGGAAAAGGTCTGGAAAAAGTACATCCACATGCAATGCACTAGCAAAGTGTCCAGTAAAATCTTCTAGGGTCTGAACATTTCATAGTAACACTCTTTCTTTTTGTCGAAGAAAGTGAAACTTGTCCGGAGCATTCTGTAGCCAGCACTTGACACCACTGCAGAAGGTAGTCACTGAATGTTGAAATAAATAGATGGGTGTTAAGATGCATGTATCTTTTAATATTTCAAATGAATTAGAGGTAGATTTTTTTTAAGAGATACAGTCTTTGGCCTTTATCCATCACTATATGAAGTCTTTACCGCAACCAATTGGAAGATTTATCATCAAATTTTCATGCATAAATTCTGTGAATAATATGAATAAATTCCAACATGCAATAACTTTTAAGAAGCACGTATCTGAACTGTTACATTAATAATCACAAAATGGACAAAGCTAACACTTCAAACATTCAATCCTCTATCATATTGACAGCTTTACTAACTATTATTTGCATTATTTTACAAACAGCTTCTAGGGATGTTATGATTTACCGGAGCAATACATTTGTATCATCATGGCTTTTCTTGCTGTCACAAAATTCGCTTTTGAGTACACATCAAAAGATATTTCTGACTTTAAAAATTCAGGTCAAATTATGAAAACTGTAACAATCCTAAACTCAAGCCTGACTATGTAAGAAGCAAGTTAAATTCGGTATAAGAAGAAAAGTTAAAGCAATCTCCTACAGTGTAAAATAAAAAAATAACACTTTTGTATAAAGAGAGAATTCTTTACCGGCTTAATCCATTATTAAAGGTGACCATTCATCCTTAGTAATCAGATCAATTTGTGCTGAAAATTTAGTTCTATATGTGTGAATTGGAAGTGATCTTATTAGCGTTCTACTACATCAAGTTTGATAAAATCCCCAATCCATTTCAGTTAAGTTTCTATTGATCCACTTAAGAGATCAATTTGGACTTGTTCGATTCTTTTGTCAAGGGATTTCATCTGGCTTGAGTTTAACGTTATGAAATAAACATGATTTAGAAATGTAAGATGGACTAAAAAAGAGTCCAGTTGAATGCTGACAATTATTTGAGCTCAAGTTCTTGCATTTGAGCATTTGATCGGGCATCACCACTTAGAAATGGACTAGAGGAACAACAGGACAAAGAAGTCAGAATGCCTTTCGAAGTAGTTAAGTGTCATACCTTCCTTTACTTCTGCTGGTGATTATGTTTCTGTGTCATTGAACAATTTGAAATCTATTAGTCAATAAAAACATAATTTTAGTTTTATTCTTAAATATATTTTACATCTGTTTATACTGACTTTCATTATCTAAATATTTCCTTCATATCAGTTTTTTAGTTTCCTATTATGTTTTGCATCTTAGCCCAATTTTTCTTAGGAGAGAAGAAGAGGATTTTAAAATGTGTGAAGATCTCAGGGATAATGACAGGTGCTGTACCTCATACTATTTTTCTGTCTTTTTCCTCCCTTCAGGAATAGTTTTGGAAGTGGTGCTAAAAAAGAGAAACATTTCTCTTTTGTACCTACTTCTTTTATTCACAGAGTAGACGAGGAATTCCTTTTGTTTAGAAGACCTTATGTTACACCTGGGAAAGAAGGGGTATTTGGGTATGTAGTGATTTTGCATGTGTTACATTGTCAAGGAGGTTCAAAGTAAGCTGAGGACAGACTTGCAGGTAGAGAATCAGCATATGCAAACAAGTCAGAGACTCTAAGTGGTGGGCAACACAGTATGTTATGCCATTGCACCAGGTGACTTTCAATTAAGAGATCAGAGCCACCCTAAGTGTCAAGGGAATGAGAGATTTATTAGAATTTGTGGAAGAAATTAGACTATAGACAAATGTGGGGCCTTGCTGAGGAAGTTATGTTCTGGAAGGGTGATGTTGGAGGATTAGAGAAGCAGTTATGAAAAATCATGGAAGTATCATGCAAGCAGACAAATTGGATCTTGTGGGACAGGGAAAAACTAAAACGTGGTAGGCAAAGCAGGATCAGATGTGTGTGCACACAGTTTCCCACAAAACTAACAGATTAAAAAAGAGGAGGAAAAGATGATGAATTTCAATTATTGCTATTATTAAGCTATTATTAGAGGTAAACTTCAAAGACTGCTGTTATAGTCATTTCCCTAATTTGTTGTTTTACTAAATGAATGGCAACAGGTTACTTAAAGAGTTTCACCCTGACATTCATAGAAGATTTGAGGGTTCAGCTTGTTTTATTTTATAGATGGGTAGGTTGAGACCCGGAGGTTAAAGAGATTCACTCAGTTTGACACAGTTGGTCAAGATAGAATTCTAGGAGTTCCTGTAGCAATTCAGTGGATTAAGAACCCAGCTAGTATCCATGAGGATATCGTTTTGATCCCTGGCCTCACTCAGTGGGTTAAGGATCCTTCGTTGCCTCGCTGTGGTGTAAGGTCTCAGAGGCAGCTCAATCTGGCATTGCTGTGGCTATGGCTGTGGCCTGCAGCTGCAGCTCTGATTTGACTCCTAGCCTGGGAACTTCCACATGCTGCAGGTGTAAACAAAAAAAAAAATGAGTTCTGTCAGTCAATTCCTGCCTCAGTTCTCTTCCTATTATTTACTACTGCTCCTTGAAGAGACATTTTCATTTAAACTGCAATCAGGTTTCACACTTTAAAACTCTTTGATCCTATAACTGGCCACATTGACATTTACTTGGGCAAATCCACTTTTCAAAGCTTAGCTCTGAGAAGCAAAATGTTCTCTTGCTCCCATAGATGCCATATTTAAAAAGATCGGTGACAAAATATAATTTCCTGTATTCTT
Source organism: Catagonus wagneri (assembly GCA_004024745.2). NCBI lineage: Eukaryota > Metazoa > Chordata > Mammalia > Artiodactyla > Tayassuidae > Catagonus > Catagonus wagneri. The sequence continues at coordinate 8,169,754 of PVHT020000257.1, read as the reverse complement.
AAACATAAGGATATTCATTGTTAACCAATTTCACCCAGCACTTCTGAGAACCTATTCTGTGCCATATCCTCTAGTAGGAAATATGAAGAGGTGCAGTTAAGGATCAGAGATGACCCCTATGCTTTAGGGTGATATAAGGTTCAGATAATCCTGCTGATCTATTCTATTTTCTTGTGTCACATTCAGCTACCTTCACATCAGCTTTTTAATGATTGAACATGCAAGCTAAACTGGATAGCTTATACATTCACCTTAAATTTATTCCAGTAGGCAGAAAAAATAAAAGGTGAGACAAAGGGTTAAAGTATTTTTATCAAAGATATAAGAATATAGGAAAAAAGCTTGCAGTAATTGTAGACATGCTTTTGGCATAAGAAAACTTTACATCCTTGAAAATGGGAACCTATTATGAACCAAAGTTCATCCCAAAATTTTACAATTTAAAATCAAATTACCCCTGCAGTGGCAATGAAAATTGGAATGCCTAGACTTCTGCACCACTTAATACCTGTCTTGTCTTCCATTTTCTTGAGATTTCTATGACGACCTGAACAAATTACAACCAAATTAGTTGTGCTTGTTGATTTTTCGCAGCAGCTCTATTTATGTCATGTAAAGTAGTAAGCTGTTGATGCCATTGATTAGTGGTCACAGCAAAAGTTGAGCACTTAACCAATCTTCAAAACAATTTATTGTTTGTGCAGTTTATAGCCAATACTGCAATAAAGATTTTTCTTTGCACACGTTTTCCTCCTTCAAGGTGACAGGCTGTTCCTTCCCTGACTTTCTGGAAGTGGCTGGTAGGAATGAATTATTGTCAGCCTTTCAATAAGCTACTATAGATGAAATCTGTTTTTCAGGAGAATAGTGGCCATTCGACCATCCTGTTTCCTAAACTATGAGGTTGAGGGCAAAAGTACATTTGGGAAAATGAAAATATAACTAAGTGATAGAGCATAAATTCCTAGAATACAGTTATTGAAGAATGAGTATGTGGAGAGGGAAGGGTGGTTACTGGCTGCGTTTATGCTCCAGATTGTGTTGTGTGTGCTTTGCCTGAATTTTTCTGCTTCCTGTTGCTGAACGCCCTTCACAGTACCATGTGTTCTTGGCTATTCTGCAACTCCATGTGCATTAGTAACTACTGTGACAACTAAGTTCTTTCCCTCTGTTGGATGGAGGGCTTTTATAAGCACAGGCATGCAACTTGAATCCAGGCCGAAGTGAGTGCCCAGGTTTCAACTGCTTTGTATCAAGTGCAAAGCACAAGGGAGAAAAAGTGGTAGAGACTCCCAGCAGCCAGTTCCCCCTTTTTCCTCTATGACAGCATTCCCTCAACCACCTGAAGAATCGGGCTTACTCTCTGCTTCATTTCACTTGGCTTTGTACAATCTCCTCATAGATTTTCTTCATGTTCATTTTAGCCGCACTTCACAGGGGAGAGGAGAAATCAATTCTGATTTGCCCTGGGTCTGCTACCACTGCCCTTTTGAGGGCACCATTACAGCTGTATTTAGAGAGCTTACAAACGGTCAAGGAAAGGACTAAAGATGATAATATTATAGGGAAATAGAGACCTCTGAGAAAATATGTTTACAGAAACTGAGTCATATTTCACAAAGAAATGAAAGAAGAGCAGGGATAATGAACATGTGGCAACAAAGATTCCAACCAACCAGCTAACAGTGCGTCAGCAGAAACATGAAGTAGCTAAAAGTGCACAGGATAGAAATATGAACCCCACATTTTATTATTGTCCCTTCAGTTGGTGAAGCAATGGAAGTAATTCCCTGGTTCTCGTATATTGAAATCACATTATATTTCTTAATCACAATTTTTTAAGACTTCCCTACAACGCTTCTTTTTTCATGGTCTTTATTCCTCCTGGTAGATAACGTTTCCATCTCATGTCTCCTGAGACACTTTCATCTCTTCTACGGCACTTATAACCTGTCACCAGTTATTATGGTATTTTTATTCAGGTGTATTGTTTTCATGGTGTCTTTCACCCTGAGCTCCAGAAAAAAACACCAATCATATTCTTTTAATATTTTTATAATTGAAAATCTATCATACTTCTTCATGCATAATTGGTGCTCAATGAGTATTTTTAAGTCATCTGAAAGAAGGCTTTTGAGAATTAGTTTGATTTTGAAACAAAGACTAAATTTAGCAGAACAGGTTTAATATGGAGATCTCTCTGGAGCGTTAGGAAATGGGCAACCCAGCTGGTCACATCTGCACACCAGCCTTGAGTCTTTTCCCAGCTTCTTGCCTTTTTCCACTATTTTCTCAGCTGCTTCTCAACAGTTCTGACCAGCTACAGAAACTTAGTAATTATCAGTTAAAATGAACTCGAACAAAAGTTTAAAAACCTCAAATAATGGAAGAGAAAATGAGGACATAGAAATGGTCCACTTCCATTCACCCGCATGATTCATTGACTTCTCAATAGAATCTGGGGCACCATATGGATGGATTGAATGAACTGATTCTCTAGGCAAGAAAACCAAAGCAGCAACTCTTTGTGCATCTATGGGAACAAAATAGTGCCAAGAATATGTTCAGCATTGGAAAATGGCCCAAAGGGCCAGGAAGAGTCCATTTGTTCAATATTCAGTTATTTTTATAATTAGCCATGATTATTTCCTATAAATAGGAATCAATCTAGATATTCAGAACAAATTCTCCAATCCTTATCTTAAGCACATATAGCATGTTCTTACCTTCAGAATAAAGTGAATCAGATACAAAATGCTGAATCCCTGAAGTTTGTTTTAGACACTTTCAGTGTTTCCTTTTCTCTGATAGTCTCCACATACTGCCTTCACTTTCTGCTTTTTGAGGGCATGGCCACCATATTGAATATAGCACTCACTCTGCATAAAGTGCTTTAATTCTTAAGTCTAATTGAGCAAAGGAATGCCATGTCCCTTTTTAAAGGTTGTTGGAGAAAAATAATGGAAATCAGGGCTCCAATGAACACATGAAGAGGGAAAGGATATTGCATTGGGGTAAGGAGCCTATTCAGTGACACTGAAATCTGGTTTTCTAGGTGACAACCTCTTCTGTATGGGTAGGCTAGTAATGGCATTTGGTGACAGAGGATAGCAAACAGGCTTTTAAAATACTTGTTCAAGTTTAATAGTTGTTTCATTTCCCTGAATGCTTGGTTTCTTAAGGAAGCTCTTAATCTGAGTCTTATTATATCCTACTATAGGGAGGTGAGTCCCTTAGTAAATAAATAGGCTTCGTATGTCCTAATGCATGGAATATTGACCTCTGCTCTTCCCAGCCGTGTAGGAGAGCAGGATGGTGGAGGTGACTTATGAGGCAAGTCTACCACATTAATTTAGGTGACAAACTCGTCCCCTCACAAATAGCTTCTGCATTCTCTTCCCACACAGCAAGTGTCTTCGTTTGAGTCAGCAGTAATGTAACATTTGCTCACTTCCACACATTTTAATAACCAGTTCATAAATGCCTCATCGATTGTTTAAACATACTTAAAAAAAAGATGTGTAGTTGTGACACTTCATATTTTACATCAGTCTTTTAATGACTGTTTTTAGTCAAAACATTAATTTTTTGAAACATTTTAATGGGAAGTGAAAGTATACAAATCAAGGCCAAACATATATGTCACAGCATTACTAAGAATAGGAAAATTTAGGATATAAAAAGAAGTTATGACAAATTTAATTACACTTGCAACAATTTGCTATTAATCAACTTCGAATTACAAGTATTCATCTTATGTTAGTGAAAGAACTAACGTTCTGAGTGTATTCAATGTTGAATAGCCAATAGTGTATCACATTTATAGTTTATTTTCTTGATGCATGCCTGTAGCCTTGAAAAACAAGGTCCTTAATGAGTATGACCACTCTGCATTTCTTATAATCTTTCAGGTGTGTAAGTATTATAAGGAATTTTGAAAGTCAAGATTTCTCACCTTTATACTGTATGATAGAATTATAAAAGTGAGGTGTACAGATAAGAGTTTTATTTATATAACTTTTAGAGAAAAAGTGAAGTGAAAATGAATGCATGACTTCCCTGAATATTAGGAGAAAATTAGGAGATCAATAAATTTTTCATGAACCCTCCAGCTAGTTTTGAAATCATTCCACTTTTAAGAAAATATATGTAAAAGTGACAATTTCTTATTTATTCAGGAATATTTTACTTCTGTGTAATATATTTGACTTCAGGATATTGAAGTGTCAGTAAGAGCGGATTACTTTAATTTTATGGGTTTATTATTTATGCCCTTTCATTGTTAAAATGAAAAGTATATAAAGATACCAACTTATAAGATACCAACTATTTTAAGTAAAAAATTGGAGAATAGGAAAATAAGGAGGAAGAAAAAATAAATCTGGGGGTAATTTTTAACCATAAAATATATTTCATAAGTCCATTCAATTTTGCTATAGCTTGCTTGAAAATATGACCTCAATCTTCCTAACAGCTAACACAGAGAACATTTAAGAAATATTTTATTCCTGATAGTAGTATAAGATTTTCTTGGTTTTCCTGATTTCCATTAGTTTATATGAAATATATATTTCAAGCATAGATTTCCAAAATTATTAATTTAACAAAGGGATAATAGAATGAGAAAGGTTTGTTAACTGAAGTAAGAAAGCAAACAAAAACATTAGTTTTAATAAAAACATAACCTAAATTAGTCTTGGTATCAGACTTTCAGCTGGATTGAAATGGTTTCTTGACCATGCCAAGAAAAACCTGAAGATTCTGTTAAAATCAACATTTCTATAATTCTTCAGTGGTATTAATTAAACACCCTCCATATAACTTGAGAATACAGTGAATACTTTTATTCTAGCAAATTAGCAAATTGATTGACTAAGGCTATGAAGCATTGTAGATAAATTTTCAGTATCAGCTGAACATATTTAGTTATCTCTATAAAACATATACAAGAATGCCAGTGAAACTGGCCAGTTGGGAGAACATCCAGAGAAATATTTGGACCTTGGTACTCTCTTCCTTATTCCATAGATCATGCAAGTATTTTTTCCCTACTCAGATGTTAAAGTAACATTAACAGTATTTATTGAGCAACAATTATGCATCAGAGTTTAGAGTTGCTGCAGTTGATATTAAGAAAGAAGAAATCCATAATTTACAGTGTATATATAGTAAAGTTAAGAGACAAATAAACCAAAGACGGTAACAGATAATACCCAAGAAAGGCCATTAAGAAGTACCAAACATGTCTGATGAAGTGGAAAAGAGGAAAAGGTGGCCTCTTTCGAAGGGATAAGAACAAGTTTCATGGAAAAGATGGTATCTGAGATGGGTTTTAAAGAATGGATATGACGGGAAGCAGTGGGGGAAGAAGTTCCTTGCAGAAAGCAAGCCATGCGTAGAAGTCCTGAGGTGGCATTTAGTTCCAGTCACATCTTTAACCCTCTGCCCCCAGTCACCCAGAGAAGTAGCCACTATAGGAAGTCATTTCATCCCTCCTCTCATTGCTATAGCTTTACCCTGCCTTTCAACCCCTCCACTTTCAAATAATTTCCTGTCCTATCTGTGTCTTCCTGGTTTCATCACCGTAACCTTATTTCTGCAGCATTTAAACTGACAACTTGTTTGGATGGTTGGTATGAGTTTTCTCATCAGCTGTTCTGAGAAATGACCTGGCTCAGGTCACTTTCTTGGTTGCCTGCCAACTGCCTATTGATAAGATTACAAAGAACACCCCCTTCTGTCTCTCCCTCCCTTTCTTTTGAAGCAGGCTTCTAACACCTCATGCTCCAGGCAAGCTGACTCCAGGGCCCTGATTTTCGGCTTATCTGGGAGGCAGGATCTGATAATGGGAAAGCACCAGTGATACAGTAACCACAATAATCTGGTTTACTATGAATAGGAGATAAACTCAGGAGACTGATAAAAACATAGGCTAGAAAGATAATCAAGGCTCACGTTGCAGAAATCTCAGAATGACATGCTGAGAAAATTGTATTTTATTTGATAAGAAATGAGAATTCAATGGAGGATTTTGAGTACGGTTTACTGTCTGCATTCATTTCTCTTCTTTAGGTAGTGTGTGTGTGTGTGTGTGTGTGTGTGTGTATTTCCGTATACACCCTTAATGGAAAAAGGATGGGGTCTATTATATTTTCTTTATGGTTCCATTTGAAACTGTGTGCAAACGGGAAAGGTTTTGTCGAGACCAGAGTGATGATGAAAGTTGGAAAAGTTCATTAGACTACAGTGCTTTTCAGAATGTCATCTTCATAAAAGGTTCAAGCATCCTTGAGAGGGAGGTGTATTACTTATAAAAGGGTAAGCAGACAATGCCAGTAAAAATAGAAATATGTATTTACTCAGTGGAAGTCTTTAGTTTTAACTGGCAGGGGATGGATGGAAATTGAAACAAATCTCAGAGTTTCATGCTTTGCTGACAGCAGAGATGTGGTTCAGTTAGCTTCCAGCCAAGTGTTTAAGGGATATTGAAACTCTTCCAGTTTACAGTACATTTGGCAGCTCTCTGTTGGATAATCTTTTTTTATGTGTATTCTGTTTGGAAGTGATTTGACCACCAGTTATTTTAAGTAGTATTTTTTTAATCTGTTGCTGTGTTAATTATAGCAAAGACAGCAGCAACACAATCATAGACTGATGTGAATGTTTCATTCAGTGAACCAAAGAAATATCTACCAGGGCTGTATAGAAATTGCAGTGGACTGAAAATAATAAAATATGAATGGGTTTAGGTAGACAGTGGCACTGACAGCTTATGAAGCTGAATGCTAGATAGATAGATTTATTTATTTATTTATTTATTTGCTGCTGCAGTTTATGTGAGAATTGCTGAAGAAACTCTTGGCATAATTATATTTTCTTGTGGAATGTAACTAATTTCACAGTGGAATAATTTTGACAAGAGTTCTTAGTTTCCTTCCATATGTTTTATTTCATTTTCTAGAAAAGGGGTCCTTGCCCTGGTACATTTGATTGCTAGTGAGAACCATAGGAGAACTATTCATTTCTTTGTGCAATCATCAGTGGCAAAAAGAGAGAGGGAGTAAAAAGATACAAAACTTTAACTGAAAATACACAACCTAAAAGTTGAAAATTGCATTTTTTTCAGTGGGCAGAATAGAGGACTTAAGTTTGGGAGACACCATCTCAGATAATTCTGAGAGACTGCTCCAAAGAGGCAAGCAGGGTAGCCAGGGTATATGAGAGTTTTTGCAACAAAGACCATGTAATCGGACTCAAGATTATTGTTAATGAAACAAAACTAAATATCTCAAGTTAAGGAAGTTAGAATTTTTCTTTGTATGGGAAGATGCAAGATCTGAGCTCATTGAAATCATTCTTTTGATATGCACCTTAACTATCTGGGACATTATCCTGTGTTTTCTCATGCTGAGTCTCCTCAGGGGGCACCACTGAGGGTGATTGCAGATGGCATTGTTTCCTGTAATATGGTGGCTTGACAGCTGTAACATCCCTTGTTTACTGTTATGGCAAGGAACATTATTTATTCAGGAGACAAACAAAAAGGGAAGGTGAGTCTGGGTGAATCGATCTTCAGCAGTGGCATGCTAGTACAGAGACCTCAAATCCAAACAAAGCCAGGGGACATCTCGGCTCCTCATGAAGGTCTGAACCAAAGAGAAAATTATGGATGAACATGTGAGTGGAATTCCATTCCTCCCTTCCACTCCCACTGGCCAAGTGGACAACAACCTTTGTTGTCATTGTAGTCTCATTCAACTACAGGAACATTTGAGAGTCAATAGTATGAGAATAAGTGGCTGATTCTAGACAATTAAATTTTTATATTTTTCTACAGAAAGAGATCCTAAAATTTGTATATGGGAAGTGCAAGGCGGAAAAGAAATAACAAACAGAAGCAGTACTGATTGGTGTTGGATTCATTGAAGGGAAGTTCTCTTATTTCCTTGAATTTTCTTTTGTGTGTTTATGTGTGTGTTTTGCCTTGAATCTTCTATTGATTTACTTCAAAGCTATCATTTCTAAATAGATTGCTGGGACTAGGAATCTTGGCACAGAACCTTCAGTATCTTCCAGAGAGCTCTACTCTGGAATTTATTTATAAATTAAAAATAAAACTTAAGACTTTAAATGATGCCATGAACTTGCCTCCTCCACTTCCATCCCCCATATGTGCGTGCGCGCACACACACACACACACACACACACACACACATACATTCATGACATCTTTTGAATTAGATCCTAAGTAAAAACCAATCTATTGAATAATTTCTGCTTGTTGTTCAGTTAAGCATCAGTAGAACAGGAAAAGGAAAAGTAGAGCCACAACAAAGTAGCAACATAAATATTGTTTATTTAATAAATGTAGCTAATACTAATTTAACCTTAGCATTTATTTAAACTCTAAAAGGAAAACAAGTAAACACTAATGATTCATTCACAGAAAATTTCATTGCTGATTTTTTAGGTGCCTGACATTGAGCTAAATGTACCAAAGGCACATGTTGTATCCCATACACAGGTTTTGGAAAAAGAATTTTCCATATTCAGAGCAAGGTGAGGAAAAGACAAGTTTATTGAGGCCAGAGATGCTCTTAAGGCAGTGGGCCAACATCTCAATAATCAGCGAGAGCCTACCTCTAAGAGAAAGAGGCATTTATTGAGATGAGATGCTGCTAGCATAGCAAGATGACTCCCTGATGATCAGGAAAAGCCAACTCTGAGCAATGGTCAAGTGTGATTTTATAGCCCAGGAAGGGAGGACAGGTCTTAAGATATAGCTGCTGGCCTGCTGATTGGTTGGGGAAAGAGCAGTCTTATGATACACTTGCTGGTTGGTTGGAGGCATATAATGTCCTTACATGGGTTGGGTGAGGAGCAGCCACATAACTTTCCTAGAAGGGGATAGGAAGGATTAGTTTGCTCAAGGTGAGGGAGGAGCATTATTAAATAAGACAGGTGAGGCAATGATAAGTGTCTGGTAATTCTTGTCTTGGCCAGAGGATTTGAGTTCTATCTCCTTAAAGGAGATTTGAAATCCCATAGCATAGAAAATTGAATAAGAAATGGCATGTGCTTTTGAGATCCTCAAAGTCTAAGAGCAATAATATTTGTTAATAATAGCAAATATGGAAACATTTACTATGTAATGAGTTCAATAAATAGTTAATGGGCAGCTAGAAGATGAGATGGGTTACTATTAACAGTGTGATAAGCAAACAGCATAAACTGGAAAAAAATTGCAACTCATTTAACAACAACAACAAAAGATCTAATTTCTCTAATATGTAAAGAACATCTATAATGAATGAGATTACCCAGTAGAAAATTGTGGAAATAATATAAACAAAAATTTCATTAAAAAGAGATATGTAGGAGTTCCCTTCATGGCTCAGTAGTTAACGAATCCGACTAAGAACCATGAGGTTGCGGGTTCGATCCCTGGCCTTGCTCAGTGGGTTAAGGATCTGGCGTTGCTGTGAGCTGTGGTGTAGGTCGCAGACGCGGCTCAGATCCTGCGTTGCTGTGGCTGTGGCTTAGGCCGGCAGCTATAGCTCCTGTTAGACCCCTAGCCTGGGAACCTCGGTATGCTGCGGGTGTGGCTCTACATAAAGGCAAAAAGACAAAAAAAAAAAAAAAAAGAGAGAGAGAGAGAGAGAGATTATCCTTAAAACTATGAGGTGGTACTCAATTTAATCATAATAAAAGAAACAAAAATTAATATTACACTGAAATAACATCTCTTTCCTGTTAAGACTGACAAAGTTTCATGTTTGATAATACTGTGTTATCAAGAATTTGTCCCATTGTGGCTCAATTGAGACAAATCCTATTAGGAACCATGAGGCTGCAGGTTCACTCCCTGGCCTTGCTCAGTGGGTTAAGGATCTGGCGTTGCCATGAGCTGTGGTGTAGGTCTCAAACGCGGCTCAGATCCCACGTTGCTGTGGCTCTGGTGTAGTCTGGCTGCTGTAACTCTGATTAGACCCCTAGCCTGGGAACCTCACATGCCGCGGGGTGTGGCCCTAAAAAGACAAAAGACAAAAAAGAAAAAAAGGGATGGGGACAAATAAGCACGTCATATATTGCTTGAGAATGTATAAATTTCTATGACACCTATATGCACGATTATTGAAAAAGTTTATCAAAGTTTCGTATTTTCTAATAGAAAAATTCCAGTTTATTCTGTAGGCATAATAGTATGTATGTGCAAAAACATGTTATGAGAATATTAATTACATTATCACTCAAAACAGCAAAAGTTAGAAACAAATTTCCATTTATAGGAAACTGATTAAATACACTATAATGCTGCAAAAAAAACTGTACATAAGACTATAAGAGAATGATACCATACTCTCTATATTAATAGGAAAACACCTCTCTCTCCAAAACACGTCATTAACTGAAAAAAAGAAAGCAATGTATAGTATGTAGTAAGCTACCACTTGCATAAAGCCAGAGGAAAATTATGCTTGGCTTTGCTTATTTTTGCATATGTATATTTGGAAACACAGAAATCAACCAATGGGAAGATAAAATGGGCTACAGAAAACAGTGGTATAAAGGAGACTTCACTGCATGCCTATTTATATTTTGGTTTTTGAACCAGGAGAGTGCATTACCTGTTTGAAAAACTAACTATATTTTTTAAAAATAAAAGAGGCAAGAGCAAGTCATTCCAGCCTGGATGGTTAGGAATGACTTTAGAAAGGAAGGAGTATTTGAGGTGAATGTGGGAATGAGACGTTCAAGCAGAGAGGAAACAAGAAAAGAATATCATGAGCAAATACTCAAAAGTGTGAAAACATATAGAGGGTCAGCAAAATCATAAAGTGGCACAGAGAAGGAAACTTCAAATAGCCAAGAAAAGAGTAGTGATGTATAAAGCAGAGGGAATGGAAGGTTCAGGAAGGAAAGCACAGCCATTAGCATCTGGGCTGCAGCAGCCCTGCAGTTCCTATGCAGTGGATTCCACATACCACCCAGCTTTTAGACATTGGACCCTATAGTGAAAGATACTGGTTTTATTTCAAGTTTCACTAATCAGTCATCTGTAGATTATTTTCTATAAATGTGTCTTTTTGTTCATTATCTGCATAATAAATAATAGGAAGCATAGCAGATGACTTCAAAAGTTTTAAAATCTATTTTGAGAGAGAAATTGCGCATGCTAAGCAACTTGTGGATGGTTACAAAGCAGTCTGTATAAAAGTACAAAGTCATACACATTCTTGATTTTCCCAGCACTCAGTTTATTAAGATGCTTCATAGAATTTGCTAACTTATCATCAAATGAAGCAACAGGTACATTAATAAAACATTGTCCCATGCCATTTAAATACAAGGAATGATGATGATGACATCATGATGATTATGATGATAAAATTAACTCTGAAATTAAGTGAAAATTTCAATCTAGCTTTGACTTTTCTCTCTGAATCCAGCTCCTGCCTGTTTTTCCCTTCAGACTTTGAGTAAGTGCTCAGCTGTATGGTGACATGAATAAAATTGCCTGGGTTCCCTAAAGGGCTTCACGGATTTAATCGGGGAAAATGAGTAGGATATATCAGGAAAAAAGAGGCGATAATATAGACAGAAGAAACAACAACATGAGCAAAACCTTCCTCTCCTGAAAGGGCCTGGTGTGTTCTGGTGTCAGGAGTGGGAAGAGTTGCTGCACTTCTGACATCGTCCTCAACTAGGCAGGTGACATTGGCCTGATTATTTCATCTTTCTGAAATTCAGTTCATTCACTTGTTAAATGGGGAGTATGGACAAGGTCATGGTTTTTAATTTTTTCCCTAACAGTGTCATTTTATTTTCCTAAAAGAAACTGCTTGAAAGACCAGTAGATAGAGAGTAGTAGATGGCCCTGATGGGAGCAGGCATGGGTCACCTGCTGCTCTCGCCTTTGAGTAGCCTAGCAATGAAGCATCAGAACACATTTGTCAAGGACCAAATCAGATCAGCTTTTTAATTATCTATGACTTTAATATCCTGAGGGCACTAAAAAGGTGGAAAACCTAAGGATTATGTTATTCTAAGACCCCCATTAGAACGTTCTTGACCAATGTTTCCCTTTGTTTTAGTAGTTTTTTTTTCAAATTTCATTGAAATAAAGCCATTTACCTGAGAATCCTGGTGGTTTAGGAAAACCCAGTGAGTTTACTGATATATCTGTATTACCAACTTCATAATCTTATAAATGATATATATGTGGGCTGAAATTATATATTACATAGATGCCAAAACAAGATAACTAGAGCCATTTAAAGCACTCTCATCTGAAAACCAAATTATATTTATTGGCTTTATATTATTCTCCTATTGTACTCTTATCTCTACAGTATGATCAACGTTTTTAGAACTGAGGAGTAAAGTATCAAAAAGTTAATTTTCTTCACAGTGTGGCTAACTCTAAAGGTTCATCCAAAGCTTTAATGTCGTTATATTTTGGGATTAAAATTTTAGGTTATACTAGAAGCAGTCCAAGTTAGTTTATTGTAGAGAATTGGTACTACCCAAATAATTAATTGATCCATACTTCTAAACCTTATATGGCATTTAACACATAGTTGGTAAGCCAGCTTCTTGCTTACCAGACAGATGGGTTGATGTTGCCTAACTGAAATTGATCAGCATTCTCAGAGCATGTGCTAAAACGTATTGTTGAGAAGAACTCACGGTGCTCAGTGCCCACTTTGTTCAGTAAAATTGACTTTGTTCAGTGAAGATTATGGTGGTTTCAGTTGCCGGGGCAGGTATGCATTAGCAGCATGTTTTATCTTGGGCTGGAGAGTCAAGAAAGTACCCTTGTATATGTGCCCACGGCTGATTTCTGTTGCTGAAATACTGTCATGTTGCACAGTCCTTGCATTTCTTGGTAAGTGCTGTGCATGATTGGCATGTACTCCAGAAAGCAGCAAGGCTGGGTAAGAGACAGAAGGAAAAGCAAGAATGATATCAATAACCTCCACAGGGGATTTATTTAAAGCCTGCCATCTTGTCAACATTGTTTCAATATGACAGTTGAGGCTTTTGCCAAGTATTGAACATCTGACCCCATTTGGCTTGTCACTTTAAGCTGTGCCTTAGTCTAAATGGAAGGGCTGACCCTCTGAGAAGCCATAGTCTAAATCTGAGTTTGGTTCATCACCAAGTTCAAGATGATTATCTGAATTTTGTTTGAATCTCAAGGGAGAATAAAATTGAACTGGAAATCTCATCAGCATGAATTTCTCTAGTGATTTTTGGCCTTTCAGCTTTTGCTTAGAAATAAAATGGAAGCAGCTTTTGTTTTCTGTCCATTTGAGACTGGATGATAAATTCCAGATATATATAAATATATATCTATGCCATTCTGGTGTTAATCTGGTGGGGA
>PVHT020000257.1:8126388-8155367 GCA_004024745.2 Catagonus wagneri | reverse complement strand
ATCAGTTCATTAATGCACTGAGTGAGAAAAGGACTCAAACCCACATCCTCATGGAGACATTGGGTCCTTAGCCTGCTGAGCCAAAATAGGAACTCCTAGACCTAGGTTTAAATTTTGGCTTTACCACTTGTTATGGATGAAACCAAGAGCAAGTTATTAACCTCTTTGAATTTTTACCTACTTATCTTTAAAACAGGGCTGGCAATACCTCCTGTAGAGGTTAAACATAGTGATTGGATCACAGTAAATTCTCTAGAAATGTTAACCTTTTTTATGATAATAGAGTACGCAGTAGACACATAATCTGTGTGGGTAACCTATAATCATTTTTAGTCATATGTACCACCATTCCTTTTAAGACAATAGGTTTTATTGAAAACAATAATGACAGCAATGCAATGACAACTTTGGAGAGGATTGTTATACTAAATATTGCCATTATACATTGTACAAATTTATAAATGTTTGGAAGACAGGAATCATGTCCTTATATTTTACTACATATTGCTGGCATTGCTAGTCTTTTCTTTTAAAAAAATCTGCCATGCCATTGTATTCTGTCAGCCAATATTTTAACACATTTTAAGGAACAATTATGTTATTCAGAATGATAAGAAATGAAGGGTTTGTTTAGATTGGAGATTATAATTTGACGAGTTTTGATCCTAAGACTCTTCTCTTCCTAAATTGAGGATCTTGACCATTCTTTGAATTGTAAATGACTCTCTGTCAGGAGTGACTAATGGTCCCAAGCTGACTGCAGAATTTGCACAAGTATTGAGCTGGTTTAAAATGGCAGTCGAGGACCAAAATATATTAACTAGCTTGTGACATTTCACCTGCACTGTGTAAGCAACTTTTCTTCCTAAATGTTTATCTAGTGATACAGAGTAGCCCCTTGTAACCAAATCAATAGTGAAATGGGAGTAGATTAGTGGATTGGTTCATGACCATTCCCATAGTCTGTTCAGCAGTTATGATACAAAAATGTAAGGACCATGAACCTGTTTTTCAATTGTTCTAACTACAGGTCTTAATTTTTTTTAATGTCTTCAATTTAATTGTATGACTCTGTCGGTAAGATGAGGAGACAGCAACTTTTCTGAGTTAATAATATTTATTTTGATATTTGGGGGCAAGCAGCAGAATTTGAGCTATTACATAGGATGTGGCAAAGTTAGAGAGCTTGATTTCTTGTATGGTTGGCATTGTGTACAAAATCAATTCCCAAAGTGATGTTTTCCAAATATTTAGAGTAAAGTTATCATTGGAATGATAGCTTCTTGTGGAAATTACTTTGAAGAAAAATACCCATTTAAATAATGGTAGTTTTAATGCTTAAACAATTTTGTCTCTTTATAGCCACATATCATGTTGTTTTATTTAAGAACACCTAGTCTTTCTCCTGAATCCTAGCACTGTGTTGCCCATTTTCCCTATGTCACTTCATTAGACAACTGAATATTCTGAAATAATAATTAAAAACTCTTAAATTTCTTATCAAAAGAAAACCACTTACCACTGGTAGCCAGTGATTATAATGTCTTTGTCGCCCTTGAACATCAGTCAGCTTTCACTGGAAAACAACACAATGGATTCCTTGCTTCTAGTTCTCTAAAAATAGGCACTTAATTTCTTCAAAGGAAAATGAACAGTTTTTTTCTCCCTGCTATTGACTAGTTAAGTGTACCGGTAATCAAAGCATGTAATTTGGGAGTAAAAGACAGTTGCTTATGATTCAGTCCATTTACTAAGTGTACAAACTTGTTTTCCAAACTGTATCAGAGGGAATAACAAGGGACTGATCATGGTGAGTAGGCTGGTGAGAAGGTTGGTGGTAAAGTATCTCCCACATGGCAGTGCATGTGTTTCTATAAAGACTCAAAAGGAAGGCTGATGCCTTTCGGGTTCTGTACGTTGCCCTATGTTTAAATCCAATTTTCATATTACATTTTAAGCTTTTTTTATTGTGTGTTCTTTGTAATTATGAAAAACACAGTTACTATTTCTTGCTGAAATCTGTTACACAGTTACCATTTCTTGCTATTGTCTGGGTTCAATGTATGCTTTCTTCCTTTAAAAAGTATCATACACTTTAATTTGTTTTCTACTCTGACCTCTCTGAAGGTGCCTATCTCCTGATGACTCGAAAAGTATGAACTGACCAGAATGTTTTGTCAAATGTCTAATCATTCAAAAGGATCCTGGATTATCTAACTTTCCCTCCAAAGAGATGACTATATTCAATAGGAAAATTATTTCATTACTCTTATCCATCACACAAACCAGTGGCGTTCTTGCTGTTTTTAAGAACAGCATCACCTTGTTAGAACCATTTCTTTTAATCCTACCACAACGCATTTAAAAAAAACTAATTGGTCTGCCCAGCCCTTTCATACCTGTGTTCTCTTATTTCTGATCACTTCTCCGGTTTATCAGTGTTTTTTTTTTTTTTAATTGATGTGTAGTTGATTTATAATATTGTCTTAGTTTTTGGTGTACAGCAAAGAGATTTGGTTATATATATATATATATATATATATATATATATATATATCCTTTCCACATTCTTTTCCATTTGGTTTTTGCAGAATATTGGATACAGTTTTCTGTGCTATACAGTAGGACCTTGTTTATTTTACATATAGTAGTTTGTATTTGCTATCAGTGCTGTTTTGAATATTATTTCAATCTACTAAAAATGGATGGGTACTTGGAAGTTTAGAAAGAAATGATGAAAACAGATTTAATAATTTCAAAACCACTATGAACATTTTATTCTTTCTATTCTTTATAAACGTGTGTGGTCCCACCTCATTTGGGAGGGATGGAGTGACAAAGAAGCTGTCATTCAAATTCCATCAAAGTTAATCTTGAAAACTTAATTGCATTTTGTGAAATAGGTTTTAGAGTTCAAATCTCTACCATGCCTTCTAAGTGACCCTCTCCATTCAGTGAGCACACACAACACGGACCATGTCTTCTGTGAGTTACTATGGACTTAAGTGAAATGGTGGCAGAGTGTGCAATACCAATTGCCTGCATTTTTGTAATGTTTCTTCACCTAGATACATCCTGTTAATGGTAGGGGGTGCTTCAGACCTATTTTTCTTTCCTCATGTTCCAGTACTTTTTCTTTCTTCCATTTTTCTGTTATTCAATGCTACCAAGGAATAGTGCTTTCAGGCAGCGCGCTGTCTTCTTCTATTTAACCAGCGATCTTGGTGTTCCTGCCTCCCCTTGATCCTCCCTCCTGGCAGGGGTTCTATTTCTCATCTGATCTCACAGGAGGATGAAGAGATAGTTGCCTCCCTGGGCTTTTCAGAGTCTTTTAATGACTCTCACGTTGCTCAAAGGCTTCTCTTTCCAACCTGGAGTCTTTAGAAATCATGATATCATTTTCTTCTTGTTTGTACTTTGAACTGATAGGTGTTGCTTGGAAAGTTAAATTACTGAGTGAAAACTTTAAAAGTGACAGGGCAACAATCAATTTTATAGTCACTGTTTTTTTATTTCTCAGAAGATGGATCATTATAGAACATGGGAAAATATTTAGCTTATAAAGAAAACACGGATGATTTGGTCACTGGTATTGAGCCCAAGAAACAAAGAAAACATGCAACTTGAGGCAAAAGGCTATTTTCCAACTGAGAAAAAGTGATTCATATTCTGGGTCTGTGGAAATCTCTTTTTAAAATAGTGTAAAGGCCAGGAAATCGCAATTATTCCTCTGCCCTAAGAATGGTATATGATGTGAACAACAAAATGATTTGGGGAAAAAATAAATGACTTATTTATATTTGTGCTTTGTTCTCATGAACCATTTCCCTTTGCTAAAATCAGAGGGCTGTTAACCTAGGCTCTGAAATTTTTGAGGTGCTCTGGAATTCTGTTTTTTTGTGAACAACTAAAACTTCCTGATATACCATGCATAAAATAAAATTTCAACAACTGAACATACAATCTTAAGATCTTAGAAGGGAATGATAATCAACAGATTTAATGACTGTGTATTTCATGCAGCAATTTTCACAAAAGGTGGCATTCAATGCTAAACTCCATGAGATGCATTGTAATTGAGCTTCTCTTGTAATCAATGCAGGCCCTTAATATATTGAAACTAATTTTGAAATCATGGTACCGTACATATTGTCTACTGTAGAAATAATTTATAAACATTAATTGCAGGAAAGAGAGGAGCCATTTGCTTCAAAGAGCCCATCAGCAAGCTGTCCTTCCTGTTTTATCAGTAAGCAAAGCTGAGAGCAAATAACAGATGGAACTGTCCCTTGGTGGTGGCACAGAGTACTCATGAAATATAGCACAATCTTCCTCCAGTGTGTTATGTTTTTAACAGTGGAAGATCAGAAGGAGGGGAGTTGTGGGCAGGGATGAATGGCTGCCTCTGATGAAATATCCTTTTCTTCTAGTAAGTTTCCTGTAGCAGATTTGGCTTTGGCAGTTGATCTCAGTGACTTGACAGAGTGTCATTACAGAATGCATCAGGAAGATTATGTGGAAAAGGGACAAACCTCAGAAGACCAAGGTGAATCTAAG
The DNA here is from genome assembly GCA_004024745.2 of Catagonus wagneri. Classification (NCBI taxonomy): domain Eukaryota; kingdom Metazoa; phylum Chordata; class Mammalia; order Artiodactyla; family Tayassuidae; genus Catagonus; species Catagonus wagneri. The sequence goes on along the minus strand of PVHT020000257.1, from coordinate 8,150,810 downwards.
GTCCGATCTGTGCTCTCAATGGGTGGTTAAATTCTAGTTCCTTTAAGTAGCCAGAAAAGGCACCACAAAACCAGAGAGAAAGCTATCCCAGACACTGAAATTCTGTTCTCATTTACCATCTGTCACAATCATTTCATCCTCTTGCAATATTTTATTCTACTTACCATAACTACAAGAAGGTATTTGAGCCTTTTATGTGTGTGGGTGTGTGGCTAACACCTTCTCCTGCATCTCTTGTTTGTATAATCACATTGAAGGCTATTACTGTAGCTGGGGAGGAAGCTGGATTTAGCATATACTTTTTTTTTCTTCTAATGGAATAATCTATCAGCCCAATTTTAGTGACTCCTGTAAAGCAGCTTTTTAGGCAGTCAGCTAGTACGTGGTCTTCGATTCCACTAGTAGATCACTTATTCAAGCCTTATTCATTATTATTTTTCGTAGTAGGTTTTCTAAATGGTTTCTACCCACCCCTCATGCATAACTCTGCCTCATTCCTTCAGTATGAACACTGCTCTCATCTCCTATTTAAGTAGACAGATCAAGACTATCTGAGAGAACTCATTTAATAAACAAGTGCAGCCTCCCCTCCAATTCATAACATCTCTGACTTCATTATTCTTTCATTTCCCCCAGTTTTAGGGAAAAAGTTATCCTCCTCTTTATAAAGCTGATACGAATACATGTGTTATTAATTTTATCCACTTCCACTCATTCTTCAATTTTTCACTTAATTACCAAATGTTCAACCTTTTTCTCTAAATGCATCTTCTGATTGATTGCATTTACCCCTTATAAAGGAAAAGAGAAAAAACATTACTTCCAAGACCATAGTCCATTTCAAGCTACTATCACTTCTATTCCTATGAAAGTTCTTGAAAGATTAGCCTGTTTCTGTCATCTTTCCTCTTCATTTACTTTTCTGTCCTCTTTATTGCAAAATCATTTCCTCCTCCCCCATTCTTTGAAATATTTTATGAAAGTGCACACTTCTATGTGCTCAGTATGGTTGTCATAGTTTTATACCATTCAGCATCTGAGCACACTTTTTCCTAAGGGTGAATTCTTGAGTTTCCACATCTGGGCAGAAGGCAATGTTCATGGGCAAGGTTGAAGAGATGCAGCTAGGGACAGGCATGCAGATGAGAAGTTATTAACAGATAGGCGGCAGCAGCAACAGAGCCTGAAAGAGAGGTGATGGCCCTGGCTGTCCAGTCCGTGGGGTTGCACACTAAACTCTCTCTCTGCAATGTTTTCTGTTGACTCATCTCTTTTGAGTCCTTCCTACTTTCCGAGACTGGTATTCTAAATTTTCCATAATTCTTTGAGCTAATATCTTTTCCATAAATGTCTTTCATCCCTTAATTTAAACATGTTTGGTTTATGTTCCTTTGAGTTAAAGACCTCACTGCTACAGAAAATGGTACTTGGATATGAGTTTAATGTAATGGAGCCTTAGAGAAAGTGGCATGAAGAGTGAGGATATTGGACTTATTAGCAGACTGGGACTGAAAACAATGCCTCCCATTTGTCTTCTGGGATGGAACTCTGGCTGCCCATTGCATGCCATGGTGAAGAGCCAATTAAGCACAGCCTCTGATCTCTGGAATGAAAGATCTCCCTTGGAATGAAATGGCTATTCAGGGTGAGGCTTTGGGGGAACCACATTGCCATTGATATTAAACGGATCAAATAAAAGACTATAAGAATATTGTGAATGTTTCGAGAGCACTGAATAGCTGAAAAAAAGCAAATGACACATTTCTCCCTTAAATTCTGGGTTATGGCAAAGAGTGGATCTCAGAAACTCTTAACAGTGCTCCAAGAGTCTCTCCATTCTCTCAGCTTCTTTTACTTCCACGTACTTGACAATGAAACTCAGGGTGTGATATGGTTGCCGAATTACAATATAAATTAACTTTACAGTCCTGCTGGTCTTTTTAAGTGAAAGCAAAATCAAGTGGAAAAACTGTTGGATTCTAAGCATCAGAATTGGACCACGTGAGCTGATTCTAAAGAATCCCTAGCCTTTCCTGTCTCTGCAGTGGTGGGTGGGAGCTGGCTAGTTATGGCTCACAAGGGCTGATTGCATTTACCTCATCCTTGTTTAGTGATGTCACCTGGACAACTTGATGTCAACCATGGCGGAGTATTTTAAATGCTATAAATCAGGATACCCTCCTCCCTGTTGCCGGAGAGTGGGTTGTTCAACATTTCCCAGCATGTCACTCTTCTCGGCATTTCAGATGGACCTTTTCCGTATTTGATGGGGCTGTCTCTTCTTGCTTGGAGACTGTTTCTTTTTCTTTGGAGCTGACTTAGCCAAGGAGAGCCAACATATCACGTGAAAGCTGCAGACCTCCCATTATTTGTGGACTTCTAAGTGACGTGTCCCAGAGGAGTTAATTGCATTGCAAAACCTGGGTGTATAAGTTGATTCCTTTTTTAAAAAAATATTTTTTCCTTTTATTTTTTGACAAAACTTGGGACTATATGCAAGAACATTAATGACTAATACGAGTGATTGACCTGGAACAGGTGAAGCATAATTTTTCAAAGAAGTGATTGGATCAATCTGAACTGTCAGGCGTGTGTCTGATTCTTGGGCATTTGCTTGACTATAACCTCAATTCAGTGGGGGCTTAGGATAGCGAAGTTGAGATTCTAAAAATACCTTAAATAACACAGAAAAGGGTGGCAAGTATTCTGTGGTAAAATTATCATATACAAATCCCCATCATCCCAATTTGCCCCCCAAGAGGGTACAGTTCATTGCCAAGTTCTTAAGAAATGTGTTGGTGAGGGGAGTGGCAGCAGTTTCGAAAAGAGTTCGTGCCACTCTTCTTTCCTGACAGAGCACGTGGATGGCAGATGCTTCGGCTGAAATGGTTTCCCTGATTGAAATGAGGAGGAAACTCTCGTAGGGCAGCCAAGGCCATGGGGCAGCATTCAAAGGTGAAATTGTTATGGTTGCCATAATGGGCGGCAGAGCAAGCACACTGGCTAGAACGCTCTGAATTACAGGAATCTTTGGTGAATCAAGGGTTTCCTTGGTTGAAATAGGTAGTAGGATATCAGTCCTTCTTGATTGGCTTTGTAGAAAACGCTCCCCAGCTGGGAAGTGTAGGTCTGACACTGGCTACCATTAGAGGGAGTAGCTCATTTTCGCCTAATTCTCATGTCTGAGTTAGTGCCATAATCAGGAATTACTTGATGATGAACTCTTCTTATACTGTCACTTGCATGTGCAATAAATCTCCTCCTGGCCTTCACCAAAGGCTCTGTGGCCATTTACCATGAATTGCAGATAAAGAGCTCTAAACCTGCTCAGCCTGTTCTTTGCTCTGGACTTACTCAGAATGCTTGGGGAAACACTGTCTTTTTGGAGAAAGAATTCCAAGGTACTATTGCTTTTTTATACCAATGATCTGGCGAGCATTAAGGATACAATATTACACTCGAAAGGTAATGTGCTTTTTAGGGGTGAAAATTCACATAAACATTTCAGGTACCAAATATTATTGTTTTGGTATTGTGACAAAAATAGACTGCTTGCATTTCAGGTCATGCTAATACAAACACATCCTAGAATCTGGCTACACAGACATTTCAAGCTTAGTATTATCTATATGTGAATAGAATACAAAGGAGCTGTAAAATTCCATGTTGTAAAAATATATATGCTAAACATGCTGTGGGAAAGGGGAAAAAAAAACAGGGCTTTGGGATATTGTTCAGCACTGGTGCCGAGCTGCCTAATTCCTGGAGACTGAGGAAAGCTCTGTGATCCACTGATAGAACAGCAAACTGAACTTCAGGTTATAAATTGAGTTTTGCCCTGAGTCTGCCTCTAGGTGGTCCAGTCTTGTGGTTATTTTTCTGAATACATGACTGGAATAGGTCTTTCAAGCAATTGGCAGGGACCCATACTGACTCCCTGTACCATGGACAGGGCTATTGTGATTGGAGACACTAAGCTTCTGGAGTTGCCCCTACCTACCAAAGCACTAAAATTAAAGTGATGTCACATCTAGAGATGAATCACAAGAATGAAAGGCATCATCGAATGCATGAAAGATGTTAGATTGAGGATTGTTTTCATGTCTCTATTCAGACCTATCTGGAAGAGGTACAGGCTTGAAAGACATAGAAATTCATTGAGTGATTATAAATTATATCCAGTTATCCATTTCATACATATTTATTTGGTACAAACCAAGATTCATGCTCTATGTTAGATGTCAGGGGTACAGGTATGAGCCAATCCTGACGTGTCTTTGTTTTTGTGGCGTAGATATTTTGGTGGGGAACCTGGTATTGCTCAATATAATTCTATGAGCTTGTTTTACAGGGGAACCTGTGTTGTCCCGGTGTTTGTGTGTGTATGTGTGCAGAGGGGCTTTGGAGGAGAGAGCAGGGAAGGTGGAGAGAGGGAGGGCCAGAACACCATCGACAGTAGGAGGAAAATGTGTGCTTGAGGAACAGGATGAAGGACGGTATACCTGGAGTGATGAGTCTGAGGGGCAACATGGCCAGAGAAGATGTTCAAGTAGTAGACAGGGAGTTAAACTTGCAGGATTTGCTCCTATGTGACTACCCATGGAGTCAAGCGCATAGTTATACGAAGGTAAGATATCGTGACCAGATATTTAAAAGACTTCTCTGACTGCAACAGGGTTTGGAACAGAGGGTGGCAAGATATGTCATCAAGCTGTTGCGACAATCCAAGTGAGAGTTTGTCATATGGTCATAGAAGATGGATTCTTCTATGGGAGATGGATTCATAAAATATCTAGGAAGCACGCCTAATGGGATTGGTGATAAACTGTTAATGATGGATTGAATATGGGACATACAGCAGTGGAAAATATAATACTCTCATATTTCTTGCTGGTATGGCAGAAGATATCTATTTCTATGTGTATATATATAATCTAAACTGGCTGAACTAGGTCTGATTTGGGGCTCATTTGCTCTACTATAATCTAGATTCATTGGAAGATGTCTATCTCTCACTAGATGAAAATGAAAGTGGTGCAATGATAGGATGTTCATTCTTGGAGCTGTAGAGACTGAGAGGCATTGCATACTTATGGGACGATGTTGAGTGAGAAATTAGACACAAGTGTGAGCGATGAAAACCGGTTTGATAATGAATAATCCATAATTATGGTGGTCACTGGGCCATGGATGGGAAGTGAGGTGAGCAATGCGAAGGAATGCCAGAGGGAGAAGAGAAGAGCCGAGAGACTGTGCCCCGAAGGACTCTAGCAGATAAGCTGCAAGTCCCCTGGGATGCAGTCAGTACCAGTGTGATGCACCCAGCAAGAACTCACTCAAGTTTTATGGACTTTAAAAAAAAACTGATGAAAAAGGAACCCCCTTTCATTTTCCACTAACTTACTCTAAAGTAGTAAAAATAAACACCAAACATACCAATTTGGGTTGTAATGGTTTGCTCATTTCCTCTAGTTCTGATAATGTTGGTTACTAAGTATTTAATCTGGTGATTCAAATAAAGAAGTTTAGGACACTTATCATTAAGCCACAGACTTCATGATACTCTATTTTATTCCCATCCCCATTTCTTCTGGGTGACTTTGAGTTCTTAGAAAACTCTGCTTTGTATTTAAATTGCTGATCTGAGAATCTGTCTACCCTACAAGCCTGGGAAATTTGGCAGAGGATGACCTCGGTGTCTCCTGATAATGAATGCTCTGTCTCTTGTAAATATTTTTTTCTCTAAAATGTGTTTCAACTCCTGATTAAAAAAGTATAAATATATACATTAAATACATATTATGCATTATATATAATGTATCTATATTTGAAAATTTGAACAAATTTAAACACAAACTCTCTTTTTTATTATTTGGCTTAGAAGTAAATGTCAGGTACCTTAATAAGGTATTCTTTGCGTATCTCAGCCAGATGGTTCCCAAATTCTCTTTGCTTACTATAAAAATGTGTTTCCAAAACTTGACCACTAGGGGTCAGCATAGTGCAAAGTTAGCTGTTTAGTTCATCCTTTCTGTACCCAGTGGAGACTATATAAAACCTTCTGGTCAAAGGTTTGTGCAGTGCCTTTAATGTAAGCGGAGACTGTCTGTTTGTCAGTCAGTCTATTTTCCCCTTGTCAAGTTCTTTCCTATTCCTCTGGTTTCAGGGTTCTTGGTGGATTAAAACTTTTATTTTGAAATTTCCAGGAGCTTAATTAATAAATATGCAAACCGAGTGGAACCTGGCACTATGCCCTTTTTTTGGCTCAACCACATAGGCACGCTAGGGTAATTGTAGTTATTTACATTTGGCATCCAACTGACTCCAGGAGCCACACTGCCTTTTTTTTTTTTTTCTACGAGTACTGAAGCTATTAAATTAAACAGGTTAATGTGGCTATAGCATTTCGCCCCCTACTATCCCCACAGCTATAGTAAATCTGACACCTGTTTATTTCCATAAAAATTCAATTACAGTATCACCAGTTATTCTTCTTATGTGAGCAATTAACTTCAGGCAGTTTCAGGCCCCAAAGAAAGGCTAGGCTTCTCTGCTCCTTGTTTTCCTCTTTGCTGCCTTTAGCCACTGTTGGTTTCTTTTGCTAAGTGACTGCGCATCTCCGCACCAGTGAAAAATAAAAGAATAGACTAGACTGCTGTGCACTGTCATGCCAGTGAAAAAGCAAAAACTGAAAAATCACAAACAAACCTTCTGCCTCCTCCTGTCCAAGCAGTGGGGGAGGCTTCGAGGCCAGAGACATGAACAGCAAGCCCACAGTCAGGGCCATAGACACACTCTAGCGTTGCTGAAAAAAACACCAAAGTGAAGAAGAAATTGCTTCAAAAATTGTTGGTTTTCTTTCTTCATCTTTGTAAAAGATGTAACTGGGTAGGGAAAGGGTGGTAAAATGCCATATCATCCTGGCTAAAGCAACAACACAATTATGAAGGGGAAGCACATTCATCTGTGCTTCCCAGCAACACTGAAATAACGAAAGGCATTGTAAAGCAACCTCATTTCTCTTCCCCTCTAAGAAGAATGAGTCCTTAGTACCAGATTGAAAATGCTGACTTTTATCATTTGTATATGCCTCCTTTTCTCTGTCATATTGTTTTCTCTTTTCTCAAAAGTCTACTAGCAAAAATTATCATTACTGAATCATACATGGAATGATTTTCTACATGAAAATCGTTGAACATCAAGTGAGGTACTTTCTTCCCATGAATCCATTTAAAGCCACTAACACTGGTTTTTTTGAATGAATAGTATTTATAGTAAATATATAAACATAGTTTTGAGAGCAAATTAGACTGAAATGATCATTAATTAAACTGTCCCTAGGTTTCAGGATAAAACAAATGCTTCTGCATAAGTGGGTTCTTACCAACCACTATCAAGATTCAGTATTATTAATAAATTTAGAGAATGAGAGAATATAAAAAAAGAAAGAAACAGGGTATAAGTAGATGATAGAACCCAAGATGACTCTGAACTCCTAGCTAGGGTAGGTGGGTGGGGCACTCAGGTGACCCCTTCAGTTTGTCACCGTCCCAGTTGATTCCTGAGCCATATTTCCCCAGGTGTGTTGCTGGGCTGGCATGGATGTCAGATGTCAGTCATTTACAAAATACTCCCAGAGAATTAAGTGAGTATATAAATATCTCCTTTCCTTCCTCCTGCATCTTGAAGGTACCCTGTGCCAGACAGCAATAGTAAGCTGCTGGAGTAGAAGAATATAATAAAGCGGACTTTGAAGGCAGCATATCACAGGCAAAAGATACAGTCTATTAAATTTAATCTTCTTTTAAATGATTACTCAAGAGAGAGGGTCTATTAGAAGGTCAAAGGGCATATATGAATCCTCCCCAGGCAACTCCATACCTAGGTCATCATATGGCAGGTGGAAGAGTGCAGGTGATTTTAGAACTTGTGTTTTATCTTGATGGACCCGTTGGGACTTTAATGAAGAGAGACCAATGTTCTGAGGCCCTGAGACCATATCCTCTGCTGTCCAATGGATGCAAGTTCATGGTCTTGAAAATTATATGTTTCCTGTCTTCAAATGCTCTCATGAGTCTCTTTCTTTTCAGTTCAAAGTAGAAATTAAAATGGGTTTTAAGTGTTTATTCTTCATCCTAGATTTTGGGCAGATGCCTAATTTCCACTGCTTCCTTACCTCCTGAAGAGTTTCAAGCTTTTTGCTTCTGCCAAAATGGAGCAAACATACAGCTTGGTACTTTGAAGTCTGAGTTAAAGCAAAACTAAATGGACCATGTTTATCTGATCAATTAAAGCATTGCCTACATCTCTAAAACTGATGTTTCTCATTTAGGCAGCATTCTACACAATCCTCAGGAAATTAACAACAGAGATTGAGTTTGGGGAATGGGGGTCATTATACAAAGAAATACAGGAAGAATGTGAGAGAATTTGGCTAGGCTCCAACATAAGCTTCATAAACTGATTGGGTTCCAATATAAACTGAAGAATGTCTTTGTAGAAGTGGGACCGTAGAAAAATATTAATTACAGTTCCTAAAATAGAAGTTTGATTTAAAACTGCTATGATGTAAAATGATCTACTAGATTTAAAAGTCTTTAGCAAGATGACTGTTTATAATTACAAAAACCTCAACCTTTTCTCAGAAATTGCCATGTGTTCAGTTCAGTTTAACCACAGTTCAACAGGGCATGCTCTGTAAACAGCATCACGCTAAGCAGAGTATTAGATTTCAAAAAATAAAAGAGCATATATTAAAACTCTGTGAAAACTTTACAGTTTTTCTCTTTTGGAAACCAAACTGATTACCACCAATTAATTAGAATGATATATGAAATGGTTGGTAATTGAACCCTCAGGCTGCCCTCGTCAACACCCATTCTTCTCAGAAGTAGTTTGAAATAGCACTTCTTGAGCTTCCTTTCCAGCTAACCCAGGACTTGGGCACGTGACCTATTCCAGAAAGACAGTTCTCTCACTTTCCTCAGAAAAAGTCCTTGGTTTGAATGAGTTGCATCTTCCAATGGGCACCAACATATTGCATTTTACGCTGCATGAATCTTTTAAGCTCCTCTGACTCTTACTCTATTAAACATTTCAAGCATTGCATCTAAACGTTGTGAGCTTCCTCTGATAAGTTATAAGTATGTAATGAATTAAATAATATGTTTTTTTCATGTTGGGCAGATTCTTTGATGATTTCCTTCCAGATTCCAAGGTTTGTCTATAGAATTGTGGGTTGGCAGGAAAATTAGTGCACAGTCTCCATGTGCATGGTTTTGTTTTTATTTTTGGTGAATTTTAATACTATAGGTCTAGAGGCAACCTGGAATTTTACAAAATAGCTTTCCTCAAGTGCCTCCTAGTCTCCAGCATTATAGTTGGAGTGGGGGATGCGGGGGCTGCAAAGATAAGGCTAGTAAACTCTCTACCCCACTTCCCCCTAAAATTTGCCCCCCCGTTGTATTTTCTGTATTATTTATTTTATACATCTATCACTCCCAGCAAGGCAGAGGGTGCCTGTTCAGATTTTCAATTAAATTGCAATAACCCTTGAACTTGACTGTATATTATATATTATTATATATTATGTTAGTATATGCCAGAGACGATTATTTGTGAAGATTTTGTAGGTCCTATAGAAGAGAAAAGTTGCTCTAGGGAAGGGTGTTTTAACACGATATATTTCTTGACAAAGAGCTGTATCAGTTTAATGGAAAACTTTTTCCCATTGTATTTACACACAATTTTTTTATATCATTAAATGGAAGCCTATGGGGCAAATATGAAACAAGTCACTTATATTTAGGGAAAAAATAATGTATATTTTAACCTCCAAGACAATATTATTGGTTATATTACAATGAACTCATTATTTGCCTTGTTTTGGCCTTAGATAAAATATCTTGGTTTATCTGTTCTTGTCTGTATCCCTCTGTAGACTCTTGAGATGACAATTCTGCAAAGAGTGAGAAAGAGTAAGGAAAGATTTATTCTATTTTTTTTTTCAGAATATTTCAAACTGCCTTCACTGTTTCGAAAGTAAAAATTCCTCTCTTATGGACAGATAATTAAACAAAATGAGGTCTATTTCACGTTTGGAAAGATGTACGTCTTAGATTAAAAAAATCCTGTTTCAGCAAGTGCTATGCGAGGGGGAAAAAAGCAACAGTAGAAAATCAATGAGGCAAGTGAGACAGAATGAGGAAAGGGGCTACACAAGATCTTGTCCAAGTTCTTCTTTTTGTGTATTGCTTCCAAATATTTAAAATACAGTAAGTTCAGATATAGCTATTGTGTTTGTCCTTTCAAACCAGCATTGAGTTACATTTAACTTGGTAGTTAGTTTGTCATCTTGATGATGACAGGAAAAAGGTAAAAATTTTGCATATCATATGTCCACATTTGGTTGGAGTACTTCAACTGCTTCATGTAGTGCAGTTGACTAAAAATTGTAATTGATTACATAACTCAAGGACTTAGAGCTTCTTCTTCTCTTTCCTCTTCCTCCTCCACTTCTCCCTTCTTTCTCTTCTTCTCCTCCTCCTCCCCCTCCTTCCCTCCTCCTCCCCCTCTTCTTCCTCCTCCCCCTCCTTCTCCTCCTCCTCCTCTCCCCCTCCCCTCCTCCTGCTCCTCCTTTTCCTTCTTCCTTTGGCTGTGCCCACAGCATGAGGAAGTTTCAGGGCCAGGGACTGAAGCTGTGCCACAGAAGCTATCCTAGCCACTGCAGTGACAATGCCAGATCCTCAACCCGCTGTGCCGCAAGGGAACACCCTGGATCATCTTCTTTTCTGTTTACTGGAGATTAAAAAAAAATAGTCCTCAGAACGGTATGATTAAATCTCTTTTAAGTCTCTTTTGCTCCTGAGAAACAGAGTATGTTCAATCCCACGTTTGTACAAACTCTTCTGAATCTTAACTCTATTAAAAGCTTCAAGCATTGCATCTAAATTTGTGAGTTTCCTCTGATAAATTACACATATGAGGATCCTTAATCATTCTGATGCACGAAGAGCAAGGAATTTTTAGGCTACTGAACCTATTCAGATATTGACCCTCATTACTCGTCACTCTGCAAGAACACAATATGACCCTCTTTAGTTCAGAACTGGACTTTTTGTTTGTTATCACCTAAGAACTCAATATGAACTCCTGCTCACTGTTGCTTATACCAGCCAGAACCACTGGTTGATTTAGGTTGGTACTAATGCTCTCAGGACAAATTAAATATTGTTTTTGAGTTGTCTGACTTCATTTCCTTTTAAATTATATTTTAAGACTTATTGAAATTCTGAGCTCACTTTCTACATGTTTCTGTTTATTTGGTTTTTTGTTTGTTTGTTTTTGGTGCTTTTAATGCATCAAAAACCGTTGTCTTGTAGTTCCCATTGTGGCTCAGTGGGTTAAGAATCTGTCATGAGAATGGCCATGAGGATACAAGTTCCATTCCTGGCCTCTCCCAGTAGGTTAAGGATCTGGCATTGCCAGAAGCTGTGGCATAACTTCAGATACAGTTTGGACCTGGTGTTGGTGTTGCCATGGCTGTGGTGTAGGCCTGCAGCTCTAGCTCCAATTACACCCCTAGCCTGGGAATGTCCATATGCCACAGGTGCAGCCATTAAAAAAAAAAAAAGAAAAATGAAAAAAACAGTCTTTATTATCTTTTTAACATTTTAAAATTAAATATTTTAAAAACTTTTTAATTGAAATATAGTTGATTTACAATGTCATGTTAGTTTCAGGTATACAGAAAAGTGATTCAGTTATATATATGTGTGTGTGTGCGTATGTGTGTGTGTGTATGTGTGTGTGTATGTGTGTGTGTGAATAAATACATATAATTTAATTTTCAGATTCTTATCCATGGTTATTACAAGATATTGAGTATAGTTCCCTTTGCTATACAGTAGGTCTTTGTTGGTTATCTATTTTATATATAGTGATTTGTATCTGTTAATCCAAAACTCCTAATTTATTCCCCCCCATTTTGCCCCTGTGGTAACCACAATTTTGTTTTCTATGTCTGTGAGTCTATTTCTGTTTTGTAGATAAGTTCGTTTGTATCATTTTTTTTCAGATTTTACATATAAGTGATATCATATGATATTTGTCTTCATCTGACTTAATTCACCTAGTATGATAATCTCTAAGTCTATCCATGTTGCTGCAAATAGCATTATTTCATCCTTTTTTACCTCTGGGTAATATTTCACTGTATATATGTACCGCATCTTCTTTATCAATTCATCTGTTGATGGACATTTAGGTTGCTTCCATGTCTTAGCTATTGTTGATGGTGCTGCTATGAACATGTATCTTTTCAAATTATGGTTTTCTCTGGATCTATGGCCAGGAGTATGATTGCTGGACCATATACCAGGCATATTTTTAGATTTTTAAGGAACCTCCATACTGTTCTCCAGAGTGGCTGCACCAAATTACAATTCCCACCAACAGTGTAGGAGGGGTGACAAACATCTTCCTATATATAAATTTGGTCTAACTGGCTCCACCTTCAGAATATTTTATTTGGGCCTTGGTCAACTTTGAAGCAGGATTAGCACTACCTTACATCCACAACTACCACTGTCCTTTTCCCTCTCACTCTAATAAAGTCATTATTGCAAGGTATAAATGTTATCAAAATAGAGACATCATATAGCTTTTGAATTTCATTTCCCCCCTCCAAAAACATGCTTAGCCATCTTTTCCCAAATACTCTCTTCTGTTTCTCAAAACACTCTTCACCCTTATTTAAAAGCAGTTTGTATGTGAGAAGAGTTATAAAAGTAAAAATAATGAATTTTATTTTTCCAAATGCAAATAAATTTTAATGACCATATTATGCTGATTTATTGTTTGAATGGACAGTGTCTCCTGTTCTCCAGCCACTGTCAGAAGTCATACCTTAAGATTAATCAATCTGGAATTAACATCATTGTATTTGATAACAATCCCTGAAATCAGTCATTTTATTTGGTTTCTTTTGGACATATTATGCAAATAATTAATCCTAGCAGATGCCCCAAGAAACCTATTCAAACAAGATTTTGTACAATTTCATTAATGGGAATTCCCTGTGATGGTTTTAAGCAACTGTTAAACTTTTTAAAAAACTTTCCAAATAAAACCACTTAGGCCAAAGCTTCTTAAACAATCTATGATAAAGAACTGTTTTATTGTGGTTGTTTTTATTGTTTGCTTAATTTTCATGTATTCATGTTCTAATTCTTTTGTAGAATGCCCTGATGACAATATCAATTTATTATATATCTTAGTATTTACTACCAACTTCTTAATTTATATCATTGTGGACTGGTAGCAGTCTTCAGACCACCACCAGTCCATGGGGCATGTTTTGAATGGGCCTAGTAGAGGTTATTGCCTCCAGTGTAAGATTTTGGGAGTCGATCAATAAGTTGTTCTTTAATTATAGCAAAATTGTGATATGTGTTCAGGAAAGACTCATTTCTCCCTAAAGGAAAACTACTAGCACTGCTTTATAGAAATAAGATATTCACCTATTTAGGACAGAATTGTGAATTTAAAGTAAAAAATCCATTTACTAATTAGTCTGTCATTTATTATACCACAGAAACTGTGCTTTTAATCTAGTGCCTTGCCAGAGAATATAACCTTGAAATCCATCTCTTCTCAAAAGTCTCCATGGAAGAAATGATTATATCCTCTAGATCTCTTTTAGTTATTCTAGCTTGTGCTTTAAGTTCTATTTGCTTATTTGTTATTAACTTGGATTGAGTTGAATCATCGAATATCTGAGTATGTGAATCACAGTACCTTGAATTCTGGCAGAATCAGTTAACTGAGGTAATTATAAATCATGCCCTTGGCTTCTACCTAGAGATGGTAGAAGAATATTAATACCGAACTCAAATATTACATCGTCTTCAGGTATTTGGGGGGACATTTTCCATTTAGTATTCCATATGAATGATCAATTTAAGTAAACTTGAAAATGAAAAAACTTATTTAAATAAAATTGAAAAATGAAATCATTTTTATAGAGAAGCCTCTTTTTTGCAAGTAATTTTTTTAGACCTAATGCCCTTCACTTATGAATGAGAATGAATTGTCAATCTGACTCATTCAGCCTTAGATGTTACTGGAATGTTATTCATTTATCCATGTAGCAGTAAGTATTAACTGCCAGTTATATGCTGGGCATGGCTCTAAGTCCTGCTGGTTCAGTGATGGATTTTTTTTTTTTTTTTTTGGATTTTTTTTTTTCTCTCAAAGTGTAAAGGAGTTAGTGGAGGAGACAGGCATAGAGCCAAGTAATAAAATGAATAAATGTAAATATGTGACTACAATAAGTACTCTAAAAGGAAGGTATATTGTTATAGATGTGTATTTAATTTTGGATTATTCAGCCAAAAGAGATGCAAGCATGTTCTTCTCCGTTCCTTTGTTCTATGCTGCTAGGTGACGTAACAGTTTGGTGTACTACATAGGCATGCAAATCGTCCCTGTGATATCATCACCCCATGTGATTGTGAGAGGCTAAGAAGAGAGACAATCATTTCAGACAATGTTTTTTCAGGGAGATGGTTGATACCCTGGTGAATTAAATAGACTTGGCTAATGTGGGTGGTTTTTACCATACATGACTGTAATATTGCTAGGGAGAGTAGTCTGGGGGTTGTTGGTGGAGAGGCTAGTGGCAACTTCAAATGGAATAACGAGACCAAAACTGGAGATTTCCTCCTTGGGGGTCAAGGCCAGCATTCTTATAGACCGTGACTGCAAAGCCATCTTCTAGAGCTTAGAGTTCCATATGGGCATGGAAAACTGTAGCTAGAGTCAGGAAAGTTGCATCACAAAACAAGTTTGTCTTCAACTCTAGATGCATACCACAAGGAGCCAGCATAAAGGTTGATAGATTTTTTTTGTGGAAAGATGTTGGGGTTTGGATTATTAGTTCTGAATGTTGGTAAGTAGCATCAAATTAGTTGCTAATGACCCTATTCATCTTCATCTTATTGAGAATCTTGCTAACGTTTTATATTTTGTCCTGTTTCTTAGCCTTGGCTGGGGGAATGGTGAAGTCAGGTCCTGCTACAGCAACACAACCAAAGGTGGGAGGAAAATTCTTTCCCGATAGCAAGGTGGTGAAGGTTATCCACTATCTGGGAAGTTAAATGCTGAAAAAAAGCAAGATCAAGGCAGAGCACCTGGCCAGGATAGTTGCTTTTCTTTGTGCCCCTAACAGCTCAGGTTTGGGAAGTGTCAAGTGCATAGAGATAAAGACACTTTGGGGCTTCCTCAAGGTGCATTTATGGAAGAGCAAATGGCAACACCACTAACCTCTAATGGAAATAAAAATCATAACTTTAAAGAAACTTTAATTCCTGACACCACTAACTTCTAATGGAAATAAAGGACATAACGTTAAAGAAAATTTAATTCCTAATTTAGGTTCAAATAAAAAAAATGTAAGTTTTAACTGTTGATAAATTCTTAGAAGGAATGAAAATGAGTGGGTAAATAACTTCCAAATAATGAGCACAAATTTATTAAAGAATTGCCCAAGAATCACAAAGGCCTTACTCAGATTGAATTCTTGTGGATTCTGCAATTTATCCTTATGGATTTTCCTTCCTATATCATTTACCAAGAAGGGCAGAAACTCTGCTTCCTTGTTCGCCTATTAGCTACAGAGTTTCTGTTGCTTTCCCTTAAAATGTAACCTTTGAACTACAAGCTATGATTGCAACCAAGCCTTATAAAACATATATATTAGGAAATTGTATTTGTTCACTTACAGTTAGAGACTATATTTGTCATTGGTAATTGAATTTTCTCACTAACCTTGTGATAATTAACCCACAGGCTATGACCTCTCAGTCTTTCCTTTATTTAATCAACCAATATAAAATTGTGTGTACATTTTCTTATTAGTCAGAGGATACTTTGGACTTTGGGTCTGTTTTTCTTTTCTCCTACGGATCCTGTAGAATAGTAAATATGATGGCCTCTGGCAGAGATTGCTGCTTTACCACAATATCCACTCCCCTGTTTTCCTTAGTAAAAGAATTGCAGCTTTATTCAGTGCATCAATGTACCTAGCAAGCTGGGAATTATTTGTGTTTTCTCAATATTATTAAGGAATAGGAGCTGTTGGGTACTAACATCTCGATGTACAAAAGACTTGCATGGTTTATAGTTAAACTTTGGAAATGTCTTAAAGAGTTACACTTATTTCAGTGGAATGTATTTTTTAAGCCTCACAATGCCTGATAAAAGTCCTCTATTTGCCCTGACTTCTGAATGAAATCTGTGAAGCTGAACTAAGCTGCAAAAGAAAATTGTGAAGGAAAGGACATTGGACTTTAATATTTACCACTTTAATTTGCAGGGAGACCAGGCTTTTATTTGGCATTTTAATTTCGGTGTGTTAAAATGACAGTGGAATATTGTTCATTATGTTCAGATTTGGGAAAATGTTCCACTCTTATGTTTAGAATAAGATGGCCAATTGTGTGCCTGAGACATCTGTTATTTTGGCCTGCTGGGTACCCATCCCCCCTTTGCTAATAAAACACTCCTGTTTTGCTTTATTGAACCATTCTTCAGTAATTCTAAGGCCACATGATTGAGAATGGGTGATGTCTCTGACTCTGGGTCTGGGGCAGTTCCAAGGTCTGGCCAGCCAGAGTCACAAGATTCTTGTTTCAGGGACAGGCACGTGACGAAAGCCTTCAGGTTTGTCTCTCTGGATGAGAGAGGGGAAGGATGTACACACTGAGACAATATTCATTATCTATTCAGTGACATAAAAGCAGCCTGCCTGGAGATTAATCCCTTATGAAAGTAGGACTGAAAGATGGAGAACAATTGAGTCCTGACGTCATACTTTGTAGCACGTATCTGAGGCTGCTCCACATCTGGATTTTTCAGTTACGTGAAACAATAAATTCCTTTCTTTGCCTCCGCTTCATGCGAGATGGTGTCCTGTTCCTTGTAATAGAAAGAATTCTGAATCACACATGGTGCTTACTGTCTAATTCTTTCTTGTGAACCATGATGGGTCACTTAGCTAGCTGGGCACAAACTGAGCCTAGAAGCAGAATGGGGGAGAATTTGGTATTGAAAGGGTTTCAGAGTTAATGTTTGGTGGCTGTTCTGGCCTGCTTTGGAGACTTTGTGGGCAAAACCTTGATTTCCCACTCCACTAGGCCTTGGAGGCCACAGAAAGAGACCTTCTTCTCAAAGAGACACTATTTTCATCCCTGAAACGTGACTTTATTGTGGTGGGCATAGGTTAAAATAGAATAAAAAAGAGAGGGTATGAGAGAGGCATGGGGACTTTGGGCGATTCTTAGGCCATGCTCAGCTCTGCCAGTACCACCTGCAGCCCGTCCGAGGGAGGAAGGGGCACTTGTTTGGTTAGTCAGCGTGCAGAGTGGGCAGCAGACCACACCGATGTGCCGGCAGAGGGACCGAGCCATGAAACCCTGGGCAGGTCCAGGTGCAGCTCCTCATCTCTCTTCCATTCCTGGCTCCGTGCTGGTAGGTCTGTCTGTGTGAAGGCCCTTCCTGGGACATGGTAGCTTCTTCTGCTCTGTTTCTCCTTCTTGGTCCCTCTCCTCCTTGTCCTTTCTCAGTCACGCATAGGTGTACGGTTCTCAGGACTTCAGATTCGTGGATGAGGTGGTTCTGTTGGGAGCATTTAGACCGTGTATTCAGCTTGGACTTTACTAGAGTCGCAATATTAAGATTAAGATTCAGAAGCTTGCACAACATCGAATACAGAGGTACTTTGATTCGCATTCTGCTGCTGTTATTTGTGTGCCAAGAAATTGTATATTTATACAATAAGAATGAGGTAAATAAATGTATTATCCTTTTATATTATGTGTCAGGAAGCTCAAAACCAAATGTGTGGCTTGAATTCTTTATATGTGAAGAACCCTTAGGCTTTATATCATTTTTTAAAGTATAGATGATTTATAATGGTGTGTTAATTCCTGCTATACAGCAAAGTGACTCAGTTTTACATATATATATATATGTATATATATATATATATATACACATATGTATATATATGTAATCTTTTAAAATATTTTTTCCATTATGGTTTACCTCAGGATATTGCATATGCTTCTCTGTGCTATATAGTAGGGCCTTGTTGTTCATCCATTCTATATATAATAGTTTGCACCTGCTAACCCCAAACTCCTGCTCATCCCTCTGCCATCCCCTTCTTCTTTGGCAACCACAAGTCTTTTCTCTGGCTGTGAGTCTGTTCCTGTTTCATAGATAAGTTCATTTGTGTCATATTTTAGAGTCCATATGTAAGTGATACCACATGGTATTTGTCTTTCTCTTTCTGACTTACTTCACTTAGTATGAGGATCTCCAGTTGTATCCATGTTGCTGAAATAGCATTATTTCATTCTTTTTTTGTGGCTGAGTGGTATTCCATTGTATATACGTACCACATCTTTATTCATTCATCTGTTGATGGATGTTTAGGTTGTTTCCATGTCTTGGCTGTTGTGAATAGTGCTGCTATGAACAGAAGGGTGCATACACTGTATTTTGAAATACAGTTTTTTTTCTGGATATGAACCCAGGAGAGGGATTGTAGGATCATGTGAAAATTCTATCCTTAGTTTTCTGAGGAACCTCTATGCTGTTCTCCATAGCGAATGCACCAGCTTACATTCCCAACAACAGTGTAAGAGAGTTCCTTTTTCTCCACACCCTCTCGAGTTATTGATGCACTTTTTACTGGTGGCCATTCTGACTGGTATGAGGTGGTACTTCACTGTAGTTTTGATTTGCATTTCTGTAATAATTAATGTTGCTGAAAATCTTTTCATATGCCCATTGGCCTTATGTATGTCTTCAGAGAAATGTCTGTCTAGGTCTTCTGCCCATTTTTCGATTGAGTTGTTTGGTTTTCTGTTGTTCATTTGTACGAGCTGTTTTTATATTTTGGAAATTGAGTGCTTGTCAGTATCATAGTTTGCAAACATTTTCTCCCATCCCGTAGGCTGGCTTTTCATTTTCTTTATGGTTTTCTTTGCTGTACAAGATTGTGAGTTTGATTAGGTCCCATTTGTCTATTTTTGTTTTTATTTTTATTGCCTTGGGAGACTGAGCTAAGAAAACACTGGTATGATTTATGTCAGAGAATATTTTGCTTTAGGCTTTCTTAACTGTATTCATAATTTTTTTTTTTTTCTTTTGTCATTTTATGGCCGCACCCGCGGCATGTGGAGGTTCCCAGGCTAGGGGTCTAATTGGAGCTGTGGCCACTGGCCTGCGCCGCAGCCACAGCAACGCAGGATCCGAGCCGCGTCTGCAACCTACACCACAGCTCACGGCAACACCGGATCGTTAACCCACTGAGCAAGGCCAGGGATTGAACCCGCAACCTCATGGTTCCTAGTCGGATTCGTTAACCACTGAGCCATGACGGGAACTCCCTGTATTCATAATGTTGACCACATTATGGGCTGTAGTCTCATTTGGAAGCTTGACTGAGGGAGTCCTCTTCTATACTCATTCAGGTTGTTGACAGAATCATTTCCATGTAGCTATACAGCTGAAGGCCCTGGTGTTTTGCTGACTGCCAGTCAGAGGCTCTCCTTACTCCTAGAGTTCTCCAGTAATTCCCTGCCACATACTCCTCTCCCTAGGTAGTTCAAAATATGTGTTTTCTTCTTAGAGTATAGCAAGGCAGTTTCTCATATCAGTTGGCTAAGAAGTAATTTTATATAACAATACAATAGTGGGAGTGACATGCTATTACTTTTGCTGTATGATGAAACCTAGCTAAGGTTCGGGTATCCTATTGACTTGGCCACATTCAATTGGCTAGAAGAAAGTCACCTGTTCCGTCTACACTCAAAAGGAGGAAATTATGCACAGTGAAAAAGTGAAGATCATGAGGTCATCTTAGAATCATGACTACCATAATATTTCTCAAAGTGTGTTTCATTGAAGATTACTTCAATAGGTTTTAACTCTGTACTCAACAAAAATCTTTTTTCAAGTAACAGAATGCAAATGACAGGAGACTGATTCAAACCATCTCAAGAGTATAATCAAAAAGTGATTTTATTTACTCATAAAATAGAAAATTTGAGCTGTGGGCAGACCAGACCACAATGCAATTTTGACTGAGAAGGACTCTTCTTCAGTCAAGCTTTGATACAGTAAATACAAAGCATACCAGGAATGAGAATTATGAACATTGAACAGCACTTGAGAAAAAGACCTGTCAGAAGAATCAGCCATATCACAGGACCTGCTGGTGTTGGGATCAAGGGAAATACATTTGCATTTTCTGTGACTGACTTACATCGTAAAAGAGAGTGCCATATGCCAAAAGAGAAAGGAAGAAAATGCGGGCTTATGTCCTAGTCTCCTCTACCACACAACCTTGTCTCTCATAGTTTTCTGCATTTATAAATATCATTACATTTTCTTCTACATCAATCTTCCTCATCTTATCTTTTTATACTCTGCATCTAAAAAACTCCTATTCATTTTTCCATGATTCAGTTCAATAACTCTAAGAGGACTTTTTTCACCTTGGCTTGTCACTTAAGGATATTTGGGACCCATACCACATGCCAATAATTTGTAAGATGCTGTTACTAAGCTCAGCCAATTCTCCATCCCCTCCCTTTCCTTAATACCTCTAGCCAGTCGTGGCCATTTGACATGTTTCTTGCCAATGAGACAAACTAAATTTTGATGTGGGAAAAGCTTTTGTTTTCATGAAATAGGCATCTTACATTTTCTTTTCTCTCTCTCTCTCTCTCTCTCTCTCTCTCTCTCTTTTTTTTTTTTTTGGCCATGCCTACACTATATGGAAGTTCCTGGGCCAGGCATCAAACCTGAGCCATAGCAGTGACAATGCCAGATGCTTAACCCACTGCATCACAAGGAAACTCCTATACTTTCTCACCCTATTCTCCTCTGATGTTAAATGCTGACATAATGGCTGGGGCTACACTAACAGTTTTGTGACTACTGTGGAAATGACAAGAGACTCATAAAGATCTGCTCTCAGATATACTTAAGATGATGCATCAGCCTAACCACCAATTCACACTTTACTTGTTATAGATCAAGTGAAACAAAACAAAAACTAACCTTTAATTGTTTAAGCCATTAGAGTTGGGTTTTTAAACCTGAAGCCTAATAAGATCCTAAATGAAATACAGTCATGCTTTTCTAAATGATAGCACTGACTATAGAACAATTATTTATGTAATTTTCTACATCTTCTCTGGCACCAGGAATGAAGTCCTTCATGTTGTAAAGTTTGTCTTGTTATTTCTATATTATCCACGTTAGCACCAATCTTAGAAGAATATCTAGCATGTAGTAAATGTTTAACAAATGTTTATTGAATGTTACAGATGTTTGTTAAATGTTTTATATTCTGTTTTTTTTAACAGCTAATTTAGAGAGAATATCATGTCCTTTATAATAAGAATGAAAGATTTCTAGTGGTATGATGTATCTAGGTTTCTAGTTATTGATTTATTTTATTCAGCATGTTACCAATAGCTTAGAAATATAGGGAAGGCAGGTGAATAAAATCTATAGGTCTTGCAAAACTGTAGCTGCAGCTAAACTATTGGAATGATAGAAGCACTATTCAAAATGAAATACCAAAAATTTGTGAGATTCTCTTATCCTAAATGCGGTAAAATCAATGGGAATAAATGAACTAAGCCCTTTGATACAAAAAATAAAAGTCCAATGTACAATTTTGGATTCAGAGGCAATCAGAAGCAAAAACTAATAAACCCAAACTTGTTTGCTGAACCCTAGACACTTCTAAGTTAACATCAGATGAAAGAGCATTGCCAGAATGAAGAATATTTAACTTGGGGAAGATGATTCTTGTAGATATGGAAAGGGTAGGGAGAGTGGGTGTTTATAACATGTGACATATTTGAGGCACTTTCCTGTAGGAGATAAGTTAGATTTATTTGAATAATTTTGGAACAAAGTGTGGAAGCTTCAGGTTGAGGAATTGGAGCTCAACATGAGGAAGATGTTAGCAATACAAAACTTCCTAAAGTGAATTTGCTAGACTTGTGAGTCCCAGAGCTGTGCTGACTGGCAGTGTATTGTCATGTAACAGTCTATTAAGGAGAATGACAAAGCTTCCTGCTTTGGTTAGGGACATAACTAACCTGCCTGTTAAGGTGTGTTCATTTAGGTTAAAACAAGTTAACGGATTCTTTTCTTTTGTTTCTTAGGATGGTATTTTGGGGTATCTTCTGAAATAAAGTGACAAGTTGGTGTAGTTACCAAGTGAGGGCTTATTCATCATATCCTGTGTTCAACTTAGTTTTTGTTATCTGGGGTTCCCCGTGCTTATTTATCTCAGGTCAACAGTGTATCTGATGCCGCCTGTTGATGTTGGATGAAAGAGGCTTTATGGTACTTGCTTATTTCTGGTACTGTGTCGGTAGCTACTTATACACAAGCACAAGCATGTGCATACTCTGAGAACCATTAAACCAGAGGTCACAATACATTCGCCAGTATGATTATAGCATATTTTTAATTTGACTAGTATAGTTTTGGACTTCTTTGGATTTTAATGCTTTTGAAGGTGTAATCAGTGGTGGACAAAAGGGAGTTTGCCACAGGTTTTCGAGACCTTGTTGTGTTTCATCCTTTCCAAAAGCTATTGGCTTTTGCAAACCCTGGAAGCTGTTTTGACTTCCAAGGATAAATCTAAATTTTGAAGAATGGGGATTAGTCATTGATCTGATGACTCTTAAATTAGTATTTCTGACCCTCACTGCATAGACCTAAGCCATAAAAGCCACATTTCTAGTGCTCAGTGGTCACATGTGGCTGTAGCCACTTCAGTGCCCGAGGCTGGCCATGTGAACGAGGCAGACGCTTCCTTGTGTTTGCAGAGTGAACAAACCCTCTTTCTCAACCTGACATCTTCTCCCTTTCCTCAGTATCTCTTTCAAAAACATTATCTTTTAAGTCTCCTATGGTCCTATATACTTCTCTTTCCAAAACAATTTACCCCATTTTTAGAATCCATTGAGTCTACTTTTGTGTCATGTAAATTACAAAACAGCAATTAGTCTGTCTTGTTCACTGCTAAATCCCCAAAACCCAGCGTAGTTACCAACACATAGATAGGAATTAAGAAAAACTGATCAAGTGAATAAATAGATGGAAAAATGAATGAATTCATGCTCCCACATAAGCCATGTATTAAAAATGTTTCCAGCTCTGCCAGATTTCTGCACCTATGTGGGGAGAAGAGTGGTCTCCTGGTGAAGGAGAAGGGACGGCCAGATGATCAAACTTGGGGAGACCCTTCCCCCCCCAGGAATATTTGTAAAATCTAATATCCCATACTATAGAGATTAGTTTCCTCAATGAAATAACCCTTTTCCCTCTGTTAACATAATTTCGATCTTATCGTCAAGAGATATAGACTCTTTACCTGATGCAGGTTATATTATAAATCCTCTTTAATTAATTTGAAAATAGAGAGCTCCAGTTCTGCTATATTGCTCATATTTTGCTATAGTGCTATTAAAACGATTAAATTGAAGTTCCCAGTGTGGCACAGGGGGTTAAGGATCTGGCATTGTCTCTGCAGTGGAACGGATTCAATCCCTGGCTCAGAAACTGCCATATGCTGTGGGTGCTGCCGAAAAAGGGAAAAAAAAAGGTTAAGCTTATCAAATACATTTTATTTTATTTTATTTTTATTTATTTATTTATTTTTTGTCTTTTTGCCTTTTATGTAGAGCCGCACCCACGGCATATGGAGGTTCCCAGGCTAGGGGTCTAACAGGAGCTGTAGCTGCCAGTCTACACCACAGCAACACGGGATCCGAGCCGCGTCTGCAACCTACACCACAGCTCACAGCAACGCCAGATCCTTAACCCACTGAGCAAGGCCGGGGATCGAACCCGCAACCTCATGGTTTCTAGTCGGATTCGTTAACCACTGAGCCACAAAGGGAACTCCATCTTAAATGTAATATCTTGAGGGCCCTAACCACTTTTTTTCCTTTACCAGCTTAGCCAAGTGCCTTAAACATAGTAGGCAGTCAGGAGACATCTATTATTGAATTATTCAAAGCCAAGCATCATCCTAGTCACAGAGAGTACGTCAGTAAACAAATTAAAGATATCAGTCCTCATGGAGCTCACATTTAAGTGGAAGAATAGGAAGAAGGAAAAATAATGTCACAATAGCAATAAATGAGAAAAAATATACTTTAGTAGAAAGTGATCAATGTGATTGAAATAACTAGCAGAGCAAGAAAAAGAATCATGAAAAGAGAAGAGATGAATTGTAACTTTAAGTAGGCAATAAATTAAGCATTTTTAATGGAGGCCACTAGACTTTGATCTCATACACTATAATATTATTTTTA
>PVHT020000257.1:8084117-8125388 GCA_004024745.2 Catagonus wagneri | reverse complement strand
TGAATTACTATAAACTGAGAAGTAATGACAGAGGACTTTGAAACCAACTGGGAAAATATAATAAAGGAAAATATTATATGCCTTAGTCAATAATCTTTAGTTGGAAAAGGATAGAAAAATCACACCAACAAATTTCGTTCAGTGTAGTAAATTGTTACTGCAAATACCAGTTAGGTGAAACCAATAATAACAATGAACTGAAAAGAGTAAAACTGCAAAATGAAATTCCACTTGAAAAAGACACATAACTGATGGAATAAAAATTACAGAGATTTAGAAATCAAAGGTATAACAACTTAGAAATCACATATATTAATTTTTCAGATTATATGTTTTAAAAATAAACCATAGGACGTGGGAGCTGCCCAGATGTATACACATCCATAGCTAGATAAAAATTAACTTTTTAGCCATCTAATACTAGAACAACCATTAAATGGAGAACAACAGGTAGGAAGAGTAGCATCGAATAATAGGGATGTTTGATTAAAAGATATGAATTTGGTCTCAGCTCTTAACAAGTGACCTCTCATATCTGTAGCTGTAAATGAAATGGTAGAGCCAAATACTCAGGGAGCTTACTTCTAACTCTAGAGTTACAAGAGCCCAAAGGTTCTTCTTGATTATTTCAATTAATACAAATTATTGCCGGGGCTTGGAGAATGGGGTTGACACTATTTAAAATCATGTAATTCCTGTGATAAACCTAGGGAACATTATCAGCATAAATGTGCCTTTTATTTGGCCTCTTCTGGCAATTTGAAGTTTGGTTTTTTTTTTTTTTAATTTCTGATAGCAATCTAGTCTGTCATTATGTTGGACACAGTATGCTAGCAGATTAAATTGGGATAAAACCATATGGTTGGTCCTGATGCGAAACATACTTGTAAAAATATTTTTTCTTAAATCAAATAGTGGAGAAATATCAGTACCTTTAGTCAGAATGCCCTCAATACTAGGGTTATGACAGTAAATTATGAAGATACAAAAAATAAAATAAAATAAAAGCCACCAATATAAAAAGCTTTAAATAGTTTTAGATCATCATGAAATTATCTTGCCTTTAACACTGAAGCTCAGGAGAACTCCACTTTCAGGATGTCTGAATGGAGAATTCTACGGATGAAAACCCAGGGAAATAAGCAAAACTTGTGCAAACTATAAAAAATAATGCAGACATTTAAAGTTTCTGGAAATTGTCCTGAGGGCATATAGCAAAGCAGTGGAAGAAGAAACATTTATTCAATCAAATCTGCTAAAATGCAGAAAGTTAAGTGAGAATCTGTGGTTTTGAGCCTCAGTCCACTTCCTTTTTCTTCCCCATTGTAGCTCAGCTTGACAGAAGCTTCATCCTAGGCAAGTGTGACCAAGAAGATGAAGCCTTCCATCCCCTAAGTTTCCAATCAAAACTTACCTTCTCACCCTGAGAGGTGAAAGTTAACAGCATTTCTCATTTCCTCCAACTTCAAGTTGAAGAGGCTAAATTCCTGGGGTGGGGTGAGAGGTTAGGTTCTGCTTTCCTCTGCCCTGTTTCCATCCACAGGATGAAGACTCTACTCCATGCAGGGGGGGTTGTGATTGCCTGGAGCAAGACAGCTTGTGCTCCAACTCACTTTACGGCAGAGGTTCCACGACAGGATCGAGGCAAGCTGAGAAGACCAGAGGCTGCTGCCATGCCCACTGCACAGAACAGCGGTTCAGAGTTTATCCAACGAAGAGACAATCCACAGGAAAAGAAAGTTTTGCAGCTCTTTCCAAAGGAACTCATTTCGTTTGAAACAGAGTGTGGGGAAGTTCAAGGCTAAGGGAATCCCTGCAAACAATAGCTCCTCCTAAGTAGGGGCAACAGTCAAAACCATAGGTGAGCTAGTTGGACAGAGAACTAGGAAAAGAAACACCTAAGAATAATGCTTCTAAGATCAGAAAACAGTGCAAAGACTTGCTTCAAAAAATGTGCCTACAAAGGAGCCCAGATTTAATTGGACTAGATCACTGAGCAATGTGTTCTCAGTCTTGGGGACATTGTCGACAAAAATGATTAGCTGGTAATTAGAAAGCCCAGTGGGTAGGGGCTGACACCAAATGAAGCAGACAGCTTACCAGAGAGATCACAGGAGGAGTCCAAAAAAGCCCTGATAGGAGTTCCCGTCGTGGCTCAGTGGTTAACGAATCCGACTAGGAACCATGAGGTTGCAGGTTCGATCCCTGGCCTTGCTCAGTGGGTTAAGGATCCGGCGTTGCCGTGAGCTGTGTAGGTTGCAGACGCGGCTCGGATCCCGCGTTGCTGTGGCTGCGGCGAAGGCCGGCTGCTACAGCTCCTGTTAGAGCCCTAGCCTGGGAACCTCCATATGCCGCGGGTGCGGCTCTAGAAAAGGCAAAAAGACAAAAAAAAAAAAAAAAAAGAAGCCCTGATAAAACTACTGCTATTTCAGGGTGACTAGGCCTCATCCAAGCTTTCCCAAGGAGGGATAATATAAAAGGTAGAATTAGATTTCACCAAAAGAGCCAAACCAAGTCACCAAAATATAAACAAACGAATTAAAAAATAAACAAACAGAACAAAACAGGCCTTTGGGGGAATCCAGAGTTGCTACAACATATTACCTAAAATGTCCAGTTTTCACTCAAAATTATGAGACAAGCAATGAAACAGAAAAGTATGACCCATATATAAGAAAATAAGAAAAAAAAATCAGGAAACAGAAACTGCCTGTAAGAGGAGTTGATGTCAGATTTAACAAAAACTTCAAAGAGGCCTATAAATATGTTTTTTAAAATAAAGTATGATTGAAGAAGTAAAGGAAGTTATGAAGACAATGTCTTATCAAATAGATAAATCATTAAAGAGATAGAAATTATAAAAAGAGAACCTAACAGAAAGTTCCCATCGTGGCTCAGCGGAAATAACCCAGCCAGTATCCATGAGGATATGGGTTCGATCCCTGGCCTCACTCAGTGAGTTAATGATCAACATTGCCCTGAGCTGTGGTGTAGGTTGCAGATGCGGCTCAGATCCTTTGTTGCTGCGGTGTAGGCCAGCAGCTGTAGCTCTGATTCAACCCCTAGCCTGGAAACTTCTACAGGCCACATGTGCAGCTGGTAAAGCAAAAAAAAAAAAAAAAAAAAAAAAAAAAATTGAGGGAGAGAGAGAACCTAACAGAAATTCTGGAGTTGAAAACCATAACACGCACAATGAGAAACTCAATGGAGAAGCTCAGCAGTAGACTTAAGCTAGAAGAAGAATCTTAACTTTATTATAGTTTGCTAGGGATTATGCCTTCCAAAGAAAAGAAAAAAATGAATGAAGGAAAATAAATAAAACACACTTTAGATGAAATGGACAAATTTCTGGAAATACACAAACTACTAAAATGACTCTTCTATTGTGCAGCCTCACAGTGAATAAGTAGACTGAATTAGTAACCATCATTTCGTTGTGAGGATATCTTGTTTCTTACATTCATTACGGAATGATGGAGTCTATATTTCTGTCAGATGAAGTAAACCTGTTTACCTCCTAGTCTTTCCCCAACTGTTACTTCTACTCCCTTCTAGCAAGAGAAGAAAGAGAAAAATATACTCGTTTGATTTTTTATTCATAGTTGATTGGGAGAAGAAATTTGTAATTGTATTCATTATGGTACTTCTGCTTTGATGTTTGTTCCTACTAAACTATTTTCTTTTGCCTTCATTTCCTCTTAGTTCATGCTTAATTGCAAAACAGAATTCACGTGACTTATTGGTAAGTTCTCCTATTTAAGAAAAATATAACGCTAATGTTATACACATTCTTTCAGAACAGAAAAAATATTAAACAGTTCTGAACATGAATTATGGAGCCATTATAACTTTGATACCAAAACTAACAATAACAATTTGTGAAAGAAAAATCACTAATAAACAACTACGAAAAAAATCCTGAACAAAATGCCTAAGAGAATCTACTACAACATAAAATGTGTAATATATCATGACTAGGCTGAGTTAATATGAGATTTATTCTTTGGAAATCAATCAACACATTCACAAAATTAAAAAAAAATCATATAATCGTCATAAAAAGTACTGAAAAAAATTGGTAAATTAAACAATCATTTATGATAAAAAGAACTGGAAAACTAAGAATAATATTCCTTATTCTAGTATAACATTTCTAAACAAGAAAACCTTATGTCTGATTAATATAAATGGTAAAATATTGAAAATTTTTATCTCATACGAGGAAAGGAAAACAAGGATGCCCTCTATTACAACCTTTATTCATTACTGTGCTTGAGATACTAGCCAGTGCAATAAAACAAAATCAAATATATATGTATATATATTATATATACCTATAAAATATATATTTACATATACACATAAAATATTCAATACTGGAAAATAGAAAACAAATTTCCATTTACATATGGATTGTGTTATTATACATAGAAAAATCCAAAAGAATCCACAGATGTTATTAGAACAAGTAAATGAATTTAGCAAAATTGCTGGATAGAACTTTATATGTACAAATACTATATAACAACAAAGAATTTTAAGTTTTATAGAAATTACTAAAAGAATAAAAATATGTTTTCTACTTTTAAAATAAGCAGAGAGAAAGAACATAAAACAATCTAAGGAATCTTTGGAGGCTACCAAAGGCTGATGTCAAGAAAGTGATACAAGAGTTCCTGTCGTGATGCAGTGGTAATGAATCCGACTAGTATCTGTGGGGACTGGATTGATCCCTGGCCTTGCTCAGTGGGTCAGGGATCTGGCATTGCCATGAGTTGTGGTATAGGTCGCAGATACAGCTTGAAGCCCATGATACTGTGTCTGTGGTGTAGGCCAGTGGCATTGCTGTGGCTGTGGCGTAGGCTGGCAGCTGTAGCTCCAATTAAACCCCTAGCCTGGGAACTTACACATGTCGCTGGTACAGCCCTAAAAAGCTTTAAAAAAAAAAGAAAAGAAAAGAAAGAAAGAAAAGGATACAACTTAAGAGGTAGGACAGGGTTTCCTTTCCATTTGGCTTCTGTTGAGCTCTGACACTGTGGCAGAGGCACTGGCAGGTGACTAGAAGTTGGGAGGAAGGAAGTAGCCAAAATTTCACACCTCTTCTGGTGGGGAGAACAGAGCTTTTAGCACAACCTTCACCAGCAGTTGCAAAGGGTGATGGTGAGCACCCGAGTTCCTCTCAGGCAGCATGTTTCTAGCAGCTGCACAAGTTTTGTGGGGTACAGCAAAGCCCGCGTAGTAGCAGGTACTTTAGCGGCCGTAGCCAATGTGCTCTGACTCCTACTGTTCGAGTGGCAGCTGCAAGGAACTTTGGGCCCCAGGGTTCCCGTGCTAGCAACAGGAGAATGGGCTATGGATTTCTGCAAGGCGGCTTCAACAGTTCTTCCAAATAATAGGAGCCAGAGTGGGCTCCAGCAGCTCCAGTCAGGCAGTGACCCTGTACAGTCAAGGATGCAGTTTCCCTTCTGCTCTGGTAGCCTAGGATGGCAGTGGCTTACTGAGGAACCTTTCCTTTTCCCTTTTAAACCTTTTGTAACTTATTTCCTCTATTAAATCTCTTCCAGTCGACATTTCTGTTTTTGTGATTGGACAATGATACTGGATTCATGATGAAAGTACAATACTGCAGAAATCAAATCAGTTGTCTTTTCTTCCACATTTACTCACAATTTAATTTAGTATTAGATATTTTTAAGTTTATGTATGTAGAATAAATCCTCTCATTGATTTAATACATAGTATGTTAATAAATGAATAAAAAGTTGCATAGTAAAATATATATGATAGAAATCAATATTAAATCAAGAAAAATATTAGATTTTATTTCTCGTATTACAAAAATAAGTCCTGGAATTTAATATATGGAGTATAAACAATAATGACAAATCAATGTAGGAATCATATGATAAAAGTAAATATATCTTCCTTTCTCCTGGTTCTTTATTTGGCACATAGAGTATAAAATATGACACCTCTAGACTAGAAATATCTTCTAATATGGTTCACTAGAATCCAAGTTTCAAATTTTGATTTTGTTTATGTGTCACAATGAACATATCAACAAGTATTTTATTTATGGATTGTGCTTGAATTATGATAGGGTATTTCTCCACTGAGTTTCAAGGATCATGATGTGACTCATTATGTATATTTATGAGTTGCTCATATAATCACAGAGAGAAGCAATACCTATAATAATGAGAGCATAATTTTAGGCATAGGAGGAAAACTTAACTTTTATGAACATTATCTGTGAAACATGTGACACACCAAGAAAGAAATACACTACATAAAGGCAACATGATTACCTAGTTTTGTACATTCTGGTTCATTCCTATATATAGAAAAGTTCTCAACATCCAGGAATACTAGATAATTGTATAGGAAAAGTCTTTGGGATTTTCTGAGGATGACTGAAAGATTTGTAAAAGAATAATAGAAACCTTAATCAAAATTAAAATAAAAAGTTCGCTACATATTCAGTTAGGCACTAGTCAATGCATTTATATGTTTATAGTTGAAGTTTTGATATGAGATTTCTGTTATTTTTCACTTTCTTGTCTGCAACCGATCCCCCATTGGGTCAGTATAGATGGCCTTAAGACAGTGTAACAGAGAGAGTTATGCTGGAGTGTGGGCTCTGGATGCAAGCTGTCTGGCTTCAATTCCTGGTTTCATTACCAACTGTGCAGTCTTGGGTCAGTTTCTTAATCTTCCCGTACTTCAGTAATACCATTTGTTAAATGTTATGACTGTAAAATGGATAATACATGCAAGTACTTAGCAAGATGTCTGCTACAGTCTCAGTATATTGCCGTCTTAAAATTGTCATAGCTGGAATGCAGAGGACGATGTACTCAAGGTCAACTCTTTGCACTCTAAAACAGGTTCTTGAAGGCCATTTCATAGCTTATATGATTAAAACTAGGCTTTCAATCGCAAAGGACACTTGAAAACAGTTTTCTGAATTATCAAATCCTCTCTTTAAACATCGTATCAGGAACAAAAGATTGGAGGACTGAAAATGAAGTTTTTTACTACAAACTGTGGAATAGGAAGAATGATTTAGGGGCAATTGCCTGCTGAACAACAATTAGGTAAAAGTCCTTGGCAAGGGGAAAGCATTGAAGCAAGAAAGAGGAGAGTGCACTCAGGCTTCAAAGGGAAGCCGGCTCTCAAATTGTAGGTAATTTCAGGGAGAGGGAGCATGTTCTCTGTTCCCATCTGGGAGACAAGGCTTTATAATGCTCCCAAATGGGATGACCAGAGGATTTTACATGACGCTTTTGCATATTCATGCAGAAAGGGGACTTGGTTTGCATCTCGGTTGCTGCCTCGCAGAGAGGTCTGAAAAACCTGGTATGGAGAAAATCATGCAATTGCTTCATGCCTGAAGAGAGAAAGTCTGGTTGAAAGTAGATCACTGGAGGCCTGAGGTTGAGATAAGGAGCAAAATGAGTGCACAGACATCAAGACCATGCTAGGGGCTCTGGTCGCCAGCAAGGATGCTGCGGATACATCAGCTGTCGATGCAGAGACAGCAAAGTCGTCCTAAAAGAGTAATATGAGGGTGATACAGTCCATTGGAACCTGATGTGTACCCTTGTGAAATATATTCCTCCACTCCCTCTGTTGCGATTACCTGTTAGCAACGTCTTGCTTTCCAAAACTTTCCTATGGAGGAGCAGGTCAAGAGGCAAGTGCACCAAAGGGGTGCATGTCATTAACATTTCTACTAATTAAATATTTATAACAAAAAGAACTCTTCAGCAAGATGTGACTGAATCACCTGAAGAAACCTAGATTATGTTTCTTAAAAAAATACAACTTAGTTTAGAGAGCAGCTTTAGGTTTATAGCAAAATTAAATGGAAAGTACAGATATTTCCTAAATAGCCCCTACCCACAGGTGCATTGCCACTGCTGTTGTCAATAACTCCCATCGCAGCGGAACATTTGTCACAATTGATAAACCTACAATGACCCATCATTATCAGAAAGTCCATAGATTACCCTAGAGTCTATCTGAGAGCCTTCATCTGTACTTAGTTTTTGAGGGATAATTTCGCAGGGTACCGATTACTGGGTGGGTGGTTTTTTGATTTTGTTTTGTTTTGTTTTCTCTTAATACTTTGAATATTTCACTCCACTCTTTTCTTGCCTGCTGGTTTCTGAAGTTAGGTGTAACTCTTATCTTTGTTCTTCTATCAGTAAGGTGTTTATTCCCTGTAGTTTCTTTCATGATTTTTTTTTTAATCTTAGATTTTCTGCAGTTTGAAAATGATATGCCTAAATGAACATTTGGGAGGCATTTAACCTCACTGGCATTCTCTGAGCTTTCTGCATCTGCACTGTGGTACCTGATATTAATTTGGCGGAAATTCTCAGTCATTACTGTTTCCTATATTTCTGTTGTTAATTATTCTTTCTTCTCCTTCCTATATTCCTATCACATGTATTGTTATACCTTTGGTATTTGGTAGTCTTATAGTTTGTGGGTATTCTGTCTTTATTTGCTTTTCTTGTCTTGAAAGTTTCTATTAAGATGCTCTCATGGGCAGAAATCCTTTCTTTACCTGTGCCTAATTTACTAATAAACCCATCAAAGACATTCATTTCTGTTACAGTGTTTGATCTCTAGCATTTCTTTTTGTTCTCTCTTAGGATTCCCATCCATTTACATTGCCTACCGGTCTTCCATGCTATCTGTTTTATTTTTCAGAGTTCTTAAAATTTTAATAATAATTTTTAAAAGCTCCTGGTATGATCATTCCAGTTTTCCTGCCGTGTCTGCTCCTAATGCTTGCTGTGTCTTTTCAAAGTGTGTTTTTGCCTTCTAGTGCGTCTTATAATTTTTCTTTTTGGTAGCCATATGTGATAGACTGGGGGAAGAAAAAGAAAAACACTACTATAAATAGACCGTGAGTGATGGGGGAGTGGTGAGGGGAGGGGAGTGTCCCACAGCCCTTTGATTAGGTGTCGGTCTTCTCCTGCCTCTGCTTCTGGATTAAGAGCTTCCTGGGTGCTTCTGAATTACATCTCCCTGGGTGCTTCTCAGTTACATCTCCCATCTCCCTATCTTCATGCTTCTCAGGTGGGACAGGATGGCAAGAGTGGGCTCGGACTGGCAATTTCCCTCCTCCAAGGTCACTGATAAACCCCAGCAGCTTAGTCTCTGATTAAATAGTTTCTCCTGAGGGCAGACCTTGTTAAGGAAAACAGAATCCTCTGTGTATTTCAAAATGGTTTCCCTCCCGTCTCCTGCTAAGCACGAGAGGGTTTTTCCCAGATACTTCAGAACCCAGTAGAGCTCCAGTAGGGAAAACTCACAGAAGTGTGGGGTCATTCCGATAACTGGGTGCCCCTGGAGTTTTCCCTCTCTCAGACTTGTCCACACCGAGGAGCAATTTGTCAACTACAGCCCAGGTTTTTATACCCTGGCGCTGGTTCCTACAGAGGTTTCTGCTCTTTGGCTTCTGTTCTGGTAAGTTGTGATTCTTTATATTTGCTTGTCAGTGAATTTGGTAGCGGCGGTTTTCCCTGTGACCTCGCTTCACTTAGGGATCTAACAAGAGTTGTTCATTTTTCAGTTTGTTCAGCTTTTCACTTCTTGTTAGGACTCAGTAGAAACTTCCAAACTTCCGTGGGGAACAGGAAACTAGAAGTCTGTATTACATTTTAAAAAGGAAGCTCAGAGAACAAGTCGAATGTGAAACCGCACTCCTTCTCTGGTGGGACTTGAATCCAGCCAAAACTCAGGCTGGGAACTTGAACCCATGGTCCCTACCTTAGCGGGGGGGACTCGAATCCAGTGTCTTTTAATTGAAACCTCACACCTGGTTTCAGGACTTACTGAAACTCAGGTTCTTTAGTCTCGTCACAAGGAGAATTCAACATGAGGTAAGGTGGCAGGCAAAGAGTGAGTTTATTAGTATAGGATGGATGCTTATGAGACTCACAAGCGGGCTGGCAAAGGAATGCCTCAGGCCCGGGAACAAAGAGGGCTACATTTTTATAATAAAAAAAATAGGGGAGGAGAGCATCTTCCTCCTCATTTTGGATCAGAGGTCAAGGCAACTCTTGGACCCTAGAGTTTAACCAGGACTGTCACGGTGCTATTTAAGTCATATGTATATTGGCGAAAGGGTGGAAACATATACTAAAAGATGGCAATTTATCTCAGGTTTCGGTATACTGTCCCCTTTTCCTAGATTTTCCTCCTTTCACCTGTATTTCTGTCTTGGCTACAAGCGGCAGTGCTCCTCTTCAAGGACCATTAACTCTCTTAATTTCATGTAAGGGGATTCAGACCCCGTGTCTATTGTCTTGTGTTCTAACTGTTGGGGTTTGTGGCTTGAGTGTGTCTGGAGGACTTCCTGCGAGGCAGTATACATTGTTGCTAGGTTACTGGATTCTTTCCTTGGGTGGTCATTAGTTTACAACAGTCTCCCAAACTCCCTTAAAATTCCCTTTCTGTCTTTCATCCCCTAGCGGGATTTCTAAACTGACTATTTAATTACCCTACTCTATTCCCATCAAATGCAATGCGGAGGAATATGGAAAGTTATGTTTCTGCACATCTGAATCATAAGGCATAAGTATAAAACTTACTATCAGTTTAAAAGAATTGCAAACGCTGTACGACACACACCTGAAAACCATCCACACTAAAACGTGAACACGAGAGGGAGAGGAAAGAGCTTCCTCTTCCAGGTGCTTCTCCTTTGCTTTCTGTATCGTCTTTGTTTTGCAGCTTTTCTCACCCTCCCCAACCTGGATATCTTGCCCCAGGCTGAATAGGGTGAGATTATTACTTCATTTTAAAAACTTACTTTCTAAATTCTTAGTCATTACATTTGCAAACAGTTGATATTCCCTGCCATCATGGTGTTTCTATTTGCATTGTTTCTCTCTGTTATGTTCTCTTGTCCTTATTCTTTGGGCATGGTGATGATTTCTGTGTGTTTCTAGGTTCAGCAGCTCTGTCTAAAGCAAACATCCTTAATCGCCCATCTCCCTCCTCTGTTTCTGTAGTTGCCCTGCTATACAATCAGCGTTGAAGATGATGCATCAGTGAGAGGGTCCTTGTAAATCACCTCTGTCAGGATGACTTGCTTTGTGCTTAGAGTTGAGCTGAAAGATGATCCCTCATTGCGGAGTGCGATAGCATTTCCTTTTTAAACATTAAATGTTCTCTTGCCAGCACAGCTAGATGTTACCCCTTAAACCTTTTCCATCCAGTGGTGTACAGGCAGCAGGAATTCTGTACATCCCCAAGTAATGATCTAATGTAGAAGTGATGATACTTCTCATTAGGAAGATTGAGAATGATATTTCGTGCATTTGTTTTGTAAGACAAACTAAATATATTATTCTGCATGCACAAAAAATCTATTGCTTGTTACTGTATTCAATTTTCAATAGTTTTGAGTGGATTTGAAAGGTGTGAACTGTAAGTTACTAAAGAAATTAATTTTCCTTGTGAGGGAAGATAATCATGAAGGAACCAAACTTAAGTTTCACATACCAATTTTGATTACCATTCTACAAGCAGTTAGAATATTCTTTTCTAAGCTGCAGAGCAATTAATGGCTAGAACTGCAGGAAGTATTTAATTGAGTATTGATTTAAGGCCAAGCTGTTGTTTGGCTGAGGTGTTACATTACAATTAATGGGCCTTAACAAGAATTTAATTTTTCTGCACTATACCTGATTTTCAAGCATTATAATAACAACCCTCAAACAATCCATAGAGGGAGACTTAGACTTTTCCTATTAATTTTTTAAAGTTTTGATTGAATTTTTAACATACCCAGAAGACTTTTAGCTTTTGATAGTAACTTCAAAGTCTGCTGCCTTTTGAATACATTTAGGATTAAATTCTCCCATTGACATATTGCCAACTCATCAATAAATTCATTCAAACAAATTTAATACAGGGTAATATTATTAATGGCACGATTTACTGAAGGAGACTGAGCTTTATACTTCCCTGGAGTTCTGATGACAAAGAACAAATTCTCATTTGTTTGGGATGATACTAAATGATTACTTGAAGGGCAGAAAATGGGCAAAGTTCCTTTCAAGGATTCACTTATAATAACATCCAATGATTAGTCTCTGTAGAATGGCAGAAATGTTTGAATTTGTAATTTTAAAAGTAGCCATCTGGCCACATTTTGATTTGGTACATTATTTAATTTCTAGCCTTGCTAAGTTGAAGATGATACTTAAATTTTTATCAGTTTAAATAAGTACCAAATGCATAGCCTCCTTGGGATCTACAAAGACAAAAACATAGTTGGGTTTGTATGGCCATCTCTATGCATGTTACAGCCTCTTTTGAACATAAACCCTTGAAATAACTAATCAGTGTGGCAATAAGTAATCCAAGCTATAATAAAGAATGACTTAGTGGTTAAATCTGTGAACAAAACTTTCTAAAATTCTCAGCCATCTAATTTTCTTTGTCCTATTCGCAAGTCCTTACCTTTCTCCCCAGTCACTCTTAGAGCTAAATCCCCTTAATTTCAAGTCTCATCAATGTTACCCAACAGTTGCTGCAAAGTCTTCTGCAGTGTACAAGTTTCTGTCTCTTCAATCTCATCATGCTATTTTAACATATGAGACAAGCTGTTTGTTTCTGCTGCGGGGTGGTTTGGGAATTTGTTGTAATCCCAGCAGCAATTTCAAGTCTGGCAGCTGGTACTCCCTTTCTGGAGTGTGGAACAGCTACTTTGTGTCAGCTCCCCTGAGAGCTTACACTTTGGGGGAAAAAGCAATGAAACACTTGCAGGAAGGGTTATACCAGCTGAATTTTAAAACACTTCAATGGATTGAAGAATCCAGCACATCTTAACAATTGTGGAGCCCAGAGCGTAATTGGTTGAATCTGTGAGAAAGTAGGTGTTCAGGATTAACCTTGAGGATTTAAGATATGAGTCACTGAGTGACCTTTGATTTAATCTGCATCCTCAAAACTAGGTGAGGTGAAGAAAAACGAGGAGGTAATTTCTGATTTATTTCCATATCAGATCAACCAAGTTACTTGCTGGTAAAGCAGCATAAAACTTAGCATGTTTATAACTATACTCATTTTGGTAATTGATGAGTGAATTTTCGGGGATGGAGCTACACACACACACACACACACACACACACACACACACACACACACACACACATGTACTGGTGAAAAGGGTCATTCTTATCTTTTTGTGAATGTATTTCATATACAAACACATCTGAAGGTCATTTAAGATTTGTAGCATTGTCAGTTCACTTAGAGTATTACATTTTCCCCTCTTTAAACCTTGTTATTTATTCATACATTACTTAAAATATATGATGAACATTACAAACCTTTTTGAGTATGTGTGTTTGTATGACTTGGTCCTCCAGCAATGCCATAGCAAAACATTTTAAAAAATACTAATTATCAACATAATAGTTCTAATAGCATGGTGCCTTTTTATTTTTGTATTGAAATATTTTCCCTATGAGCACAAAGAGTTATAGCTATAGAGTTATAGCTATATTGTAGTAGCAGAGGAATTCTGTACTCTGAACTTTTCCTGTTTGAGTTAACAATTGAGAAGCACATATCAAGAGCATGTACTATGGAGTTCCAGTTGTGGCTTAGTGGGTTAAGAACACAGCGTCGTCTCTGTGAGGATGCGATTTCGATCCTCGGCCTCGCCAAGTGGGTTAAGGATCCAGCATTGCCGCAAGTTGCAGTGTAGAGCGCAGATGTGGCTTGGATAAGGTGTTGCCATTGCTGTGGTACAGGCTTCAGTTGCAGCTGTGATTCGACCCCTAGTCTGGAAACTTCCATATGCTGAGGGAGTGGCCGCTCAAAAAAAAAAAAAAAAAGAGTGGGTACAATTATGAGCGGCAAATGCATATTGATTATATAGTTCCCATTCCAGGCACAATCAGGATAAACTGGAAAAATGGAAAAGTTGAAGGTATCTTGTTCAATGAATGAATGAATGAATGACAAAATGAAAGAATAGCCAGTACTGTTGTTGACCACCGTGATGAAGTTATATTTTGTGTTGCCCACCTGTGTTTTCTCAGTGCTCATAGAAGACTGGGGAAATAATCAAGGGCTTCTAATTAACAATAGCAATCATGTCAAAAAGAGCTTTGAACACTGACGGTGGAGGCCATGGAAAGAGAAATCCAAGCCTTCTGTATCGCCTACCAGGGCTTCTGTGGTGATTGAAACTCAGACTGCATAGAGACTGGACTAATTGCAAGCTTGGCACAGTGCTTTTTTTGCTATGTAAATCGTAGCTGAATAACTTGGCCCATTACCCCTCAATTTCCTCATCTTAAACAGGGATAAAAACGATTTCTACCTCTTAGGAATGGCTTGAGTTTTAAATGAGATAATTTATGTGAACTATTTAGATTAGTTCTTCACAAATTTGAAGAATTTTCTAAGTATCAGCAATTATCATCATCACTTCATCTGGGGAATCCTGAATGTTTCATCTGCTCTCTTTTGTACCCTTTAAAATTATCTTCCTGACAACGAGGTTGGACGTTTGAATCCCTGATCACTGGTATTCTTATCTACCATCCGTGTGACTTGATGGGGACACTGATCTGAACCGCATTTCTGCATTTGCAGTGTTCCAGCTCTGATGTCACGCTCCCTTGCCTTGTGTGGTACCTGTTGTTTGTCCCCTCTGAAATTTCTACTTGAGGGAAAGGATGTCCCCACTCCCACTAGCCTTAAGGCAGACCTGGTGTACTCAGTTTCTTATGGCACCTTGATATAAAAAGTGCTTCTTTGTCCTTCCCTTTCTCTCGTAGGTATGTCTGCAAGATTCCCTAGAAAGTGGTTGGAAAACAATGTAGGTGGATGCTTGGCAAGCTGTATTCACAAACGCCACTCGCTTCACCAGCAGCCAGCCGGGGGCCCAGGCCAGCCCACAACCACGGTCTTCAACTTCAGGTATGTTTGCTGGTCACTCAGACCACACTTCTAAGGTTTAATAGAATGTTTTACTTGACTAAAATCTCTTACATGAAATTCATAATTTAGATACTGTAAGCTCTAATTGTTCCTTCAAAAGCTCTGTTTTTAATTTCTCTAAATTTGCTGCTTGCCTCTTCTATACATAAAGGAGAGTGAGTAGAGACATGGGTAGGTTAACAGCTCAGGCAGACACATGGGCATAAAAGAACTGTTACAAATGAAGTCTCAGAGCCTTGAGTTTTGAACTGAAGCAAACTGCTGTGACTCTACTCTGTCACAAGTATGTATAATGATAAAAGGAGAAACAACTTGAAGCCTTGATGAGGTGTAGTCATTTTTGTTTAGCTGAACGCTAATTCCATTGATCCTTGAGGTTGGAAATCGGTTAGGGGAATAATACACTATAAATAAATTATAATGCTTTTCCTTGGAACATGTATTTTGTTTCTCTATGGAGATCTTGCAATTTTGACTATGTATGACTCATTTTGAAGAGGCTGAGTGTAAGTTGAGTTAGTGACCAAGTAGAGGAAAATGCTATTTATTTTTTTAAAAAACAAAAATCCAGTGGAATGGGATAAAGGAACAATTCATTACTCTGTCATGAGAGATTTCTGGAAAAAATTGCCACCACTTAACAGTATTGATTTGAGCATCATTATGGGGAATAGAGTAGGTAAAACGATGAAATTCATACAGAGACAGAAATGATAAAAAGTAAAGGCATTGCTCCAAATCTACAGTATTTCTCAGTCTTACAAGGGCTATAAGCATATGAAATGAAGTAATGACTTCGAAAGCAGATGTACAACACTGTGTGCGCTGTTCTGTTGGTATAAATCATAAAACAAGCTCCACAATGTAAATGTTTAGGATACTTCTATTGAATTACTGTAATGATAATAACATGCCATGAAAGAAAGGTATCCATAGATATGCTAATTAGGAAAAGACAACGCACTGTAACTACTGCACAGATCATAAAATACTCAGTTCGTGTTTGTTGAGAATCCAAAAGGGTTCTGTTTTAACTTTATAGGTGCAATTTTGGTTGGAAAAGAGGTGTGTGTAAGCAGATTGTTAAATGGTCTTTCACCGTCACTGGCTGTTTAACCAGGTCCTCCAGGGTGATGAGAGGGAAAGGAAAGTTGACTTAAATATTCTTAAATCACTTTGATGAGTTTGAAGAAGCATATTGACCCTCAAAGGAGTGTCTTGTCTTTGCAAATCACTTTAATGACTGTGAAGACACTGACCAAATGGATGTGGTTGAGAATTTGGGATGGGCATTGCCGTTGTGGTGCAGCAGAAATAGATCCGACTAGTATCCATGAGGATGTGGGTTGGATCCCTGGCCTCGCTCAGTGGGTTAAGGATCCGGCGTTGCCTGAGCTGTGATATAGGTCACAGAGGTGGCCCAGATCCCCCATTCCTGCAGCTGTGCTGTAGGCCAGCGGCTGTGACTCCACTTTTAACCCCTAGCCTGGGAATTTATATACGCCACGAGGGCCTAAAAAGCAAAAAAAGAAAGGAAGAAAAAGAAAGAAAGAAGTTGGGATGGTTGACTATATACATTTGCTAGTACCTATTTTGGGTCTGCCTGCTAAACTCGGAGTAAGAGGCTAATGAGACCTATACCTCATTCTCTAAGTGGCCTTAAATGTAAACCCCCCAAATGTCACTGTTCTCTATCTAGGCATGAGGCAACTTAACTACCCATGACTGGAAAATGTCATTCCTATTGTCACTTTTAGGATTAATTAAAGTTAGCTGAAAAAACGGACAGTATATTTTCTCATTTGTTGTTTTACCTCTCTTTTGGAATGTCAGTATTTTCAGTCTTTGAACCAGGCTTATATTATGAAATTTTTGGACTCTGAACTTTACAATTGCGAAGTAACTTGCCTAAATTACTTCTGCTTCTGCGACTTTGTAGATAATAACATTTGCTCCTTAAGGTCTTTCCTTTCCGTTACGATCACACACACTCTCTTAAGAGCTGGTAAGGAGACACTGAAGATGAATCAAAACACTGTGCTCAGAACTGCTATTTTGGGAATTCCACACCCCTTCACCTACTGGCAGCTCTCTTTGTGTGCCAGCTCCCGTAATGATCAGGGCAGCTTTAGCCTGTGCTAATAACTTTATAGACCAACTGCTTAAACTCGGTTTGCTCACTACTGCATGAATCCTAATCCTAGCAACATTATTAGAGATGTGAAATTGTCTGGATAGTGTCAAAGGTTTTGCACCAAGCTAGTGCTCTGAATGAAGACATTCCTCACAGGGCATACTTGCAGAGACACTCTATAGAAGCGAAGAGCTTAATTATAAATTTGCTATTAAAAGCCCTCAAGCTGGGCAAGGTATATAGATTCAGCTCAGCATTTGAAAGAAACCATTCTGACCCGAGATGATTAAATATATATTTGGGAGTTCCCATAGTAGCTCAGCAGGTTAAAGACCCAGTGTTGTCTCTGTGAGGATGCGGGTTCGATCCTAGCCCTCCCTCAGTGGGTGAAGAATCCAGCGTTGCCTTAAGCTACGGTGTAGTTGGCAGATATAGCTGGGATCCAGTGTTGCTATAGCTGTGGTGTAGGCCAGCAGCTGCAGCTCTGATCCAACCCCTAGCCCAGGAACTTCCATATGCTGCTGGTGTGGCTCTACAAAGAAAAAAATATATATATATCTGAAATGTATCCAGAGTGCAAATGCATTTTACTCTTCCCATCAAGTCATATTTACTCAGTGTGGAGACTACTATGAGTCAAATGCTAGAAGTGTCTTCTTTTGCATCCATCCTTTTTCCATATTTGTCTCTCTTGCAGAGGAGCCAATTTTATCCTTCCTCTTCCCTTTTAATGAATCCAGCTCGTCTTATTTTTGTTGTCTCCCCTGGAATCGGCATCGGACACCCTGTTTTGCTCTGAATGTCACATTCTCCAAAGTGAAGTGTTACAGACACTTTATTGGCTTTGTAATGTGTCCCCTTGGCAAGGATGAGAGAATCTTCTAAAATTTATTTTCCTGGGAGTTCCCTTCGTGGCTCAGTGGTTAATGAATCCGACTAGGAACCATGAGGTTGCGGGTTTGATCCCTGGCCTTGCTCAGTGGGTTAAGGATCCGGCGTTGCCGTGAGCTGTGGTGTAGGTTGCAGACGTGGCTCGGATCCAATGTTGCTGTGGCTGTGGCGAAGGCCGGTGGCTACAGCTCCTGTTAGACCCCTAACCTGGGAACCTCCATATGCCGCGGGTGCGGCCCTACATAAGGCAAAAAGACCAAAAATAAATAAATAAATAAATAAATAAAATAAAATTTCTTTTCCTGTGTATCCCTGGTTAGGATGAGATCAAGAAGGATTCTTATGGGGGATCTGGAGGTGGGAAATGAAGCAGCAGCCTTTCTGTACTTTCCATATGCTGCTGACCTGCTGTGTTGTTCTGCTTGTTAGGACGTAGTGGAACTTGCAATTCTTTCTCCACCTTCTGCTAGATTGTACCTCAGCTTCTTGGACCCTCTGGTATCAAATGTGTGTGCCTAGCTCCATGAAGAAGAGCCCTGATCTCTATTGGACACCCCGTCACCAATGTATAAGATGACACACTAGTATAAGGAACCGACAAGGATTTCTGATTGTCCTTTTGGCTCCAGCTCATGAGTTCCATCCTGCTTTTTCTCTTTACTATATTAAGTCTGTCTTTCCTTCCCAACTCTTTTCCCTGTGGGCTTCAAGCTCCAGAATCAAATGCTAAGATAGATACGCTTTAATCAGCTCCTCCAATTCTGTAAGGCCTAATTTTTATAATAAATTGCTTAATACTTATCTGTATTTATATCCTTATCTATGTATCTATTTTAGTAGTTCTTCCTCTCTAATAAAATCCTGACTGATACTAATTTGGTACCAGAAAGGATTCTAGAAGGGGAGAATCTTAAGAATGAATGGTTCTGGGTTTTCTGAATTTGGTTCTTTGATCTGATTAAATCTAAAGTTATGAATGACCCTGTTTCCACTGGTTAAGAGGGTAATAATAGGCTGTACCAGGCAATGGTACAACAGTTACATAAACTGTCACCTTTAGATACTTGTAATCAAACAACTGTAGAAAGCAAAACTCCAGGTGACCAATTATTTGCTGTCATAAAAGCTTTTTACTAAAA
Organism: Catagonus wagneri; assembly: GCA_004024745.2. Classification (NCBI taxonomy): domain Eukaryota; kingdom Metazoa; phylum Chordata; class Mammalia; order Artiodactyla; family Tayassuidae; genus Catagonus; species Catagonus wagneri. Next base: position 8,106,239 of record PVHT020000257.1, on the reverse strand, counting down.
ATAAGAGAGTAGTGGCACTGGTTGGTTGCTTATAACTGTGCTGGAGAATGTGGGGAAAATATATGACAAGCAAAAGCTTTAAATACTCAGGTCAAAGTCTACACAACATACCTAAAATCATCTTTGACATCCCTGAAAGAAATACTTCTGTCCTGTAGTTACAGCTCTAAGATTTCTTGGAAATCAAATCTCAAATCTAATCTTGAAGGTTACTGAATTACAATGCAAAGGATTTCCCAATCTCATAAGCTCTCTTTTGTAAAGACATTGATTGGAAAAGATTGAGTTTCTGAAAACTGGGATGGGGCAGATGGGCAGATCTTAATGATGCCAGAATCACGAACTCCTAAATTGTGTCGAAACCTTGTGGCAAGTTGAAACATCCCTGTTTGAAGAACCTATAAAAAAGTTCCCTTGTGTTGGTTGACCTGCAAGATATCAGTGTTGATGACCCTCCTCAGGACATAACCCTACAACCTTTCATGGTTTCTAGATCTGTAATCAGACTCGAATCACAGGAGAAACCAAATGACTGTGGTAAAACAGTGACTTATGAGGGGCTATAATACATACCAAAACGACTGCATGATTTTTGCAATTTATCATGCCAAATCAAGGGAATATGTGTAAGAAAGGAACTCTAAGGTGTCTGATCAAGGAAGAAGGAATGTAAAATTGGAACAGGATGAACTTATAGATATAAAAGTTTAGTAAGCATGAATCCCAAATTAATGTTTTAGCCTGAGGAACTAAGAATTGTTATGAACTCTTGGTTGGCTGGTTGGACTGAAACATAGACTCAAAGGTAGCCTACATTAATAATGCTGAAATGTCATAGTCTCCCTGGAATATTGTGGAGAAGGGTATCCAAAGGCTCAGAAGTTTGGAATGCTAGAGTGATTTTATTGTATAAGACCTGGCTACCGCTCTGGGAGGGTCCAGGGAACATTACCTTCCACATGCTTTCTTAAAGATTTTTAAAATTATAGTTGATTTACAATGTGCCAATTTATGCTGTACAGCAAAGTGACTCAGTTATGTATAAGTATACACATTCTTTTTATGTTATTTTCCATCATAGTCTATCCCAGGGGATTAGATATAGGTCTCTGTGCTGTATTGGACTTTATTGTTTATCCTTTCAAAATGTAATGGTTTACATCCACTAACCTCAAACTTCCAGTCCATCCCTCTCTCTCCTCCCCCCCCCCCCCCCCCGCTTGGCAACCACAAGTGAGCTCTCCATGTGTGTGAGTCTGTTTCTGTTTTGTAGATATGTTCATTTGTGTCATATTTCAGTTTCCACATAGAAGTGATATCATATGGTATTTGTCTTTCTCTTTCTGACTTACTTCACTTCACTTATTATGAGAATCCATGTTGCTGCACATGGCATTTCTTTTTTTTATTCTTGTGGCTGAGGAGTATTCCTTCACGGATATGTACCACATCTGCTTAATCCAGTCATCTGTTGGTTTAGGTTGTTTCCATGTCTTGGCTATTGTGAATAGTGCTGCAGTGAACATAGAGGTGCATGTATCTTTTTGAATTATAGTTTAGTCCATATTTATGTCCAGGAGTAGAATTGATAAATCATATGATAGTTCTATTCTTAGTTTTTTGAGGAAACTCCATGCTGTTCCCCATAGTGGATGCACCAACTCACATTCCTGCCAACGGTGTGGGAGGGTTCCCCTTTCCCCACATCCTCTCCAGCATTTGTTATTTGTAGATTCTTTAATTATGGCCATTCTGACTGGTCTGAGGTAGTACTTCATTGTAGTTTTGATTTGCATATCTCTAATAATTAGTGATGTTGAGCTGTTGAGCATCTTTTCCTATGCCTACTGGTCATGTGTATTTCTTTTTTAGAGAAATATCTGTTTAGCTCTTCTGCCCCTTTTTCCATTGGGTTATTTTGTTGTTGTTGAGTTTTATGAGCTGTTTGTATGTTTTGGAGATTAAGCCATTGTCAGTTGCTTTGTTTGAAAATACTTTCTCCCATTCTGCAGGTTGTCTTTTTAATTTTGCTTTTTACTATTTTGTTTTTATGGTTTACTATTGCTTTGTCAAAGCTTTTTAAGTTTTATTTGGTCCCATTTGTCTATTTTTGGTTTTGTTTCTTTTGTGTTGGAAGACTGATCTAAGGAAACATTTGTACTAACTATTGACATTGTCAGAATGTTTTACCTATGTTCTCTTTTTGGAGTTTTATGGTGTCAGGTCTTATGTTTAAATCTTTAAGACATTTTGAGTTTATTTTTGTGCATGGTGTAAGGGTGCGTTCTAGTTTCATTGATTTACGTGCTGCTGTCCAGGTTTTCCAGCATCACATGCTAAAGAGACTGTCTTTTTTCAGTTTTCTATTCTTGCCTTCTTTGTTGAAGATTAATTGACCATAGGTGTCTGGGTTTATTTCTGGGCTCTCTATTCTTTCAATTGAGCTGCGTATCTGTTTTTATATCAATTCCACAGTTTTGATTACTGTAGCTTTGTAATACTGTTTGAAGTCCAGGAGAGTTATGCCTCCTGTTTTGTTTTTTTCCCCTCAGGATTGCTTTGGCAGTTCTGGGTCTTTTATGTTTCCATATAACTTTTTGGATTATTTGTTCTATTTCTATGAAAAATGTCATGGATAATTTGGTAGGGGTCACATTAAATCTGTAAATTGCTTTGGGTATTATTGCCATTTTAACAATATTAATTATTTCAATCTCAGAGCATAGGATAGCTTTTCATTTCTTTGAATGCTCTTTAAATTTATTTATTAATGTTCTATGGTTCTCAGGGTATAAGTGTTTGACCTCCCTGGTCAGGTTTATTCCTCAGTTATTGTTGTTTTTTTTCCCCTTTGGTGTGATTTTAAAAGGTATTGTTTTTTACATTCCTTAAAGATATTTCATTCTATATAGCTTTGATAAATATATTTTCAAGAGTTATGAGATGGTTCTTTTCTGCAGATCAGAAATTACAATGGTAAGTGCTGCCATCAAACTGGGATCCTGAAATGTAATGGGGATGATAGGATTTAATGGTGGCAGTGGACAAGTGAAGGCACTTCATTATCAAAGACAAAGTAGACAGACTTATTATCATAATAGACAGCAGAGCCAAAGCCACAACCAAAATAATCTGACACAGAGACTTTTGGTATTGGATGATTGACTGATCATGGTGTTCCCTAGATTGAAAATAGTCAATCCTTGTTATTCACAGTTTTTGTATTTGCACAGTTGCATACTTGCTAATATTTTTGTCACCTCAAAACCAATACCGCAGTGTTTTGAGGTCATTCATGGCCATATACATACACAGAGCATGCTCACACTCCAGCCGAAGTGAACATGGCAATTCTTTGCCTTCTTTGTTCAGGTATGAGTTACGCTCTTGGCCTCGAGTTCAATGTTAATGAATATATATATATATATATTTATATATATATATATATTCATATAAAGACAGTATGTGTATATATATATATATATATATATATATATACACAAATGTAATGAGGCTATGTATTGAGTGGTTGATGAAAATATGACCAGAGGCTGGCAGAATCTAATGCTGCGTTTTTCCTAGGAGCAATGATTTGGTATTTTCTAATTCAGTATTTGCAGTGACTTTTTAAAACTTAACTACTATGAATAATGAAAATCAACCGTTAATAATAATGAAGTCTTATTTAGACACAGTTTTTCTGCATCGATATAGAGAAACTGATTCAAGAAAATCATCAGTCACTTAATCATTTCACGTACTTGAATTAGTTTACAGATCTGGAACCGTTTGAATGAAGGGGAGGTTGGGTCCTCTTGAGGAAAGATCTTGCTACACTGCCCCAAACTTATAATGCCAAAGTCACTTTTCCAGCCCTCCTCAATGGTATCTATAGGCATTGACCAAGGTTTTTGTGCAGTTTTTGTTATTGCTGGGCTTTGAAATCATGTTAATTCCTGGAAATCTAAAATGTCACTGTGGTCCACTGGTCAGAATAGGAGTATATGAAGGTTAAGTAATCAATGGATTTTGGACTAGGTTCTCAAACAATGGATCTAGTGCGTTGCCAGACCTACTCTGTTGGTTATTTATCTGGCCCTGATGTGTGTAATTGGAATAGACATACTCAGAGACTAGTTCTCTGATCTCTGAAGTGAGGAAATTCAACTAGAACTTCCTCTATCTACCAAAACAGTAAACCAAGAGAAATGTCACATTCTATGAGGGATTATAGGCATAAGTGTCACCATTAAAAACTTGAAAGTTGGAGTGTTTGTGATTTACCTCCTACCTGGTAGATAGCTACTCACCTGCACAAAGAACACAAAAAGTAGTATATTTTCAGCTGGCAAGTCCAACAATACACTTTTGCTGTCCCATTTCAGAGATATATGAACTTCTCAGGACCTATGTTATAATCTAAGCAGCAGGGATCTACATCACAGATTTCTTCCACAGATCAATATGCTCATCCATTACAATGATTACATAATTCTGCTTGGATCGGATATATATGAAGTAGCAACTACTCTAAACACATCGGTAAGATATGTGAGTGATGGTGAGAAATGAATCACACCAAACTTAAGGGGTCTGCAGGCTTGAAGAAATTTCTAGGTATCCAGTTGTATAGGAGTGTGCTAGGACAGCCCTTTCAAGGTAAAGGGCAAGTTACTGCATCTGACCCATCCAAACACCAAGAAAAAGGCACAATATCCAAGTAGGCATTTTTGGATTCCGAAAACAATGTAAGAGTCACTTATGAGTATTACTCTGACCCATTTATTTCGTGACCCAGTAAGTGGCCAGCTTTGAGTGAGGCTCACAAGACATGGCTCTGTAACAGGTCCAGCTGCTGTGCAAACTGCTCTGCCATATAGACCATATGACACAGTAAATATGATGATGCTTAAAGTGTCAGGGACAGCGAGAGGGACTGTTTGGAGCCTTCAGAAGACCCCCATGTGGCACACACAGTCCTTAGAATCCTGAAGCAAAGCTAGGTCTTTCTTGCCAAAAAGATTACCACCTTCTTTTGGGAACAACAACCAGCTTGCTACTGGACCTTTAAGTAACAGAAAACTTGACCATGGCCTGCAATGTTACCATGTGATATGAGTGGTCCTTACTGAACTTCATACTCTGCCATGAAATTAAGCATGCACATCAGCACTGCATAATGAAACAGAATTAGGTTCTGAAGGCACAGGGAAGTTGCATGGGAAGGTTGACCAGATGGCTCTGTGGTTCATTGCTTTCTCTTCCCCAACCTGTCCCTAAAATTTCTTGGATAGTTCTCTATGGTCAATTGCCTGAGGAAGGAAAACACAGGAACTACTCACAAATGGATGGCTTCAGCACCACCACCGCACTCTGGGAAGGCCTTAAATGAGAGTGGGAATGGGAAACTCTCCCAATGGGGAAAAGTTGAGGGTGTTTACTTGGTGATTCAATTAACATGAAAGAGAAGGTAGTCAAAAAGTATGGGTTTTCAGCAATTCATAGACTGTGGCCAATTTTTTTGGCCAGATGGTCAAACAGACATAGAATGTGGAGATATTTGTGTCCCCTGTGAATACTCACCAAGTGGTGACCTCAAGACAGAAGGATTTTAAGTGGATGGAATGATTCAGTCAGTGTCTTAGCCCATTGTCTAATGGACTCAGAAACAAAGTGACCATGACAGCAGGATGGAGGTTACGTTTTTCATGCACCAAGGCCAGTCTGACTACAGTCAGTCCCTGCTGAATGCTCAATCTGTCAGCAATTGAGATCAACACTTAACCCTGACATAGCACCATTTCCTGAGGGAATCGGCAAGCTCCATGCTAGTAGGTTGATTGCATAGGACTGCTTCCATAATGGAAGAGGCAGTGTTTTGTTTTTACTGGAATAGACACTTGTTCTGTGGATATGAATTTGCCTTAAATGTCCTCAGCATTTCTGCCAAAACTACCATTTGTGGAATTATAAAACATCTTTTTTTTTAATGATTTTTATTTTTCCCATTATAGCTGATTTACAGTGTTCTGTCAATTTTCTACAGTACAGCAAAGAGCCCCGGTCACACATCCACATATACATTCTTTTTCTCACATTATCCTCCATCATGCTCCATCACAAGTGACTAGTTATAGTTCCCAGTGCTATATCCATTCCAAAGACAATTGTTTGCATCTATTAACCCTAGATTCCCAGTCTAATCTTTTTCTTTTTCTTTTTTACAGCCACACCTGCAGCATATGGAAATTCCCAAGCTAGGGGCTGAGTCAGATCTGCAGCTGCAGACCTCTGCCATAGCCACAGAAACATGATTTGAGCCGCATCTGTGACCTGTGCTACAGCTTGTGGCAACACAGATCCATAACCCACTGAGCAAGTTCAGGGATTGAACCTGCATCCTCACGGACACTATGTTGGGTTCTTAACCCACTGAGCCACATCAGGAATTCCCAAAACATCTTATTCTTATTTCCCATTTTTTAAATGGTAAAGTATCTGTCCTATGGCTTAACTTCTGGGTCTGATGGAGTGATCAGCCTCTTATTAATTGCTTACTCTATAAATTTCTATTGTTTTCAAAGTACCTTTAGTCCACTTTATTTTACTGAAATATAGTTGATTTATGATTTTGCATTAATTTCTGCTGCACAGCAAAAGTAATTCAGTTATACACACACACACACACACACACACACACACATTCTTTTTCAGATTCTTTTCCATTATGGTTTATTACAGGATATTGAATATATTTCCCTGTGCTGTGCAATAAGACCTTATTGTTTATCCATTGTATATATAATACAGATATAATAGTTATCATCTGTTAATCTCAAACTCCCAATCCATCCATCCCTCCCTCCTCCTCCTTGGCAACCACAAGTCTGTTCTCTATATCTGTGAATCTGTTTCATAGTTAAGTTCATTTGTGCTATATTTTAGATTCTACATTTAAGTGATATCATATGGTATTGGTCTTTCTGTCTTCACTTAGTATAAGAATCTCTAGATCCATCCATGTTGCTGCAAATGACAAGTCCCTTTGGTCTTGAACCTTCCTTTATCATAAAGTCCTTTCCTTAGCAGAGATCTTCACTGTGCTCTTCTTGTACGTCCTTCCTCTTCTCTGTACAAAACTCAGAGCCCCTGTTCCAGAGAAGGGACAGTGAACCACTTCTCCTGGTGTGACCCCCTTCATTATGGGCATGGCACTGGACAAAACTGGTAGTTTCTGGTCTCTTGGCTTAGTCTGAAGCTTCTGCCTACTGAATAAATTGGAGTGAGGATGATGGAGACCCCAGTTCTCTCAACCTGCTGTGCCTGGGCTTGAACCTGTGCCTAAAAGTGGGTACTGCTTGGAGAGCCCCTAACCCCTTATCTTTGCTCATCTAGAATTTAGCCTGTCTGACATAGGCTATGGGTCAATTGGAAATACTAGTGGCTTGCCCTTCCTGGGGAGATATGCAGTCCTCATATTCCATTAGCTGAGATGTGGAGGGGACAGGGGTGAGCAGGTCATGGCTCAAGTCTCACAGACTCTTACTGTTCCTACTAAGATGTAATAGGCTTTCTTCAGTAATGTTTTCTTCATTTGATATGTACCCTTAGGACAACCTCTGAGACTTTTTTTTTCTTTTTTTTTTAAATATTGGCCGATTATACTTTCTTCAGTGGGAGTGAGTCTGCAGTACTCCTCACGCTGTCTTCCTGGATGTGTATCTCCATGTGAGCTTGCTTTTGATTGCACTTGGGATATTAGTGTATTTTTTTAGATCGAGGTGTGGCTTTGCTGTGATCTTTATTTGGAGGTTAAGTATGGTTTACTAAGATGTATATATATGCCAACTTGGAAAGGGGTTGACTGTGGTTGTTTTGTATTGTGTCAGTTTGCCTAGGCTGAACTACATTTCCCAGAGCTCTCTTTCCTATGCATGTTGATTGGAATAGGTCTTGATTCTTCTAATATATTTGGAAGGCAGAGATATAGCAACAGCTGTTTTACACACACTGTTGCTTATTTGATGATTCATTTTATTTTAAGGCAATCTTCAAGCCTGAAACCGTTCCACTTTTCTTTGGAGCCTTAATCAGTTTCTCTGGTTCCTAGTCCCAGCTTCTGGAGTTCTACCAAGTTCCAAAGCAACAAGTCATGGGTTTCTGTTTGTGGTCATAGGCTTTGCTTGTGTTTGTGGCTCCAGTATATTCTTGCTCTTCCAGACTTTTAGTTCAAGCATCAGATATGAAGGCAGCACTTTACAGGTACTGTGCAACCATCTCCCCCAATTCTGCAAATCATGTTCACACTTTTAAAAAGTCATTATTTGTATAATGATAAAAGGATCAACATAGATAATATAACATTTTTAAATGTATATGCACCTAGTATCAGAGCGCTTAAATATAAAGCAAATATTAACAAAGGGAGAAATTGATAATATTACAATTAGATGAGGGCATTTTAACATACACTCATTACTTATGTATCAGTCTCCTAGTGTTTCTGCTTCTTTGAAATCTAAATGATAGAAACATCAGCCACTGAAGAACTTTCTCTTGTTGACCCTGAAGAACTTTCTAAAGATGACTCCAAAGCACAACCACACAAAAACAGTAAACAAAAACCCTTGAGTGTTTTTGAGAAGAATGAAGCATGTGATATGGATAAAGAATAACCTCCCATATTACTCCTGCTGTATAGAGAGCTTAAAGAAGCTTGATTCAGAACATTGTGAAAACCTGATCTCTCTTCTGTGTAACACTCCCCTTTTTGTAGTCATAACCAAGTCATATGGTGACCAAGATGCTCTTTCACGGGGATTCAGTAGAGCATCTGGGACCTAAGATGATGCGTGGGGCCTAGATGAATGATTAATGAAAGAAAGAAAATCTCAAACAAACCTGTTGTCGCAGACCCACTTCGACTGTTGGAGACTTTCCTATAGAAGCACATGCTGGGTAAGAATCTTGGCTTCACTAGTTTGAGACCTTGAGAAAGTTACTTAAGCACCTTGTGTCTCATTTTCCTTTTAACTCATGAAATATTTGTAAGGATTGCAAAGTGTATGCTAGCTATTATTATGACTTGCCCACCTCCCTCAGCCCTTCAGTTCTCCTCCAAGTGGGAAGTTTTGGATAAGCTGAGGAGATTCTCAGGTAGGCTTTTCCATCTGGCTCACTCTGGAGTTGTTAGGTCCTGCTGTTAGGGTCCCTGGTCTTCTCAAGCACCAGTCTTTGTGTTCTTGGTTCTGACATTTCCAGATCTTGTTTTTTTTTTTGGGGGGGGGTATCCTGATGTTGGCCCAACATCCAAACTCTTTTCTTGGAACCATAGTAATTTTTTTATCCAATAGGAAAGAGTGTTTCCCTGCAGTGTAACGTTTGTGGCTTCCTCTAGGGTTTGGCCTTTGGGATGCTTAAGAACCCTGCTTTTATAGGTTTATTGCTCCCTCTGCTGGCGACATTTATGATACCAGCAAAAACTGAGGGCTGAGATCTTGCCCTGTGCCTGGTAATGTGTGATTTGTACACCTTGCTTCACTTAACTTTCACACTAGGTCTATCACTCCCATCTTACTACAGACAAGGAAACTAATGCTTGTCATACAACTGGTGAGTCAGCATTAGACCTAGGTAGCCTCGCTCTAGAAAGTGGCTGTATCATCACTGTTCTACAGGAATAGCTGCTTTGAGTGCTATTAGGATTTGCATATAAATCTTTCCTACCTGCTAATGAATGTATGTCGAACTCCTGTTCCATGTGGGACCTTCCCAGAGGAATGTAAACTGACATATTCAGATAAAAATATCTACCTTGTAGGATTGTTGTGAGCAGTCAAGAAAATATTTTAAAATAAACAATTCAGCATAATATCTGACATGCAGTAGGTCCTAAATAAATAATGCTTTACTTTCTTCCAGATATTTCTATTTCCAGCTACTGTGGGTAACTTTCTTACAGCCTTAGGGCATCTTTCAGGAGAACTAAAGGTGTTTGAGTCCCCTTTTATTACAGAAACCTAAACTTCATGATGGGACTCCAACCTCAATTTCTCCACTTCTGTCCTTGTCTTAAGACTTAGAGACTGTGATACAAATAAGACTCCTGATGACTTGACTTGATATTTCAGGGTTGACAAGACGAGACAAACTCATTTTGCTCCTTGCTCTTAGCTTCCTTGCTCTAGACTGAGTCAACACTAATTCCCTTTTGCAAATCTCTTTTTAAGTCCAGGTTTGTTTCTATGCAAACGAGGTGGTTCAAGTTGCCTTTCATATAGGTTAGCATGTAGTGGAATCATTTGTATAAATCAATGAGAGATATGAATCAGCACACCTGCTATCACATCAAAATGGATGAACATATATATTCATTGTTGCAAGAAAGTGAGGGAGTTTGAGTTTGCCTTTGTTTCCAACGCTGACTTTGCTAAAAGTGAGAGAAGTTTAAATGCTCTAGGCCTTTGCCTTTTAACCTTTGTGCACAAATTGAGGGATTACACCCAACCATCTCTAAGATCTCTTGAATTCAGTGGTTTTCATATTTCAGATCTCATTCTTCGTAATTACTAGAGAAAATCCTTGACACCCTGCTGAGTGTTTAGCAATAACACTCAGAAATAGGCACTAGGGTTATTGTTCACATATAACTTAAAAACTATAATAACATACAAATTAAATTTATGATAGTCCTAATGACATCTTACAATGTTTTTATTTAAGTGAAACATTTTCGTAAATCTTGGGATATCGGTAATTGTTAAAAAAAAAAAAAAGCTTAACTATAAAAGAGATAGAACTCTTGATAGGAAAGTGTAATAGGTTTGAAATGCAAGGGAAAATAATCCGTAACTATAGATTTCACAGATGTATTTTAAAATTGGAACATATACTATTTCTTATTACAGTATCAGTTTTACATATATAATTAGGGATCCTGCTAAATACTTTAAGTAGATTAGTTATAATGTACCTTAACGAGACTGTTTTAAATTTTTCCTTCCCTGGGATGCTAGTTGGCCTTCTTGACGCTAGTGATCCATGTCTCTGATCCAGATCCTCTTTATAAGACAAGAATAAACGTCAAAGAATTTGAGGATAATCTTATCAAAAGGATGAAAAGATACAGTAGAGGAAATATGATTTGTCTGGAGAATGAAAAGGCTCACATAGTTATTACTTCGTGTAAGTGTAGTATAATCGACTGATTACAGCTTCTAGTTTATCAGGATTAAGTATTATAATTTCTGAAATGCTCAGTCGTATTAAACCCTCGCCTATCCATTCTTGCGCTGTTGACATTTCACGTGGTGATCAGTATGCAGAGGAAATCTGCCTGTGTCTGTTGTATGAAGCCCTACACCTGCTCTACTGGCTGTCTCTCTCAACAGATTGCGTTGAGGACAATACAAAATACTTTAATTTTTCCATCCAAAAGAGCCATATCGGTACTATGGTACTGCTAACAAATAAGTTATTCTGAATCTCAAACCATGTGGCCAGGAAGACAAGGAAGTTCCAGAAGCAGGGAGGGGAAGGAGGTGCACACACCCAGCAGCAAGATGTTCATGTTGTTCTGCTCGTACGGATTCCAACCTGCAGTATTTTCTATTTGCATGTAAGGGAAATCAAGAAGTTTGAACTCATGTGTTTCAGGGTAAGCCCAGTGCATTCTGCTTATATTGCAAAAGTAAGAACTACCGGATTAGAATTTCCACCTCTCACCACTTGCTACCTCTGTGAGAACACCGTACCCTTCAAAGGCCATTCATTTCCCCCCATGACGTGGGACCCAGTGTCCTTCAGCACATTTATCATGCACTGCATGATTTATATGCCTGCATATTAGAATTCCCTTGCTTCAGAGATCAGACAGTAACAGAATACAAAGTTATATGTTTGGGGTGGGAGGCTAGACAGACATAAGTAGTGAAACTCTTAATATTATTATATAACTTAAATAGAGAAAGCAAGAAGCAGAGTCAAGTTTAAAAAACAGAGCAAAATAAAACAAAGCCTTTAAGTCATTTTGCTTATCTGAATTTCTTATTCCAGCCATAATTCTCCTTATAAATCAGTGCTTTCAAATCTCACTCTTGATGCAATGCTCAAGCAGATGGGGCTGAATGATAATTTTTTCCTCAGGTAGAGAGAATGAAGAAGGAATAAACAGGTCTTCTAGATAATTGCATCAGCCTTCTTCACCGTTCCAATGCCATGCCAACCTTTCAAGTAATGTCCCTTTTGTCTCGCTGGGAAAAATCATTTCATGATTTATTACACTGGATTAAAGACTGTGTACACTCTGGAGCTAGAACATGACTAAAGGGCAGTCTGGCAGAAAGGATATCAGAACAGTTTGTACGTTTACATTTTTCTGAATTACTTGAATAAACTTTTGGGACTACTTTCCCAAGGAAACAATCAGATGATAAAACAGACGTGAGCTATATAAACTATAGATGATGGTACCTGGTTATCTCCATATTTCTAGAGTTTAGATAAGAAGTGGTTGTGCAGAAAGCTTTCTTTTTTGAGATTTGTGTTTCATTACATTTGTCAAAATGAATTCCATAATATGGGACTTCTTTCCTTCTTCTTTTTGTAAAATTTTTGTCCACACCTGTGGCATGTGGCAGTTTCAGAGACAGAACCCACACCAAAGTTGTGACCTATGCCACAGCTGCAACAGCACTGAATCCTTAACCCGCTGCACCACAAGGGAACTTCCTGTGACTTCTTTCAATATCATTAATTGTCATTGAGGTTGAGAGCCTGAGTTTTTGTACCTATTATTCCAATATGCAGAAAATGCTGTGATAAAGAGCCTATAGTGTTCTTTTTCTAGATAACACTTTTAAAAAGTACAAAATCAATGTCTGTGCTCTCCATGCCTGAACTAAGAGAGAGGTTTCAGTCTGGCAGTGATGAAATTTGATTTCTCATTTCTACGATGGCCTCTCTCAAGATCACTTAGTTAGCTATTCCATCTGCTTATCAATTCATGGCCTCTTTGACTAAATAAGATGGCAGTATTCCTCCTTAACATGAACTGTAAATTCTTAAGAGTACGGGAAAGATTTTTATTTTTGATGCCTCACATAGAAAGCTGTATCCTCTACTATACACTCCAATAGATGGAATATTTAAAGATTTCACTGGAAGCCAGTTCTACTGTTCTAACAACATAATCTACCTTTTCAGCTGAGGAATTTCACAAGATTTTGTGAGGAGAAAGAGAAAACCTGCTTAGCCAACTATCTGTTATTTATCACAGAGGCGATGGGTATTGTGCTCTACTCCCTTTCATTCCTATGTGTCATTTGTACACTTTATTAAAACATAAATTCAGGATTAAAAAGAAACCATGACATCTCATCATCAACATCACCAACAAAGTTATGTTGATAATAGAAACTTTGTTTTCTGAGAACTTATCTATCCTGAAAGCATAATTTTCAAGACTTAAACCTTGATTCTTACATACATTGAGTGAGCATCAAAGACATATTTAACTCATGAATGAGATAACCAACTGAATGATAAAACTGATTCAAAAATTTACAGATAGAAATATTTATAGTCACTGAAAACAGAATAATGGCATATAATGATTAAATTAAAAAAAACTCATTAATGCCCTTCAGGGATTTGTGGGTGTGGGTTTTGACTAATGGAATAAACCTAAGTGAGATTCTCAGGAGAATTATATTAGCAGAAACACTCTAAACTTGGACTGAGAGAGAGACAGAACGAAATGAAAGGCGATCCCTCAGCCCTAGAAGGCAGGCAGAGAAAATCTGTGAGCTGCAAACTTGTGCTAACTTTCTTAAAAAAAAAAAAAAATTTTTAGTAACATTAGTTTCTTGAAGTTTCTAAGTTTGGGGGTAATTCGTTACTCAGCTGTAGATAACTAAGACACAATGAAAGGTTCAATGTTGTGTTTGAAATATGTGGCTTGCACACAATTTAGGAAGAGAGATAAGAGGGGTGCACAGACATCCATAACCCAAAATTAAGTTAGATAAGTGTCACAAGAGGAGCTCATAGAAAGTTGAGAAATAATGAGCAAAGAGTCCATCTGGCCACAGGGACGAGAACAAGCAGATGAGATGTAGTCTAAGAGATAGTAATTGAAAATACAGATGCTGGATTTGAAACCTGATTTTGCCAATTATAAGTAGTGTATCCTGGGGCTAGTCAATACCCTCTACCAGTTTTTCTATCTAAAAAATGTGAGAATTACAGGATGAAGACACATCTTGTTTGTCTTTATGCCACTTCCTCAGCATATGTATTAGTAGTTCTCTCTTTTACCCTCGATAAAGTCTTGATTTGGGTGACAAACTATATGGTAAAATTATTAATTGAAATAATACATACGCAACATCAAAAGTTATGTTAAAGAAAAAACACTGCCAAATTTACTCTTCACAGCAACCATAACCAACATTTAGTGAATTTTATCCAGTTAACCCTTTGCACTTATGCACATATATGTACTGAGATATTAGCTATTTGTATATGTGAACGTAGGTGTGAGCGTTTATACACTGGATACCCATAAAACATAAAATGAAGAACATTATAATAAGCTATAGATATGGTTATGTCTCACCCAGAAATAAATTATTTACAAAGAAAGTAAAATCAACAATGTTTCACTCAGAAATTATTTACAAAGAAGTAAAATTAACAAAACAATGAGATAAACTTTAAGCAGAACCACCTGGGGTGGTGGTAGAGGCAGTGAGAAGAGGAACTGAGAAATAATTGGTTGCTCATCTCTGTTCTCATTGAGTACCACTTTGGTGATGAGGCAAACTCAACTTTCATTATTCTCACAACAACTAAAGACATAGAGACATGGATACCTTAGTTGGGGGCTGGAAAATATATCCATTGCGTGATAGCTTTTTACAAAACAGATTCTTAAAATTACGTTAGTGTCAAACTCATTCCTTAGTGATGATGAGGACTAGTATTTAGCTGTCTTCTCCCAGTGAATGGTAGAGAGTGGTATGCAGAATTTGCTAGCATCACTCTGGAGTGACTCAGTGGAAATCTAAATCATGAATGTTTTAGAAATATTTTTTTTTAGGGCCATACCCAAGGCATATGGAAGTTCTCAAGCTAAGGGTCAAATTGGAGCTACAGCTGCTGGCCACAGCTGCAACCACAGCAACACCAGATCCTTAAGCCCTTGTGTGAGGCCAGGGATCGAACCTACATCCTCATGGATGCTAGTTGGATTCACTTCTGCTAAGCCATGACAGGAACTCGCTAAAAACGTCTTTTAACTTGAAAAGAAATTCATTGTCTTGAGCACTTTCTCAGGACATGGATTTAATACTCAGGCAAGAACACAGCTGTGGGGCTAGTATGGTAGCTTTTAGAAGCCTAGAGCAAGTAAGAACCTAAGTGAACCACGGTGGAATGTGTGCATGGCAGGTGGTAAAGGAAGTAATACAAAGGCTTAGATGTCGAATGCTGAAATACATATATGTGATGAGGCCAGGAAACTTACCAGAAGACTTTCTTCCATGGAGGGTCCAGAGGACACACGGCACCAGCATCACCGAATTCAGTGGTGGCCTCCTCTGAAGACCAGGGCTACCATCCTCAAGTCATGTGGCACAACTACCTAATGCATGCTTTTAAGGCAGTGCTCATTCCCTGAAATGCTCTCCAGGTTGAGTCTTACACTTGAGTTGTATAAAATTACTATTAATATACCTGTTCTTCCTATGAAAACAATTACTTTTCTCTTTGTGCTGATGAATTACTCAACTTCTAGAAACTGCATGGTCCATAAAATATCATCGTACTATCCTGAGCGGTAAGAAAAATCTCATAGAAAAAGCACAGGTCTCAAATTAGGAAGAATTTTCTTTTGTGACCAGATGTGTAATTTGGGCTATAAAAAGTCTCTGAATTTCAAGTTTCTTATATTTAATATAAAAACAACAGTAATAAACCCTGACATGTATTGAGTGCATACTATGTGCAAAGCACTATCGTAAGTCCTTTCCTTGGAATTATTTATTCAATCCTCATAGCAGCCCCATGATTACACTAGTATCGTCTACAGTTTATTGATAAAGAGTCTGAGGCAAAGCAAGATTGATAACTAGTAACATGACCACATTTGCAATGGTTAGATCCATTCCAGAATGTCAAACTTCAGGACCCACCCTCTTAGTCAAATGATAACTTGCCTTTCTACTTTGATTCAATATTTGAAAAAGGGTGTTTTAAGCTCTTACTCTGTTCCAAGTCCCATGGATTCAGTAGAGATGAAATGGAAAATGTCTCTGCTCTCTTGCAGTTCACATTCCAGTGAAGAAATGAAAATAATGAAGTGATTGTTGTCAGATTCAAACACATAATCCAGTGGGCCTGGAAAATAGAGGGGATGACATTTCAAAGCTTCCTCCCCTGAAATGTCAGAGAAAAAAATTATTATTTGACACAGAACTGAAAAAAATCAGACAGGATAGGATCCCCAAAACTTGCTTTTGTGAATTCTGGTAAAATGCAGTTACATTTATGATTTAGTGATTAGAAAAAGGCAAACTGCTACTCCTCTGTGAACAGTAACAAGCTGTTAAAGGCAAATACTCTGTGTATTAAGTGATAATTTTTCCACATTTTAGGTGAACCCTTATCTTTTCAAACTCTGACATGATAACAGCTTTTGTGTTGATACACTTTTTGTCAAATTTGCCCTGAGATGAAGGGTTGTTACAAACGTACCTATTATCTGTAGCATATATGATGTTATTGGGAATAGGATAGAGGGATATAATAGCTTTCTTTCCTTAGTTAATTTCTAATCCAAAGTAGGGTGGAAGGAAAAGAAACTTGTAACTGAATATTTTACTTCCAGGTTTGTTGCAGTATCTATAATTTTAACGGAATATTTTACTGGGAGCTTTGTTGTAATAGCTATAATTTTAAGGAAAAATGCAGAGAAAGAAGGAATTGGTGTGGACCAGCATGGATTTAGCAGGTTTTACATTTACACGGCTTCTGACATTCACTGATTTTTAACTGCTGTCACCAGAGAAAAAGTTATTGTGAGAGTCCTCAGAAAGGACAACATACCCTACTGAAAAGCAAAATTTTCTTTGGCTAATGGTGTTTCCTGTATGTTTAACATACAAATGACATATTTAACCACATATAAAATTCATATTACCCACAAGTTAAAAAAACATCACTGCACACAAAAAGCAAACACCAGGTAAAACAATGACTGTTAAATCTCAGGGTATGTTTTTTGTTGTTAAGACACGTGTAAATTTTTCTGTAGATTTACCATGAACAATTGATGTAACTAGATTTATGGACTAAAGTAATTACTGAGCTTGTGCTACAAATGGAACAGATGAATATTTTTTAAATTTAATGATGTTCCACTTATCAGAATTCAACTAACTGATATTATAGAACCTGACAGCCCTACCCCTAGGACACCTGGTGAAATTTACATGTAATGTGCTGGTCCAACTATAAATGAAGACCCTTTAGTCTTGATTTGGCTCAAGTAGGCACTGAAGACTTCTTTGAGGAATATGGAAATAATCTGCTATAATATATATTCTGATATAAGCTTGCTGCTGACAGTTCTATATCCTGCAAGAAAGGGGAATGATTTTTACTGTTAAATGATTATTTGACATTTCCACTCTCCATTATAAGCACACATTAGCCAACTGCTGGATGTACAGATGTTGCTGGCTGACTAAACAAACATAGTCCCTTATTGCTGGAAAGGATAAAATCCTCAACGTGTTTGTTATGGTTGTAAAGGAAGACATCGTAAATATATAAAGGCTGGGATATGGGAAGGATTAAAACTATAATTTTATTTTTACTTTGGTAAGAATCAGTGTAAGCCAAATGAAGCAAGTATTTATTCCCTAGGTTGTACTGCAATGTAAAATTTAAATTAATAGTTTTATTTTGTGATTTACTTTTAAAATAGCAAAATTTGGTTAATATTTTGGGTATTGACAGTGAAATTTTGTGTCATTCTGGGGAGGTATTACCCCTATTGTGATATCCTTGCTTTTGTGGTAGAAATAGAAAAATAGAATGCACTGAAAGCAAGACAAACCTATAGATTTTCCCAAGACTAAAAAAGTAGCTTCTCATTTTTTTTTCTCACCACTTCCACTCCATCATGATGACCATCTCTCTCCTCTTCACTTTAAAATTAGAGGAGACAAAGATACCCTGACACAGAAGTGTCATTTAGCCAAAGTGAGTAGTGTAGTTTTAGACTTCGACGGGTGCAAGCACATAAATTAATGGTGCCTGTGTCACTGCACTAAGATTTACAGGTTAATCCTTGGAGAGTCCCATTTGAGCTTCTGTTGGACCAATGGGGGTTCCTGGGCCCCAGTGTTTTGTTTGTTCATTTGTTTTAGAAAGCACAGATCTCTTTCCAGGAAGCAAAGGTATAAAACTGAATAAATTGGAGTCCCCATTGTGGCTCAGAGGTAACGAACCTGACTAGTATCCATGGGGATGTGGGTTTAATCCCTGGCCCTGCTCAGTGGGTTAAGGATCTGGCATTGCCATGAGCTGTGGTGTAGGTTGCAAAGCAGCTCAGATCCCATGTTGCCAAAGCTATGGTGTAGGATGGTAGCTGTAGCTCCGATTTAACCCCTAGCCTGGGAACTTCCAAATGCCCTTAAAACAACAACAGCAACAATAACAAAAACTCAGTGACTTAAAGTCTCCATTGACGGCTCTCACTGCTCACTTCTCTCCAGAACAGCTGGCGGTAGAAATGTAATGTTCTTCCAGGATCAGGTCACACTCACTCCAAACAACTGCACAAGTCAAATACCTGAGCGCATAGTATGCCCCAGGCATTGGGGGGTGTGAGGGAGAAAAATGACAAGATTCTCCCCTAACAGCAGTGATCATTCAGTTACAACATACTGTGTAGTAGCTTTATTTTGTCATGTACGTTGAGCTTTCTTTCCCGAGATGATTTATATTGACAATGTTTCTAACTGAAATATTCTTTGGAAACTACAGAGGTTATTTGAAGAATTGCAAAGGGCAAAATACTGGCATGTGTCTGAATTCGTGTTTGTCTAATAAACAAAGGGAGAGGGATAAGTAAAACTTAACTTGTTTGTCCGAAGATATTATAAACTATGAGTAGCTTACGTATATTAACTCAGAGCACCTTCCAAGGGAGCAAGGAAAAGGCCATTATGTGGCCTGATGGAAGAACTGACCAACTTTTCCTTTTCCTATGGGTGGGTAGTCTTGATAAGATAGAGCCTTAAATCAAGAGACTGATTTTTCCTTTCTAGCTGTCCTAACTGCGGAGTGAATAAAATTAACTGTGAGTTATTCTAATCAGTTACTCAATGATTGACTTAAGTTGACTAGAAAAGAGTTAATTTTTTGCCATGGATATTTAGATACCTTGATGTTTCTATTTCAAGCTTATTTGAAAATAGGGTAATATCTATTGGGTAGAAGATTCAGAACTAGAAATTAATAAATCTCATGTGATTTTTTTTTTACATGACAATAAGATGAAATTTTCACATATATGGGTCTGTTTTCACATCCATGCTTTGTTGGTCCTCTGGAGCAAGCATCAGAAAGGAAAACAGCGGTTGCATAAAATATTATAATTTCGACTTGCTATGCCACTCTTACTTAGGAAGTTTCCTTCATCTTTTTTTTTTCTTGGATGTCTAGGATGAATTTTAAACCAACTTTATATTGTACAAATCAAATATTTTGAAGGAAAGAATATACATATTTTTCAGAGTGGTAAGAAATAAAACCAAGATAATACTTTAAGAATTGTGATTCCAGCTCAGTAATTTGTACAGAAATTTAAAAAATACTAATGGTGAATAAGAATTTTCTAGAATAGACAGTACAGTTTTATTTTATCATTGACTAATAGGTGAATAGGATACATTTCAATATTACAATCTTCATTTAAGTTAGTTAATACAAATATTATAAATAATTGAATAAATTTTCCAATGGAAAAACATGTTTTAAAAATACACTTTCACCATCCTTGTTCTCTGAGTCAAGAGAATTTGTAAATTATAGTTTGGATAACTCAGAAATTAGAAGACAAAGTTAAAATGAAGTTTTTATAACATTAATAAGTATCAGGGAAGAGGAAAAAGGGCAAGAATTTTGAGTGCTTACTTTCGACTGAGCATTGAGTTGGATATATGATATATGCTATTTCATATGTTACAGTATTTTCCACTTTCTACAACCAGGAATAAAAGACACAGGTCAGTGTCATTTGCACGCAAGTGATTACACCCATTAGTCATTTTTCAGAGGGATCAGTAGTCAGTGGTAAAGCCTTTCTGCTGGCCTTAACATTGCCAGAGACATAGTGTCTCTATGTCCCCCGGCATTCATCTTCTCTTTCACTTGTCCCAAGCTAGCCACGTGCCAGCTGTTGAATCAGTAAGTTTTAACAAGGGAAATGCTAAACTAGAAACTATTTCCACTGGGTCCTTCCCCAGGGCACATTTCCCTGAGCAAGATACCGGTGCCCATGCCTGCATCAGAAGAAGTTCTCATTAGCAAATGCCTCCTTACAGATGGACTCGTTGCCATCTTGTTGCCGTTATTTTCTTGCTTGAAATCTGATGCAGGGCATTTTGCCAAGCAATTTGGAGCTGGGAATGTATTTTGTCTTGCTTGAAAATTTAACTGTTGGACTCGTTGCTCTTAAAAATGGCCAGGTAACACATGAAACCCATATTCTTGGGCCACTCCAGAATTTTATGCCCTCCCTGCCTAGGACCTTTAGGGATGAAACTAAGAAAAATTTGGTAAGACTAACAATGAATATGAAGGCCAAGTTAAAGTTAAGGATGGAATATGGATTATGTCTCTTAGACATATTACTTTGTAACACAAAGTGACATATAAGGGCTTAAAGTATGAAGCTTCTCATTATTTTGAGACATCTACAAAAAGGTGTATGAAGATACAGCCCAGAAGCTTACCTAAAACCATGCCTAATAAACTAGGACTGGAACTATAAAGTGTACAACTTTTATTTCTATTAATTTTGTATTGAAATATAGCTGATTTATTTCAAGCTTAGAGTCTTTTTGGACTAATTGAATTTCTAGAAAAGTATAAAATTAAATAATAGACTTTTGTTGTTCTTTCTGATTTAAATGTGAATTCTTAAGGCATTCCCCATCTTCAACTGGTTATTATTGTAATTTAGGAATTTCTTTTTGATAAATATTTTTATCACATTAAGAAATTTTCTTCTTACTGACTTAAAATTATTAATGAATTTTATTGCATATTTTCCCCTAAGGAGAATTTCTTAACTTTTTGAATTATTAACATGATATCATATTTAATAACTTTTCTAAAATTAAATGAAATTTGACTTTCCACTCCAAATTTACCTTGCTACAAATATATTACAATTTTTATACTAATACTCACAAAATTAATATACAGGCTTCAAGTGATATATTCTTTTTTTTTTTTCACATTCATTTGTTTATGTATTGTCCATGGCTGGTTTAGTTAAGTGATATTTTCTTATGAGTATTACTTTGCTCAGTACAATAAATGGGCAAGTTTAATACATTTTTATTTTGGCATGCTATATACAGGGTGACTATTTCTTTTTTGAAAGTCTGAAAGAACTCATACCTAAAACTTTTAGAGATAATTATGTGATATATATTTGTATTTATTTCCTGTCATTGGTCTATTCAAGATTCCTTCCTCTCTCTCCTTCCCTCCCTTCCTTTCCTATCTTCCTTTCTTCTTTCCATCCACTTTTTAAAATTGTATATAAACATGCACACAAAAAACTGCATAAAACTTAAACAGCTCAGTTAATCATACATATACATACACACATACATGCACACATACCCACTTTATATTACCCTGAGAAGATAAACACTGTTTTAGAGTTTCTAAATCTCAACACTACAAACACTAACACCAGACAATGGCTGGTTAAAGGGAGCCTACCTGGGCATTGTAGAATGTTAAACAGCAGTACGGATCTCTACCCACTCAAAATCAGCAGAAGACTCCTACCTCCCCCGGCCTCCCCCCCCCCCC
>PVHT020000257.1:8053787-8075586 GCA_004024745.2 Catagonus wagneri | reverse complement strand
CGGCATTTGGTTGTAGTTTTGCTGTTTTTTGGGAGAGAAGTTGAGCTCCAGTCCTTCTATTCCGCCATCTTAATCCAATCTCGATAACTAGTGATCCTGCTTCTTTATGTAACTAAAATATTATTTACCTCTGGAGACTGTGGGTGATAGGCTGCAAAGACACTATTTTTTTACCTAAGGAAAATTGAACTCTGTATTAAGAAACAATTAAATTACTAATCACTTTGCTGTGATATAAGATTGATTATAGGGTTTATTAGTATAGCAGACCAATTTCAGTTTTGTACCTTAAAATAGGGAGTGACCCTGAGTCCTTGGATATGTTTCTTATTCCAATTGTTTCTTTTCTGGGGTATCAGTGTTTATCAAGCTTCCCTAACTTGATGGGACTTGGTGAGATCTACGACCTGCATCACAGGTACTGGGAGACTGCTAAAAATCTCTATTTACTTCTTTAGCTTCCAGATGATGCTTTCAGTTGGATTCTTGAGAATATCTTTCTGTATATACTCAGATTAAGAGTCAGCTAAAGATTCGACAGATATTTATATGTGGATTTTAAGATTATTCTATCTGTAGCTGACTCCTTTCTGAGATTGCCTATTGCAATTTTCATTTCTAGAAGGACCATTATCAAACTTTTGACAATGCTTTAGCCCTGTGAGACTTTAGCTCTCTCATCCAGGTGCCATAAAAGCTAGGCAGTGATTTCATGGCTCTGGACCTCAATCAGTGTGATTCTCATTTCTCAGATGAGCCACATCCCTTCATTTCTGCTACATTTTGTTCACTCTCCAATAGCTTTTAAGAGTTGTCTATATTTTTCTTCCAGGGTTTTCATTGTTACCATCAGATTTAGTGGTAGATAGGCTGAAATTCTATTACTTAAGCAAAATTTGCAAACTTTTTTTTTAAATTAAGGAACAGTTATCTGGTTGAAGAGTTTGATTTCATTTCCCCCCCTCCCTTTGGTTTCACCCATGGCATGTGGAAGTTCCTGGGCCAGGGATCGAACCCTAGTCACAGCAGTGACAACTGCAGGATCCTTAACCCACTGATCCACAAGGGAACTCCTGAAGAGTTTTTTAATTAAGTACAGCAACATAAAATAATATTTTAAAGAATCAAGTCTAATATGATACCAGAAGCAAAGCAATAAAAGAAAAAACTAGTATTTTTGAACTTTATCAAAATTAAAAAGTTTGGTATATCAAAGGACATCATCAAAAGAGTGAAAAAACAACCCACAGAATGGGAAAAACATTTGTAAACCACATATATGATAAGGGAATAATGTCCAGGATATAAAAAAAAACTCCTACAGCTCAGCAACAAGAACAAACAACCTAATTCAAAAATGGGCAAAGGACTTAAGTAGACATTTTCCTCCAGAGAAAATATACAAATGGTCAAGCACACGAAAAGCTGCCTAACATCAGCACTTATTAGGGGAATGAAGATCAAAACTACAATGTGAGATACTGCTTCACATTCATTAGAATGGCTATAAACAATGAAAAAAGAAAATAACAACTGTTGGCATGGATTTGAAGAAACTGAAACCTCATACATAGGTGGTGGGGATATAAAATTGTTCAGTCCCTGTGGAAAACAACTGGACAGTTGTTCAAAATTTAGCATAGGTTACCATATGACCTAATAATTTCATCCTAGGTATGTACCCAAAAGAATTGAGAGCTGAGTCTCAGATACTTGTACACCAATGTTCATAGCAGCATTATTCATAACTAAAAAGTAGAAACAACCCAAAAGTTCAGCAATAGAAAAATTAATAAAATGTCATGTATACATACATTGGATTATTATTCAGCCATAAAAAACAGTAAAATTCTGGTACATATTACAACATTGGGGAACCTGGAAAACATTATAAGTGAAATTAATTAGGCTTGAAAGGACAGATATTGTATGATTGCATTTATATGAAGTCCCTAGAATAGGCAGATTGATAGAGACAGAAAATAGAGTTTACTAGACTGGGTGGGGGAAATGGGGAGTTATTTTTTTACTGAGTATTTAGTTTCTTTTTAGGATGATGAGTAAGTTCTCAAAATCAATAATGGTGATGGGTACATAACAGTGTGAATGTACTCAATCCCACTTAAAATGGTAAATTTTTATCATGTACATGCTACCACAATAAAAAAATCAAATTTACCCTTAAAATATGAGGATGCGTTACAAGTGAGGATTTTCAGTGGTAGTTGAAGAAATTCAATAGCATTTTCCGGCAAAGAAACCATCCTAAAAAGCAATCTGAAAACGCACTAAAACCAGCCATCTTGTGACAGAAAATAAATGATGAGATATACTTTTGAATTATGTCGTCTTATAGCTCCAATTATGTTTTAAATTCTTATAAGCGTAGTATGTGTCTTATTCTGACTCATACATTTATATTCACTTAATTTTCATTTTAATGATTCTATTATACATATGATATTATTTTCTTTTTGCCCTTCACATAAACTCACATTCAGTAAGACTCCCTCCTCGTGGATTTACCTATGTTTTGACAGGTTTTAGGATAGTGTTTGTCTTCTGCAATTGACTCATTTAGCTAACTATAAAATAAGTCTTTTTCTCATAAGTTATTCATCTTATTCTTGTATTATTCTATGTGAATGGTTTTGTTAGGCATATGATCGATTAATCCTTACTGAGGACACTGTTTTATGATTGCTTTTCTTCATCCTTGGTAACTGCTCTGGTAACACAACCTAACCAAACTCTTTGCCTGCTCATTTCCCAGAAATCCCCCAACTACTAGGTGCATTTGTTTCCATCCAGTCTCTTGTAGCGGCTTAAAGATAATTTTTGGTTGTGTGAATGGGTCAAATACTTTGAAATCTGTCCTATAATATAGTCTTTTTCTCAATTTTATTATGAAATGAAATAAATGTACTTATTTCATTTAATAGTTTTGCACTTCAGAAGTAAGTCAGATTTATATGATACAGTCCACAAGGGGTGTTGCATATCTGGAAATGTTTTATTAGCTATTGGCACTACATATATTTTTTCCCTTAGTGTCTTCGTGTTCACGTATCTCAGTTTTCATTCTTAAGGAACCTCTTTCCATTAAACATACATCTCTTTTCTTCTTCTTTGTCATGTAATTCCACTTTGACTTTGATCCACAACAACCTATTATTTCCTAACAATAAACTTACTATTTGGAGAACTGTTTCTATACCCTTTGGAATTTTTTTTTAATCCAAGTCTATTTTTTCATTCTTTAATTCCTCAGATACGCTGTAACATTGAATTATAGTTTTAGGTTTGAAGAATATGAAAAATAATCACTAATATTTATTGTTGCCAAATTTTGCTAATGAAAATACAAGACAGAGTTCCCATTGCGGTTCAGTGAGTTAAGAACCTAATTATTTCTCAGTGAGGATGTGGGTTTGATCTGTGGCTTTACTTATGTGGGTTAAGGATCTGGTATTGCCACAAGCTTCAGTGTAGGTCACAGATGCAGCTGCAGTTCCAATTGGACCCCTGGACTGGGAACTTCCATATGCCATAAGTGTGGCTGGCCATAGAAAAGGAGAGAGAGAGAGAGAGAGAGAGAGAGGGAGAGGGAGAAGGAGAGACACTAGACACTGTGTTAAATTAGAATCTCAGGTAATCAACAAATACTTGCTTTTAATATAAGTACATCGCATGCAATATTTGAGGCATACTTATGTTAAAATTTTTGTTTTTTGAAATCTGAAATGAACATTCACTTAGTATCCTTCATTTAATCTGGCAATCCTACTGATGCCATACCCAAGATAAAGGTAATTTTAGTTTCTCTTGGTGTGATACTTTTTTAGAAAGCCTTGATTTCTAAATTCGAAAGTGTTTGTCATAGCAAATAACATTTATATTTGAGTACTGTCTGATTAACAACTCTAGAGCAAACTCTTAAAACATTTTATTCATTCATTCTTTATTTCCCTGTGGCATATGGGAAGATCCTGGGCCAGAGACTGAATCCGAGCCACAGAAGCAACCTACACTGCAGCTGTGGCAGTGTGGGATCCTTAACCACTGGGCTGGATAGGGGATTGAACCCATATCCCATTCCTCCAGGGATGCTGCTGATCCCTTGCACCACAGTGGGAACTCCTTAAAACATTTTGAAAGATCTGTTAAATATTGTCATCAGAACATTTCCTGAGTTTCTCAATGAGCAAATCAAAGTTCTTTTAAAAATTAGCAGTTGTGGAGTTCCCTTCGTGTATCAGTGGTTAACAAATCCGACTAAGAACCATGAGGTTGCGGGTTCGATCCCTGGCCTTGCTCAGTGGGTTAAGGATCCGGCGTTGCCATGAGCTGTGGTGTAGGCTGCAGATGCGGCTCGGATCCCGCGTTGCTGTGGCTATGGCGAAGGCTGGCAGCTACAGCTCCCGTTAGACCCCTAGCCTTGGGAACCTCCATATGCCGCAGTTGCGGCTCTAGATAAAGGCAAAAAGACAAAAAAAAATTAGCAGTTGTATATATTATAACAGAATTAAAATGCAGAAACAAAGAGAGGTGAAATCATAACTATCACCTACATTTATTTAATTTCCTATAAACTAAACACAAATATGTTTCCAGTTTGAAAATAATGAAACAAAACCTGTAAACTTTTTTATAGGGCTACATTGTTTTTAGGAAAAAAAATATTTTTTGTGGTCATGAAAATTAAGAACTATATGCACATCACTTTTGAAACAGCTTTTTTCCAAATTTGTCTTTGAGAGCTAAAAATAAAATCTTCATAGCTCATATCATGTACTCCAAACATGTACAGCCTAAAGCACAATTTTACAGCTGAATTTTAAGCCCCTGTGAAATGGGGTTTCTAATGGAAATGCTGACAGACTGCTAGCTGCAGGGACATCAGCAGGCACCATTATAATAAATGGGTCTGAGGGAGACATGATACAGGCCCACAGGTAATTAATGGCAGGAGTAAAATAAAATATAGGCACACTATCCCACTGAGAGCATGACGCAATGGAAGAAACTTGTAATAAAACACAAAGAATGTCTTTAGCAAAGAACTGTCAGGAAAGACTTGTAAAATAAATTGTGAGCTGGGACTTTAGCTATAAGCAGTCATTGCATATTCCTTTGTAATTAGGATTTTTAAAAAACACACTATAAAAATCATTTTTTGGCTAAGCAAAATTACTCTCTGTAATGGATTGCGAAGTCAATGAAATATAAACTCAACTTCTCAAGCAGCTAATAATAACCAACACTTTCCATTTGGAAAGTCTCACTATAAAAAGCCCAAGACTGTGACTCCATTTTGCAGAAGAATTGGTTGTAATAGTCTTAAACTCTGGAGACTAAGAAGATCCTAAATACTTTGGGTCATAATTCTTCTTAACCTTTGAAATCTATAGTAACTTTTGGTTCATTTTTTTTTTCTCAATTAGAGGATAGCTGATAACAACTTAAGTGACTGAAATCAACTTTAACTTCTACATAGGACTTTAGCTCAGTGATTGTCTTCCAGAAAGAGTCAGTATTTGTTAGTGTATATGTATTTTTTTCCAGGCTAAAATGTGTCTTAGAAGATGGAACGTGTAGATTATGACACTACTGTGCAACTGGAAGGATATATAGTGGGGTGCGTGACAGGTGGGGATGACAGTAAAAAAAAAAAACAAGGAAGGAAGGAAAGAGGAAAGGAGGAAAGGAATAAAGAAAGAAAATGAATGACCATGACAAATGACTGACCTAAAATTTTTAAAAGGTTTCCATAAATCCTCTATCTTGTTTTCTGGCCTCAGGGTGGCAGTAAATTAATCCTATATGTTTAATGAGATGACTGAGGCCCCAGAAGTTTGGATGTCTTGCCAAGATCTCATTGCCAGGAAACTGGAGGAATAATGACAAATATCAACCACTTCCTCCTACTAAAGTTTTTCCATTTTAATATATTGCCCTTATAATTTCAGAAAAGAGTAAAATTTTTGCCTGATTTATAAGCCTAGATTGGGGCTGAATAATTCAGATAAACTGGCTTCTTTTAGCAATATCTGCATAGATACTGCATTATAGTTTCTTATGCATAAAAGCATTATCAATAAAAATAACTACCATTATGTTCTCAATAATTACTTACTAGAAAAATAGTTTACCTAATGGAGAGATTTTTTAATTGCTTCTAGTAAAATTTGTAAAAATGCTTAAAGCTTATTACATTTTTAAAATTGGTCATTCTTTTCTTTTTTTTCTTTTTCTTATTTGACCTATGAAACATATCACCTTGATAATGTTTCTGAATCAGTCTCTGAGATAAAGAAATAATAGAATAACTTATGAAAAATTCATCAGTTCTTTACTTCTGATTATACAAATGTTTTTTGTGAAATTTATGGAAATATATATCATTTACGTTTGTTGGTTAGGTAACAGATATTATCTACTTTCAACTTTAGGTTAGTAGAAGTATAATTTTGGAGTTAGAACATGGTGATAACTAAATTGTTTTCAAATTCTTTACCTTAAGATTAAGTAGAATATGGTGGACCAGTATTTTTTTTTTTTTGTCTTTTTGCCTTATCTAGGGCCACACCCATGGCATATGGAGGTTCCCAGGCTAGGGGTCTAACGGGAGCTGTAGCTGCTGGCCTTCGCCACAGCCACAGCAACGTGGGATCCAAGCCACATCTGCAACCTACACCACAGCTCACGGCAACGCTGGATCCTTAACCCACTGAGCAAGGTCAGGGATCGAATCTGCAACCTCATGGTTCCTAGTCAGATTCATTAACCACTGAGCCACTACGGGAACTCTGGGACCAGTATTTTAAATTGCATTTTAATTGCAATTCAGACCTGTATGAATGTAAGTAAACTCCCTTAAGATGAAATATAGGAGAAGGTGAGATGAGATAATTTACAGTCTCTGGTCACCTTGCACTTTGCTTTGATAATTCCATGAGGTGTCAGTCACAGAAGATAAAATCTAGCCTCATTGAACTAGGAAGTATGGAATAAAGGGGCATACCCTAAGTGAATGTATAAATTTGAAGGAGGCCCATTCTACAGAGAGAAGCAGGAGGGAACCTGGTCTCTCTTTCCCAAGTGGAGGAAAATTATTTCCCATGAAGTAACTTCATGGAAAATTTACAAGGCAGCCTTCATGTGAATATGTAACCCAAGCACACGTGGCCTTTGTGTTTCAAAATACCTTCATCGTAGTGTTTAGTTGTAAGTGATATCTGATATACAAATTTAAAGTATTCACTATGTAGCCAATGAATTTCTTATATCTCAAGGTTTTGATTTCTACACATTAGGGTGCATTCGTTGAAGTCCTCAGTCAGTAATAAGGGTTCTAAGGCTCATAAGATTATCAAAGCATAAGTAATAATTTGTCTTAAATTATGTAAAAATAATGTTAACTTTTGTATTTTTATTAATATATGCTAAAGCAATGGAAATCCTTTCAATTATTTGTGTCTGACTGGAATTTTTGTATGTAAAATGACTATTTGCATTACCCATGTTTAACTTGTTTACTTATTAAAACTACAGATTTTAATAAGTACTTTTATCAAGTTTATGTTTTGATTTTAGTTTATAAATCTGGAGTTCCTGTTGTGGCTCAGCAGTTAGTGAACCTGACTAACATCCATGAGGACGTGGGTTCGATCCCTGGCCTCACTCAGTGGGTTAAGGATCTGGCATTGGAGTGAGCTATGGTGTAGGTCACAGACGCAGCTCGGATCTCATGTGGCTGTGGCTGTGGCATAGGCTAGCAGCTACAGTTCCAAATGGACCCCTAGCCTGGGAACTTCCATATGCCGTGGCTGAGGCCCTAAAAGACAAAAAGACAAAAAATTTTTTATAAATCTGATAGTTTTTATAAAAAATACTAAATATTCATTCTTCCTTGATCACTATTAAATTAACTCAATTATTTTTACAGGTTAAAACTTTAATATATTACCTCACTTACATAATTGATTACATTTATAAACACATTTCAAACTGTAGTCACAGATTTGACATATGTGAATCTCTCAAGACTTTGAATATCAAAAAGATGTACAAATCAATCAAAATCTACCAGT
Organism: Catagonus wagneri; assembly: GCA_004024745.2. Classification (NCBI taxonomy): domain Eukaryota; kingdom Metazoa; phylum Chordata; class Mammalia; order Artiodactyla; family Tayassuidae; genus Catagonus; species Catagonus wagneri. The sequence continues at coordinate 8,067,493 of PVHT020000257.1, read as the reverse complement.
GCACTTAAACTCACAAATTAAAGTCTTGATTTTTAGCTATAAAAATTCAAATCATGGGAGTTCCCTTGTGCCACAGCAGGTTAAGGATCTGCTGTTGTCACTGCAGTGGCTCAGGTCCCTGATGTGACTCAGGTTCCATCACTGGCCCGGTAACATCGTCATGCTGTGGGCATGGCCAGAAAAAAAAATGCAAATTATGTATCTAAGTATAATTTGAAAACCTAAACATTTCAAATTGAATCTGAATTCTGTTAGGCCTTTCAATATATCAGATTTATTTTAAAGCATTTCAAATATTTAAATGACAGAATGATCACCATGGTTAGAAAAGATTGCTAAGCTTAATAAAATAATATTAATGCTAGTGTTCTTATTTTCTTCCTTATTTTTGTATTTATTTCTGTAACTTCCAGGGATTAAAAACTGATTTACAATAAAAATTAAGGGATTGAAATTAAGATCTCAAACTGGCTAAAGTTTCTTTATCCCAGATTTGGCATCAAAATGCATTTATAGACATGGGTAATGGACCAAGATTCTCAACAGGTATATGGGATCTGGGCTTGATTTCTTGATAATTCCGCCTGAGGTACACATTAATAAGGCTATTTCTGTCTGTATTAAACTAGTCAAGGGCAAGTGGAGACTTAAATGTTATGCTTTTCAGCTTGAAGTTTGCCTTTTAATTTTTTAATTTAGCACATAAAAGTGTTCCCTGGTAAAGTTTAAGACTTACCTTCATTCTATTTTGGTTTTAACCACTTGAATTTTCAACCTTATTTGGAAGATTGAATTCTGAACCCTACAACACAGTGCAACTAATCTTGCTCTTGGATTGCAGTGGATAAAACTCATATTGAAGATCCTGTAATAAAACTCTTTGTTGCTCAAGTAAAAAGTAATTGAATTCTCCATGCTTTTCAATATATCTTATTTTCCTAATTGACTGTCCTTTTATACTTACTGAACTAAATTCCTAATATTGTATAAATATTCATTTCAAAACTAGTGACTTATAAACCAGTGAGTGAGGGTAACCTTTTCTTTTTTTTTTTTTTCTTGTTCACAGTTTTGTAAGCCAGGAATTTGAGATGGGTCAAGCTGTTGGCTGTGGCTGTAGTTATTTTCAGGCTTGATTAAGCTGGGCATCTAAATAACTCATTCAGTTGACTGGCAGCTGATGCTGACTACTGGCTGGGAGTTCAGCTAGGGTAGTCAACCAGTGAGTTTAGGCATAGCCTCTCTTTATGGTTACTCACAGAATGTTTGCCTTAGGGTACCTGAATTTCTTACATGGGGCTCAGAGCCCCACCATGAGTGGCCCCTTGGGTAGGTTGTAAGCTGCATTTCTTTTATGACCTAGCCCTAGAAGTTACATAATTTCACTTTATCTGTGTCCTATTGGTCAAAATGTTCACAAATTCAGGATTTGATTCAAGTGGAGAGCTTACACCCCATGTCCAGATGAGAAAATTGCCAAAGATATTGTTGCCTAAAGACAATTCCATATGTATTTATTGATAAACCTGAAGTCACCTAAACGAAATCTATCAAAAAGTTATGACTTATCCAATCTTACAGTTATATCTTATTACATGGGCTTTTTTTATTTAGGTTAAAGTTTAGGAAAACTTTTGTGTGTGTGTGTGTGTGTTTGCAAACTGTTTAATTAATTAAATTTATTACCCAATTTTGTACACCATAAATTAAATTACTACTTATAATTTAAATGATGAATTTATATATAATGGAAGATAGAACATTATGATGCACTCTTATAACACTTCTCCATTTAAGTGTACTTTTCATTTTATGACATTATTTTACCAAAATATTTTCTTACTGCTAGAAATAAGACCTTCCTTAATTGGTTAATAAAACTTTAAGGGCCTTATTACAGATGTTACAGGCAATTTATCAAAGGCACTTCTCTCATCAGGAAAGCAGAAGGACAGTGCTTGAACATAAGGTACGTCAAATCACACAAGTAACAAATCAAGCAAATCAAGTGTTTCTACAACCTGGAAGAAAAGGCAGATGCTTAGGAAGAATAAAATGACAAAGACATTTTAAATACTAACACTCTGCTTTGTGGTGATAGGTTATCTTTAGGCAGAAGAGTATTTGGGAATATGATGTTTTCCAACAATTTCTGGCAGCTGAGGACTTGAGTCTCACACTGTTAGTGAATTGCAAGGGATCTTAGCTAGAAGTATGTAGCACAACTGCAACCTGGGACTGGCTGGGAATTAAACCTCTCTGTCTTCACTAACCTATCATCTCCCAGACCTCTCCTCTCATGTTAGTTTTCTGAATTACTTTTGTTTCTAAACTACCTATAAAAAGACATTTTATTTGCAATGACTGTAGATTCACATGCGGTAGTAAGAAAGAATGCAATGAGTACCCTTCACCTGGTTTCCCCCAATGGCAACAGCTTGTAATAGTATAGCATGATGTTAGAATCAAGACGTTGTCATTAATATCATCTGGCAACCTACCCAGATTTCACAATTTTATATGTACTTACATGTGTTTGTGTGTGTGTATTTAGTTCTCTGCAAATTTGTAATATGTATAGTTTTATTTATTGTCATCATAGTCAAGGTGCAGAAAAGCTGCATTACCGTAAGAATCCATGCGCTGCTGTCCTTTTATATTTACCCTCTTCTCTCCTTCCTGTACTTATTTATTGTTAGATTCAAAAGACATAAAATTAAATTTTAAGGAACATAATTAAAATAACAAGGAAGAAAGATGAAAATTACAGAAACTGTAGATATTTTTAATTGGAGGTATTCTTAGGGATAATTATTATTATTACACTTGTAATTCTGTTGTTCTACAATTATAACTGAACAAATCATATAAAGTAGCAATCCCCTGTATTAAATACCTATATGAATACTTTGAAGGAGCATTGTATATATAATTATGTAAAGTTTTGTGTGACCAAGTGTTGCTTCCTGCTTGTTGATTTATATATTCCAAAATCTTATAGTTTGTTTGAATAGCACTCATAGAAGAGAAGCAATCTTTACAATGGTGTGAAAATGAGAATGAAAGAAGAGCCTTAAAATAATTTTAGTTGTTGACCTAAAACAGACTGCCAGATGTTTCTCCAGCAAAGATAGGTTTATTTCGGATCAGCAGAGAACTGCAAAATTCAGAGTCTGCGACCATGGTGAGCCTTGTGCAAGTCCCCCAACAGCAAGGGCAGGAGAATGCTTTCATAGAGGGGAAAAGGAAGTTGGGAGGGCTGTAGTAAATAAAGAGCCCATGGCTTTTCATTGGCTGAGACCTCGCCAGGAAAGGAGTCTTTCTTCTTCCTGCTGCGCTGCCATTGAGATGGGTGTGAGAACTCCCTCTTCTGGACTCCTAACTCTTACTTAATTATGATTTTTGTGGATTAATTTTGTATACAGCAATCTCAGGACATTTATTATTTTTAATCCAAAATGAGGCAAGACATTATTTTCAAAATTCATCTTAAATTTTTGATCAATTTTTATTTCCAACAGTTTAGACTTTGAAATTATGTTTAAATTTAAATTAGCTTTAGTTGAATAAAATGAACTTTGGGCCTTTAATTTCATATGTGTGGATCTTCTTTTGATGAAAACCAAAATTATTTTAATTCATAGGTTGTTGCTTGGTAGCTCTCATAAGCTGCAATATCATCTACTTTGTGTCTGTCATGTATTTCACTGATAATAATTGGGAATATCTATTATTTCATAGGTCTAACTTGGTTTTGTTCCTTCAGTATTATCTATCATTAAAAATTATCTGACACACTTATTCTTTGCTTAGGTACAATAAGATAAATTTTAAAATACATAAGACATCAGATAAATAATCCAGTGTGGCAAAACGTATCTTTAACAATTTGGACAAAACTGAAACTTATTTTCAGTCATGTTAAAAGTTTGTTCCGTGATTAAAGCATTACCAACAGAACATTTCTTTGGTGGTAATCACACATCAGCATGCAGTAGCATTTACTTATGATCAGTTTTCATGTTATCACACAATTAATAGTCTACTTTTTAATTTAGTGCATTAACCTTTATATAATTGATAATTTTGGCTATGTTATGGAACATACTGTCTAGTTTAGCTGATATTCATCAGACTTTCTCAATGGAGAAAGCCCTGAGTTGATTTACATTCTGGTTCAATCTTCTTAATATGTGTATCTACTCATAAATGTTTTCCTGTGGTTATAGCTGTACCAACAGAAGTTAATCTTGTCCAAAACTTAAACTCCAAGCCACATTTACTGACAGTGATGACATATTTAGGTGTCTCAGCAAAGTTAAATTGTAGCAAAGTAAAATTATTAAAGAGTATACTCTCAAATTCTAAATTTTGCTTGTTGATGGGTTTAAATTTGTGTGTGTGTATGTGTTCGTATGATTGTGCTCCAGACTGGTCTGTGTTTCACATTTAGAATAATACTGATTTAGATCCCTCTCAGCCTGCTATGTTTTTACATTTCTCCTGTGAGAGAAGACCTTAAATTGTCACACTTTTCAAGAAGTATTCTTCAAGAAGAAGCATTTGGGAAGCCAGGCATATTACATTTTAAAAACACACACCTACATATTTTAAAACTTTCCTTGAACCATCTGAGGGAAAAGAACCTCTGGACTTTTCAATGTAATGAAAGGTTTATTAGAAAAGTTTATGTCAAATACTGCCCACCCATTAGGTAGCTCTTCCTTTCATTTATAAACTGAATAACATGTCTGGAAATGACTTGAGATGTTACCCTAGAATTTCAGTTTTCATATATCTTGGCTTAGCTTTCTTCACTTTTTATTTAAGTCTGTCTCACTAATGTCAATGTTCTGAATAGTTTCCACTAGTATGAAATAAAAGTGATTCACATATCTGTTAGATGTGATCCTTTCATATGCTCTTCTTATTCTCAGAATTGACAAAATTTAAAAATTGTCCAGGAAAGAGAATCCCTTTTCAATACAATTTTGGTCAAGTACAAGCAAGCTTTATATACAATAAATCCTTCTTGGGCAGAGTATAAGCTCCCAGTTTCAGGAATTTTTTTTTAAATTGAAATCGTAATACATATTTATAGTTTTATTTTTGTAGTTATGTAATCTTTGAATTATTGAAGCCACACTGAATTTTGTTCGTGAAACTATTGTTGACATGCTTCTTCTGAGCACTGTAGTTTCATTTGTACATAGATAACAATAAAACCTACCCATAAATCAATCTGCATTATAATTTCTGATTTTTTTTCTTCCTGCATAGCTAGAAAAATATTTTAAAATGCATTTTAAGACATATTCAGTATCCAAAGAATAATACCCTTGGCTAGATTTTAAGAATTGCATTACTTGCTTTGGGAACTTCTCATACACAGCAGTAAACTTTTTAACTGAGGAAATTGTGATAGCTAGTGTCACTCAGGGTGTATCAGTAGAAAATCTGAGCATCATAAATGTAAATGCCAAAATGCATAAAATCGTACTGATTACATTCCACTTGGAAAAGCACCTCATTTTACATTTTACTAGAGGCAGGAGAAACTGTATCCGTATCTACTTTATTTATTCAATTTAGAGTTCCTCACATTCAAAATGTTACTTACTTGCCTTTTGGAATGACCTATTTGTTAGCAGTATAGAAAACTAACTCTAAGAGTATAACATAAGAATTTAAGGTCTTTCATAGTTTAAATTTATTCTGTGGAACACTTCTGCTTATGCATGCAGATGGGCTAATGGTGCTGTGACTGTCATTAACCCAGAGTCACTTGCAAAATGATATGCTGAGAGATTATTTTCTGTGATTATAGTCTTGGGCTTTCAGTTACATGGCCTGTTTTTGAGCATAAGCATAATGTCATTTTCTTTTTGTCTCTTAGCAAAACACAAAGGTTTTGCTAAAATGAATTAACTCTGTGGTTGATTGCCTCCCAACTCCAGATTCTCTCCACTGCAGCTCCTGTCTTTTCCAAAGCTCAGTGCATTATTCCAGGTTGTGCCCCAGTAAGTCACTGACATATCTTTAAATGCACTTTCCTCCATCAGTTCACTGGGTGGCACATCTCTGTTTGTCATCAGTTCTTTTCACACAAGCAGCCGAGCAAATCTGAATTCAAATCAACTCTTTTGTTTGTTGATGAACTCACTATTCTGCAATCCTTTGTTGTTTGTATTTTAATCCTTCCATTTCATGGCAGGGATTTTTTTTTTTCAAGTATGTAGGTGGCATTAGTAAAATCAGCTAGCATCTAAATCAAATTTTAGACATAATGTTTTATATTTCACCGGAATTTGTTTCTGGGCTCTTTGAAGCTTAGCTTCATCGGAACTATATCCTTTCCTGATTTATCTTTTCAATATCTATATCATATCTATAGGCATAGCTAATCACTTTAACTGAAACTTTCTTGTATTCCTATGTCTGAGTTCTGACAGAATCATTGCTGCTAGTCACCAGGTGTGAAAGTTGGGAGCCCTCTCTACTTCCTTTTTCACCTTTAACTAACCATTCCCACCCTGACACTCAATAAGTCTTGTTTTTACTTCTTGCCTCTCTCAAGTTACTCTTTCCTTTGCATCACTGCCTTTCACCCCTCCCATGTTCCACTTAGTAAAAGCTGAAATTCTTATTTGACATACATGGAGGAAAAGAGAGCATTGTAAAGTGGCAAGCTTGGGAAAGTCATAACAAGGGCACGCTTCCTAAGAAAATAATCTGAGGTGAACACAATGTTTTGTGTATAAATATATTGCATACATTGAACATTGATTTTTAAGTACTGTCTTCCTTCGGGTGGCTATTCTTTGTATCACCTCTGCCAATGAAGCCATGTATAGTCAGAGCATACCTGAAAGAAATTCTGCTTCAGATAATCTTCACAGGAAATTATGATTTTTAGATTTTCTCCAATTCCTTCCATATCAACATTTGTCTTCATTTCAGCCTATTGCTGTCTCATGAATTCTCTAATTTCATAAATACTATATCTTCTTGAATTATTTTTTAGAATGGCAAATACTTTCCTGAATTTTTTTTCTGGGTACGGTAGTAGAATATTTTCAGACGTTTACTTTTCGTTAAGTCTTCGTGATGACTTCATGGCCCCTTTTCTCTTCTTTCTTTCTTTCTTTCTTTTTTTTTTTTTTTTTTTTTTTTTCATCAACCCTGTGGGTTTTTCCCTTCCCTCCTCCCTGTCTCCCTCCCTTTTTTTTTTTTTTTTTTTTTTTTTTTTTTTTTTTTTTTTTTTTTTTTTTTTTTTTTTTTTTTTTTTTTTTTTTTGTATTGTTCATCAACCATGAGGGTTGTTCCCTTCCATCCTCCCTGTCTCCCTACCTTATTCTTTCTTTTTTCTTTTCTTTTCTTTCTCTTTTTTAATTACTTAATGAACTTTATTACATTTCTAGGTGTACAGAAATCATCACAACCAAATTTTTAGAGCATTTCCATTCCAAACCCTCAGTGCATCCCCCCCAACCCCCAACCTGTCTCATTTGGAAACCATAAGTTTTTCAAAGTCTGTCGGTGTATCTGTTCTGCAAAGAAGTTCACTGTGTCCTTTTTCTGGATTCCACATGTAAGTGATAGCATTTGATGTTGGTGTCTCATTGTCTGAATGACTTCACTTAGTATGATAATTTCTAGGTCCATCCATGTTGCTGCAATTGCTTTTATTTCTTTCCTTTTAATGGCTGAGTAATATTCCATTGTGTATATGTACCACTTCTTCTTGATCCACTCCTCTGTCAATGGACATTTAGGTTGTTTACATGTCTTGGCTATTGTGTAGAGTGCTGCAATGAACACTGGAGTACATGTGTCTTTCCAAGTCAAGGTTTCCTCTGAATAGATGCCCAGGAGTGGGATTGCTGGTTCAAATGGTAATTCTATTTTTAGTTTAGTCTCTATACTATTTTACACAGTGGTAGACCCAGTTTACATTCCCACCAACAGGGTAATAGGGTTCCTTTTTCTCCACACCCTCTCCAGCACTTATTGTTTGTAGACTTTTTGATAATGGTTGTTCTGGCCGGTGTAAGCTGGTACCTCATAGTGGTTTTGATTTGCATTTCTCTAATAACGCATGATGTTGAACATCTTTTCATGTGTTTTTTGGCCATTTGTATATCTTCTTTGGAGAACTGTCTGTTTGGATCTTCTGTACATTTTTTGATGGTTTTTTTTTGTTTTTTTGGGAATTGAGCTGTAGGAGGTGTTTATAAATTTTGGAGATTAATCCCTTGTTAGTCGATTCATTTGCAAAAATTTTCTCCCATTCTGTGGGTTGTCTTTTCGTTTTGTTTAGGGTTTCCTTTGCTGTCTTGGCTTTCTGTTGTCTTGGTCATGGGTATAGGTCCCCCCGGCCCCACAGCTAGAATTAAGGTTGATTTGTTTAGATTTAGTCTAATACTGGGATTACTGGAAAATACTCTCTTTTGAAATGTGATTATTTTTCTATCTTTATTATTCTAAAGAGACACTAAAACAAAAAATAAGCAAATTCTTTCATTCTCCAAACTCAGTATCCTTAGGGTTGTATTTTCTTGAAAATATCAAACTTCACTTTTTGGAATCATTTATCCCAGGAAGCAGTGTAATACTGGAAACAGCCTTTCCCCATCATTCCTTCTCCCCATTTCCCCTACCCCCCGATTCCCATCTGGATTTTTCCTGAGTCTGCTGACTTTAAGGCTAGCCGTTTCAGAATTAATGCAGAAATTTAGAAGCAGATGGAAAAAAACTCTCTGCCTCAAAAAAATTAAGATGACTCTCCATTTTTTTTTTATTCTGATTGATACAAATTCTGGATCTAAGGCAGATCTCACAGAGGTGAGACTGTGTCATAGTATTAAAACTTATATTACCAGGGCAAAGCTACTGATTGCAAAACCAGTGATATTTTTTAGATAACAAGTAAATACTCTCCCAAATTTCTATAATTTTAAAATTTTCACATTTTCTGTGTCATTTGAAATATTTTAGGAATCTGAAAGAGGTAACCTAGATAACATTTAAGCCGAGAAATCTCATGATCTCAGTTTGGCTCACTTGTTTATAGATACATTCCCAGAATTTCACTGCAGTCTTCCTTTTCAAACCTCAATTTGAGCTCTGTCCTAAATAGAGTAGTATATAAACTCTCAGGGCTGCAGACAATTCAGTCATCTTGTTTTAAAGCTGTGGAATTGGGAATATTTGTCACTATTAAAATATGCAAAAATGTTGGAGTTCCCATTGTGGCTCAGCAGAAACAAATCTGGCTAGCATCCATGAGGATGCAGTTTCAATCCCTGGCCTAGCTCTGTGGGTTAAGGATCTGGCATTGCCATGAGCTGTGGTGTAGGTGGCAGACCTAGCTCGGATCCTATGTTGCTATGGATGTGGTGTAGCCTGGCAGCTGTACCTCTGATTGGACCGCTAGCCTGGGAGCCTCCATATGCTGCAGGGGCAGCCCTAAAAAGAAAAAGAAAAAAAAAATGTGAAAATGTGAGCTCAACTAATTTGATTTAACAGCAACGATTCTCTAGTAGAATACGAGAGAAGTTGAAAAAATTAAATACCATTTCAAGAGGGTAGATAAAATCATAGTGAAACATTTGGCAGTGGTATGCCAAATATATAAAGAAATAATAAGGTGTAATCAATTCAATCACTCTAGCACAGAGATAAACTAAGTACTGAACTTAGAGATCCACAACTGTACAGACTTAGTGACTGCTCTGTTTGTAACCTCTAATAAAGAAGCATAAAATTGCCAATGGAATAAAGAGCATAAATTCTGACTTTATGAAATTTGCAATTTGATGGATATTCCAACCTTTTGATGTTGTGCAGAATAAATAACTCAATATATTTCTCTAAAAACATAAAGCCATACACAGAGCTGATCCTTGAAATGCTGATTTTTCAGCACAGATCACAACAACAATAAACAGAAAGGAAATAGCATAATTTCTTATGAAGGGTAAATGATTTTAAAGAACATACACTTTGAAAGTTTCATCAAATCAGTATATTTTAAGTGAATTTAATTTGTTTGTCTTCCTTTAGAGTCTGTCAACTATAGTGAACTCCCAAAGGTCATAGACTCATAATACTGAATACATAGTACGCTTATATTAAATGTTTCTTGAGTAATAAGTAAATGAATGAATATGTATGTTATTGATTTAGAAAAAGGAAACAAGAGTTCCCTGCCTTTAAATTTTTTCTTACAAGAAATGTTGTCAACAAATTTCTTTAAAACATTGTCAAGCTCCTAAGAGAGCTGCAGGCGAATAAACTGTTCTAATGCATTGATTAAATAATAAGCAATTGATCAGTACATTAAAAGTCAGGCTTTGATTTGTTATTAGCCTCTTAATATCTATTAATCTTATATACTCTTTTCTTACTATTCAATGAAATGTACTATCAGGGGTTGCCATGGATCTTTGCAAGGTAGGTTCTTAATTTAGCAAAATTCTAGCAGCACGTTTGTTTACCAGATAACAGGAAAAATTTGGGAACTTAATCCAAGATTCTGCATGTTAGATTAATTCCTTTTGCCCCTCCATGTCAGCTCTCTGTTCTTCTCTGCCCTGTTCTCTGCTCCCAGAAGGCTGAGTTGAGTGAACAATATCATTGGCTTCCAAAAGAGTTTGACTGAGGGAGAACCTACGAAGCATATTACAAGGAAGGGGAAGTGGGGTATGGAGACCCTTTGAAAGTGGGTTACAACTTTTGTTAAGGCATATCTTCCCTGTAATTATAGCATTTTCTGGTCTAATCTCGGGAACATAGGGAGAGCCCTGTGATCTGACATTCTAACAATTTCTTTAAAATACACTTGTTTATTAATACTCTTTGTTAAATCCTTCAGGAATAATCATAATTTGAGCATTCAATCTATTTCCTATTGGGATCCCACAAGAAGAAATTTTTCTTACTTTTATGCTCAATACTATAGTACCAAAACGTTGCCTTTCTCAAAAAGACTCCAACATGACATGAAAATGTAAGAGAATCTTTAGGAAAAACAATAAAAGTAACTAAATCTTTATTTGAATCTTTAAAAGGTTTTTTCTTTTTTTCAAAATGAAATGAAAAATTTCTCACTCAATGATTTTTTTTTTTCTTTTTAGGGCCACACTAGCAGCATATGGAGGTTTCCAGGCTAGGGGTTGAATCGGAGCTATAGCTGCCGGCCTGCGCCACAGCCACAGCAACGTGGGATCCAAGCCATATCTGTGACCTACACCACAGCTCAAGGCAATGCCAGATCCTTAACCCACTGAGTGAGGCCAGGGATGGAACCAGCAACCTCATGGTTCCTAGTGGGACTCATTTCCGCTGAGCCACAATGGGAACTCCAGTGATTTGTTTTTTCTTTCTTGTCTCTTTTTTACAAGTTTATTTATCAGAAAGAATGCAACAGTCATGCATTATAAAGAAAAATTGTTCAGTGGGAAATGCTCACAGACATCTGAATTAGTGAACTAAATCTGTCGATTTCAAAATGCTAAACTCATTGAATTTTTCAAGGAAATGAAATCAGGTTTACTGCCTTAAAATTAAAAAAAAGAGTCAATTGAAACACTGACAATTGATATTATAAAACTTATTTCAACAGTGCAGTACAGAGATTTTTTTATTAGTTGTATAAATCAAACTGCTTCACGATATTATTATTCATCAGATTTTTACTTTGAGAATGTTATTCGTCCTTGAGTTTGAGCTGTATAAATCAATTTATACCCATGATCTTGAAGTAAACACAGTTCACATTAATCTTTAGTTTACTTGGTATTTTCTTAACACCCATGCAAGAGCCTCTTCATATCATATGCACTTGCTTATTGCTGCCTTAGCCTTTTTTTCCAAGTCGTTTCTCATGAGAAAAATTTCATCTCTGCATTAGGGTTATGAGGTTCTTTGGTTCATGGACTTTTTTTTTTGTCTTTTTCTAGGGCCAAACCTGCGGCATATGGAGGTTCCCAGGCTAGGGGTTTAATTAGAGTTGTTGCTGCCGGCCTTCACCACAGCAACGCCAGATCTGAGCCGTGTCTATGACCTACACCACAGCTCACAGCAATGCCAGATCCTTAACCCACTGAGTGAGGCTAGGGATCAAACCCGCAACCTCATGGTTCCTAGTCGGATTTGTTAACCACTGAGCCAGGATGGGAACTTAAGGACTATTTTTTTATACTTCTTTAGGATTCGTTAAAGCACATGTTACAGTTTATGCATACATTACAAAGGTCTGATTTTAAGAGTTCAGTGACTAAAACTATTCTATAGCCAATGCCAAATTGTCTCATAATGGATGTCCCAGGAATATAAGAATAGTTATCTGGGTGTTTCCGTTGTGGCATAGGGGAAACAAATCCCACTAGGAACCATGAGGTTGTGGGTTCAATCCCTGGCCTTGCTCAGTGGGTTAAGGATCCGGTGTTGCCGTGAGCTGTGGTGTTGGTCCCAGAGGCAGTTCCGATCTGGTGTTACTGTTGCTGTGGCTGTGGTGTAGGCTGGCGGCTACAGCTCAGATTGGACCCCTAGCCTGGGAACCTCCATATGCCGCGGGTGCAGCCCTGAAAACAAAAACAAAAACAATAGTTATCTGAATCAAGCCTTAGAAATATGAAATTTTGACTTTGAAAGGGACTTTCTTATGCTTACCTCTACTCAGTAATCTGTTAACAAATGTTAAAATGCATAACATATAGCCAGTGTTGCTTTAGGCAGAACGAATGATGCAAATAATGAGATACAAATGAATCTGTAACATCACTGAGCTTATATTATAAATTTAAACATATCATAGACATCTTTAAGCATTTTAACTTAGCCAAATTTAACCGTTTTCTCCATTTGGGAGGAGCCCTCATGGAGTAAGTTGTGCTAAGAGTCAAAGTTTCACTGCCACCACATTAAAAGTGAGAAAGCTAGATATTCCTTCTTCCAGCTGCTGGGAAAAGAAGACATAATCTGCTTAACCTTTGAATCTTGAAGATTTAAAGCAAATACATAGGGAGGTTAAGATGTTATTTTTGGCATTAAGGTTGAGGTACTGAATCACTAGACACAGAGGGCACATCTTTATTCAAACTGTTTCTGGAACCAGCCTGGACTGTTTTCCTATTTCCTAGCACCCCTGGATCCTGCTTATGTCCCGAGCCTGATTCTGCAGGCTTCACTGATTCTATAAATTCTTTTTCTGCTGAAATTATCTAGTTTTGGTTCAGTTGCTTGCAGTCAAGATCTGGAATTGATGTGTAAGATGAAAACTAAACTGCATACAAAAATTTAGAAAGTTTAACAGTTATGGTAACATCATGACTATATGGCATCAAGGTTGAGTGTGGGCTCTAGTTTTCATGGAAGATTCCATGGAATAGAATATATATGTTGGAGCTTGATGAATGAGTAGACTGAATAAGTAGGAATGAGAAGGGAGGGAGTTCCAGGTCCTGTAGGCAACAATGTCAGTGCCAATTTGGGTTCAGGAAAAAGTGGGATTATGGAGAGGCAGTGCCTATTTTTTCCAGGATAAAATTAATTGTCTCATGATTTCTTTTGAATCTCACTATAATTGTCTTACATATTTCAGTTTTGTTAATTTATATGTAATCTCCAAATTCATAAAAAAATTCCAGTGATGTCTAGTATGGAATTTGATTTATATTTATTTACAAAGCAAAATCAATAGA
>PVHT020000257.1:7885683-8053687 GCA_004024745.2 Catagonus wagneri | reverse complement strand
AACGAAACAAAATAAAACTCTATTTCAGTGACTTTGGGTAGTGTTTACAAAGGTTAAATAAAATTTAAATTTAATTATATCAAATTGAGAATAGAAAATAGGTTCTAACTACATTTTACTGTAAAGAGGTGTTTTGAATTTCTTCCTCTTATTTTGTTCATTTTTCTTTCTTTGCTTCTCAATTTCAAAAACATGATATCATGAAAAGGAAATACCATTAAGCCCATTTTAGTCAGTGAATGAGTTAAATATTAAAATTTGGTTAAGCAAATGTTTGTACTTTAAAATTCATTTAGATATGGCGAACAGACTTGTTGCCAAGGGTGGGGGTGGGGGAGGGAGTGGGATGGACTGGAGGTTTGAGGTTAGTAGATGCAAATTATTACATTTAGAATGGATTGGCAAAGAGGTCCTACTGTACAGCACAGGGGACTATATCCAATCTCCTGAGATAGACCATGATGGGAAATAATATTTTAAAAAAAGAATGTGTGTATATGTGTAAGTATTCACATACATATACACATACATACATATATACACATATATATGTATATATGACTAAGTCGCTTTGCTGTACAGTAGAAACTGGCACAGCATTGTAAATCAACTATATTTTAAATATAAGAAAACAAGACAAAATACAATTCAATTAAGCAAAATTTTATTGAGTCTCTTCTAAATGCTAGTCACTGTCTTAGTGGGAGAAGTGCAATGATAAACAGGAAAAAAATCCTGGTCTTCAAAAGGCTTGCATCTGAGAGAAAAAAGAACATTCTTTTGTTTCATTCTGGGGGTCAGGGTGGACTTCTTCCAGGGTTATCAATGGGAAATCACTTGCTGCGTTTCAGGCCAACATTTTTTTCCCGATTAAATTGTGGGAAATCCTCAAGCAAGTGCAATGCCAAGAATGCTGCCTCAAGAATATAACCCCTAGAGATAAGTATTTTTCAGTTAAAATTTGGTAGGAAGATTACTTTTTATCAGAGTCATCAGACATATTTTATAACCATTTTTATGATTCTTCAGGAAGGAGGAAATAAAGGCTGAATCTAGAAGCACCTTGCCTCTTAAACTTAGAGCTGCCTCTGAATTAACTTTTAATAAGTTCTCTCTGCAATACCACTATTTAATAATATCCTTAATATGTCACATTGTTTTAATGGTAGCAACTCTTTCATGCTAAGCTTCTACAAAGGGAAATGCAGTACACTAAAATTCAAAATTCTTGGCATAGCCCTGGTTCTTGTGCTTACCAGCTGTGCAACCATGAAAGAGCCCAATAATCACACCCAATTTTCCTACATCACAGGCTTGTTGTAGGATTACATACAATAATGAATGTAAAATCTTAAGTGAACTATGAAATGCTACAAATAGAAGCAATTATATTTTTAAGGTTTTAAAAAAGATGCTCAAGAGAAAGTGGTACAGTACATTTAACAATTAGTTTCCACATGCTACAGCCCCCAATTTGGAGAGTTTATGATTTTGGCAGGGATAAGACAGGGTTATATGTTCACCTTGCATACAACAAGATAATGTCATGATACTATCTTGTGATGCCAATAATACTAGGCATAAATTTTTCACAGAAAGAAATAATTCAAGAAGGGGTTGTAAAAGAGGTATATTAACCCTAGTCCAGTTTGCCAAGATGCATGCCCTGACCCTGGACTATTGCAGCCTTGAGGAGGGGATATTTTTGTGTTTGTATCCACGTCTAATTTACATAAGATTGTCTAATATGTTAGGGGAGTCCTTTCATTCCCAATCTATACCTTCTATAGATTGGGAATACCCTCTATAGATTGGGAATGAAATATGAACTTACTCATTTTTATTTATAGCCATGATATAATGTTGTCCACAGTAGATTTTGAAGATCTCTTAACATCGGATTCATGATTTGAGTGGGCTTATAGAAATTGTTCTGATTTTTTGCTCTTCTTAAGATTTAAAACATGTGTCCTATCTCAATATTTTGATAAATTTAATAAAACTGTCAAATGGTATCATCTAAATTACAAGCAGTTATTTAGCTATTTAAGATTATCAAAATATGACAAGTATTCCTCTGTGATGAAAAGGTCACTATACTTAACTATTATGTATTTTTTGAATTTTTTATTGAAGTATAGTTGATTAACAATGTTATTTTCTGCTGTATAGCAAAGTGATTGTTATACATGTATATACGTTTTTTATATTATTTTCCACTTTGCTTTATCACAGAATATTGTATATAGTTTTCTGTGCTATAAAGTAGGACTTTCTTATTTATTTATCCTATATATAGTAATTTACATCTGCTAACCCTAAACTCCCAGTCCATCTCTCCCTCAATTCCCCTCCTCCTTGGCAACCACAGATTTGTTCTCTTTGTCTGTGAGTCTGTTTCTACTTTGGAGATGTTCACTTTGCCATATTCCGCATATAAGTGATTTCATATGATATTTGTCTTTCTCTGGCTGACTTCTCTCAATGTGATAATATCTAGGTCCATCCATGTGGCTGCAAATGGCATTATTTCATTCTTTTTATGGCTGTGTAATATGCCATTGTATATGTATATATACCACATCTTATTTATATATTCATCTGTTGATGGACAATTAGATTGCTTCCATGTCTTGGATATTGTAAATAGTGCTGCCATGAGAATAGGGGCACATGTATCTTTTTAAATTATACTTTTGTCTAGATATATGCTCAGAAGTGGAATTGCTGGGTCATATGGTAGTTATATTTTTAGTTTGTAAAGGAACCTTTATACTGTTTCCCAGAATGGTTCTACCAAGTTACATTTCCACCAACAGTGTAGGAGGGTTCCCTTTTCTCCAACATTTGTTATTTGTAGATTTCTTCATGATGGCCATTCTGACTGGTATGAGGTGGTGCCTCATTGTAGCTTTGATTTGCATTTCTGTAATCATTAGTGCTGTTGAATCTATTTCATGTGCCTATTGGCCATTTGTATGTCTCTTTGGAGACATGTCTACTTAGATATTCTGCCCATTTTTCATTTGAGTTGTTTTTTGTTGTTTTGTTTGCAGTTGAGTTTGTGTAAGCTGTTTGTATATTTTGGAAATTAAACCCTTGTCAGTCACATGATTTGAAAATATTCTCTCCTAATCTTTATGTTGTCTTTTAATTTTGTCGTGGTTTCCTTTGCTGTGCAAAAGCTTGTAAGTTTGATTATGTCCCACTTGTTTGCTATAGTTTTTATTTCTATTGCCTTGGAAGACTGACCTAAGAAAACATTGCTACAATTTATGTCAGAGAATGTTTTGCCTATGTTCTCTTCTAGGAGTTTTATGGTGTCATGTCTTTTGGGTAACTCTTTGTTAATCTTAATAATTATTATTCTTCCAAACTGATACAACAATGGCTTCTAATTTGTTATACTGTGCATTTTGAAGTATTTTAAATTTCTTGGCTTCTTTTCAGTATTTGACTGAAAATATTGAAAATTACTGGGACAGTGGTAATGACTACTTGAAAGCTCAAACAATATGAAATAAAACTACAATGAATTAAATAATCATTTAGCAATAACCATGTAAAGTGAATATATGTGTGTCCTATATTAAAATATTCTACAAAAATATTCTTAGCCAAAAATCTTGCAGAATAGAAAAAGATTGTTCCCCTTCAAATATACTATCTGTAGGATGTCTTTTCATTGTAAACTAGTACTCTAAATTTTCAAAATAATACAATATTCAACAAAGACACAGCTTTCAACATTTCATGCCCCTTCTTGTACTGGTGAGAAACACACATTACATAGTCACAATCATATTCAATTTTGTGTATATTTTTACTGAAGTAACATGCTGAGCTTTAAAACAAAAATAAATATTTTAATCCACTCTGCCTTGCTTTCTCTGCTTTATTATTTCATCAAAGTGACCCTTTCACTGTGAAATCCAGATAAGATACCATAATGGAAAAGGCCATAAATAATAGAGTATCTGTTTTTTCATTGAAAAGAATAGCAAGGTATCCTAAAATTCTGAGACTGCCTTCTTATATTTGATATATGTCTGGTAAAGACCTCCTCTTCTTGCTGGATAATGTTTCTCACACACATATTTACATTTTAGTATTAGAAGAATCACAAAAAAATGCATAATAGCAATTAGTTTAAACAGTCAAACAGTATTTAATTAGTTTTAATTACTAGGATAGACTTTAATATAGTCTTTTATTTTTCACAGATTGCCAGCTTTCATTCAAAAATTAAATATTAATTATTTCAATTTGCAAGACTGGTAATAATACTCCCTAAAGAAGATTTAAAAAATAGTTTTTCTGATGAATTTCACATGCTGTAGTGAACAGTTAAATTATTCTGAAGAGTTGAGTTCAAGTAATACACATCTACATACATCATGGGTGTTAAGATATGGCTTTTCACCACCCCCCTCAAAAAAGAAAAAGATAATATAGTACAAACCTTGTCTGGTACAAAAACTTTTTGCATGATGTAGTTCATAATCTTCTCCTGGGAAGAAATTAACTTTCCTGATAAAAAGCTTAAACAAATATGCAATTAATTATAGTGGCAATACAACTTCTTTTAGAAAACTACTTACCTGATTTATTCTCAGTTGACTATGAAGGAGACTGAATATCTTTAGAAATACATTCATTTCTTTTTTCTTAACACCAAAAATGAATCTTTGAATGGTCTATCAGTATTTTTTTTAACTTTAGAGCTACTTTAGGTTCATAGCAAAGTGGAAAGGAAGGTACAGAGATTTCCAGTATGTCTTCTGTCCCCACACATGCATAGTCTCCCCCTGATCAATAACCTCCACCAGAATGTTACTTTTGGTATCATCAGTGAAACTACCAGACACATATTCACCCAAATTTCATTGTTGATATTAGGATTCACCCTTGGTGTTGTACATTTGGATTTGGACAATTACATAATTGTATAATCAGTAAAATATTATGCAGGGTATTTTCACTGTCCTAAAACCCTATGTGATCTACCTATTTGCACCTTCCTTCCCCTAACTCATGGCTACCACTGATCTTTTTTTTTTTCTTTTCTTTTTATGGCCATGACTGAGGCATATGGAAGTTAAGCTAGGGATCGAATGAGAGCTACAGCTATAGGTCTATGCCACAGCCATGCCCACTCAAGATTTCAGCCATATCTATGACCTATGCCACAGCTCAGAGCAATGAAGCATCCTTAACCCATATGAAAGGCTAGGGATTGAACCTGCATCCTCATAGATACTGTGTCAGGTTCTTAACCCACTGAGCCACAGTGGGAACTCCCCACTGATTTTTTACTGACTCTATAGTTTTGCTTTGTACAGAATATCAGATAGTTGGAATCACACATTATCCAGCCTCTTCAGATTGACTTCTTTCATTTAGTAATATACATTTGTTTCTTCTGTCGTGATAGAGGAAGTTTCGTGGCTTATCTTATTTCTTTTTAGCACTTAGTAATATTACATCATCTGAATATACAATAGATTATTTATCCATTCACATACTCTAGGATATGTTGGTTGCTTTCAAGTTTTGGTGATTATGAATAAAGCTACTATAAACATCCATGTACAGATTTGGGGTGAGGGATAAGGTTTCTACTTTTCAGGGTAAATACTAAAAAGTGTGATTGCTGGATCATATGGTAAAAGTATGATTGGTAAGAAACCTCCAAACTGTCTTCCATAGTAGCTGTCTATTTTGCATCACAATTAATGAATGAGAGTTCCTAAAGCTCCATATCCTCACTAGCATTTGGTGTTGTCAGTGTTCCAGATTTTGGCCATTCTGATAGGTATGTAGTGGTCTCTCATTGTTTTAATTTGCATTTTCCTGATGACTTATGATGTTAAGCATTTTTTTTTTTTTTTTTTTTTGAACAGCAGGGCTTTATTTCTCACGGCTCTGGAGGCTGGGAGTCCGGGTCAGGGTGCAGCAGGGCTGGTTTCCAGTGAGGATTCTCCCCCTGGCTCGCAGAGGGCTGCCTTCGCCCCGGCCTTCGGAGGTGTTTCCCCCGTGCGTGCGGGGCCCGGGGGCGAAGGGGGCGGGAGGAAGGGGAGAGGGCTCCCCTCTTCTTAGAAGGCCGCTAATCCTATCAGGAGAGGGTACCACCCTCGTGACCTCATTTAACCTTCTCCTCTGAGCTCCATCTCCAAATGCAGCCGCCCCAGGGTGAGGGTTCGACCTCTGAATCAGGGGAGGGGCACGCACGCATAGACGCCTGCCTGTCGTATGTACGTACCACGTGACCACCCCAGGTGGAGGGAGGGCGCACTCCCAGGGCCCCAGGCTCCGCTTCTGGGGGCTTCCCTTGTGCCCCACCCCCCCAGTGGCGGGCATTCTGACATCTCTCCCCATCGGACAGTCCGCCTGGCCGGGCCCCTCCTGTGAGTGGACCAGTATGGCCTCTTGTGTCCATGTCCGCCCCTCAGCGCCAGATCGGGGGGGGGGGGGGTGTTTCATCTGTGGTGTCATGTGTTCAGTGGATCTTTTTTTTTTCAATGGCTCTGTGGTGTCCTCAGCCTCTTTCTTTAAGCCTGAGCCCCCAGCCATGCAGGGGGCAGTGGCCGAGCGGACGGCCCCGGCGAAGGTGTCTGGGCTCAGATCCCTTTGGGCCGGGGTGGGAGTCGGTCTTGGGCCTTGACGGCCTCGCAGGTGTGAGGAGGACGGTGGTGTCCCGGGGCTGGTAGAGCGTCTACAGGATGCGGGTGCAGGGCCTGGCTCCCAGCTGGCGTCCGTGACCGCTAAGCCCGAAAGGGGCTCCTCCCGCTGTGCGCCTTGTCCTTGAGGAAATGTGGGACCTACAGAGGCTGCTGGACTTGGCCACGGGGCGGGGAGGAGCCAGTCTGGGGGCCCAGGGGGTCTGAAGTAACCCTGCGGAGCCCACCCGGTGACAGGGATGCGTGCCTGGCAGTGGCCATTGCGGGGGCGCCGCCAGCCTGCGTGCGGGCAGAGGCGCTCGGGGATGGGGGCCGCAGCCTGGCCTGGATGCTACCTCCTCTGTGGTGGGATCACAACGGCCCCCGCCCCCCGTGGCCGTGGGTGTCACCATGCCGCTATTTTGAGGCTTCCGAGGGCAAACAGCGTGTTTCGGCATTTGTTAATATCTTCTTTGGTGAGGTATCTGTTTAGGTCTTTGACTCGTTTGTTTTATGGGTCCGTTGTTTTCATATTGTTGAGCTTTAAGAATTCTCTGTATATTATGGAAACAGTTCCTTTTTAAATTTTTTTCTTTGCTTTTTAGGACCGCACATGCAGCATATGGGATTCTCGGGCTAGGGGTCAAATTGTAACTGCAGCTTTTGGCCTATGCCACAGCGACCAGGATGGGAGCCACGTCTGTGACCTACTAGAGCTCTTGGCAATGCCAGATCCTTAACCCACTCAGTGAGGCCAGGGTTCAAACCCACATCCTCATTGATGTTAGTTGTGTTCTTAATCTGCTGAGCCATAATGGGAAATCCCTGGAAAGAGTTCTTTATGAGATGTGTCTTTTGCAAAGATTTTCTTCCAGTCTGAGACTTACCTTTTAACTTCTTAAAATTGTCCTTCACAGAGCAGAAGTTTGTGCTGCTAATTAAGTCCAGTTAATCAAGTTTTTTCTCTCATGAATTGCCATGCCTAAGGTCATCTAGATTTTCTCCTATGTTATCTTCTAGGTGTTTTATAATTTTGCATTTTTCATTTAGGTTTATGATCCATTTTGAGTTAAGTTTTGTGAAGGATGTTAGACGTGTCTAGATTCAAATTTTTGCACATTAATATACAGTTTTTGTAGCACCATTTGTTGAAGATATTATTTTTGCTCCATTGTATTGCCTTTGCTCTTTTGTCAAAGAGAAGTTGATTGTATTTGTAGGCATCCATTTATGGGTTCTATTCTGGTTCACTGATCTATAATTTAATTGTGGCTTTATAATAAGCCTTGACATAAAGTAATATCAGTCTTCCAAATTTTTTTTGGCCATGCCTGTGGTTATGTGGAAATTCCCAGGCCAAGTATTGAACCCAAGCCACAGCAGCCACCAAAGCTGCTGTAATGACAATGCCATAACCTTACCCAGCTGTGATACAAGAGAGCTCCAAGTCTTCCAATTTTGATTTTATGCATTAACATTGTGTTGAATATTCTAGGTCTTGTGCATCTCCATACAAGCTTTAGAATTATTTTGTTTATAACCACAAAATAACTTCCTAGAATTTATTGATGGATTTTAGCATTAAGTTATACTAAAAAGGAGTTTCCGTCATGGTGCAGTGGTTAACGAATCCGACTAATAACCATAAGGTTGTGGGTTCAATCCCTGGCCTTGCTCAGTGAGTTAATGATCCGGAGTTGCTGTGAGCTGTGGTGTAGGTTGCAGACGCGGCTCGGATCCTGCGTTGCTGTGGCTATGGTGTAGGCCGGTGGCTTCAGTTCCAATTAGACCCCGAGCCTGGGAACCTCCACATGCCACGGGTGTGGCCCTAAAATGACAAAAGGCAAAAAAAAAAAAAAAAGGTTATACTAAAACAAAACCCTAAATTGACCAATAGGAGAAAAGATTAATTGTTCCAGTAATTCATAATTCAAAAACTATTAATACATAAATTATTGTTGTTAATTTTATTCCTTGCTTCTTTTTTTAAAATTACTCAGTGAATTTTATTACATTTATAGTTGTACAATATCATCACTACCAAATTTTATGGCATTTCCATCCCAGAACCTCAGAGTGTCCACCCACCCCCCAACCTGTCTCATTTGGAAACCATAAGTTTTTCAAAGTCTGTGAGTCAATATCTGTTCTGCAAAGAAGTTCATTGTGCCCTTATTTTATATTCCACGTGTAAGTGATAGCATTTAATGTTGGTATCTCATTGTCTGACTGGCTTCGTTTAGCATGATAATTTTTAGATCCATCCATGTAGCTTCAAATGTCGTTATTTCTTTCCTTTTAATGTCTGGGTAATATTCCATTGTGTATATGTACCACTTTTTCTTTATCCACTCCTCCGTGGATGGACGTTTAGGTTGTTTCCATGTCTTGGCTGTTGTATAGAGTACTTCAGTGAACACTGGAGTACATATGTCTTTTTGAGTCATGGTTTTCTCTGGATAGATGCCCAGGAGTGGGATTGCTGGATCAAATGGTAATTCTATTTTTAGTTTTCTGAGGAATCTCCATACTGTTTTCCACAGTGGTTGTACCAACTTATATTCCCACCAACAGTGTAATAGGGTACTCTTTTCTCCCCATCCTCTAGAGCATTTATTATTGTTTGTAGACTTTTTGATGATGGCCATTCTGGCTGGTGTAAGGTGGTACCTCATAGTGGTTTTGATTTGCATTTCTATAATAGTGATGTTGAACATCTTTTCATGTGTTTTTTGGCCATCTGTATGTCTTCTTTGGATAATTGTTTGGATCTTCTGTGCATTTTTTTTTTTTTTATGGGGTTTGTTCTTTTGGTATTGAGCTGTAGGAGATGTTTATACATTTTGGAGATTAATCCATTGTCAGTCGATTCATTTACAAACATTTTCTCCCATTCTGTGTGTTGTCTTTTCGTTTTGTTTAGGGTTTCCTTTGGTGTGCAGAAACTTTTAAGTTTAATTAAGTCCCGTTTATTTTTCTTTTTATTGTCATTACTCTCATAGGTGGATCTGAGAAGATATTGCTGTCATTTATGTCAGAGAGTCTTTGGCCTATGTTTTCTTCTAAGAGTTTTATGGTATCTGGTCTTATATCTAGGTCTTTAATCCATTTTGAATTTATTTTTGTGCATGGTGTTAGGAAGTGTTGTAATTTCATTTTTTTACATGTGGCTGTCCAGTTTTCCCAGCACCACTTATTGAATGGGCTATCTTTTCTCCAATGTATATTCTTGCCTCCTTTGTCTAAGATTAGTTGACTGTAGGTGCGTGGGTTTAATTCTGGGCTTTCTATCCTGTTCCACTGATCTATATTTCTGTCTTTGTGCCAGTACCATATGTTTTTGATGACTGTAGCTTTGTAGTATATTCTGAAGTCAGGAAACCTGATTCCTCCAGCTCCATTTTTCTTTTTCAGGATGTCTTTTGCTATTCTGGGTTTTTTGTGCTTCCAAACAAACTTTAAAATATTTTGTTCTCGTTCTATAAAAAATGTCCTTGGTAATTTCATAGGAATTGCATTGCATCTGTATAATGCCTTGGGTACTATAGTCATTTTGATAATTTTGACTCTTCCAGTTCAAGAGAATGGTATGTCTTTCCATCTGTTTGTGTCATCTTTGATTTCTTTCATCAGCATCTTAAGGTTTTCAGAATATAGGTCTTTTGTCACTTTAGGTGGGTTTATTTCTAAGTACTTTATTCTTTTTGATGCAATGGTAAACGGGATTGCTTCCCTAAATTCTCTTTCTCATCTTTTGTTGTGAGTGTATAGAAATGTAGTTGATTTCTGTGTATTAATTTTGTATCCTGTGACTTTGGCAAATTCATTAATGAGCTCTAACAGTTTTCTGGTAGAGTCTTTAGGATTCTATAGGTATAGTATCATGTCATCTGCAAATAGTGATAGTTTTACTTCCTCCTTTCTAACTTGGATTCCTTTTATTTCTTTTACTTCTCTGATTGCTGTATCTAGCACTTCCAAAACTATGTTGAATAGTAGTGGCAAGTAGTACATGTAAGCGGTAGTGTTGGATGTTGCTGTCTAATTGTCTGACTGATTTCACTTCACGTGATAATTTCTAGGTCCATCCATGTTGCTATAAATTGTTATTTTGTTCCTTTTAATGACTAAGTAATATTCCATTGTGGGTATGTTTATTAGAAGTTTTTAAATCCTAGTTTCAATTTCAGTACTTGTGGCTGGTCAGTTCATCTTATTTCATCTTGGTTTAGTCTTGGAAGATTGTACTTTCCTAAGAATTTGCCCAATTCTTCCAGGTTTTCCGTTTTATTGGAGTATAGTTGCATATAGTAGTCTCTTATGATCCCTTGTATTTCTGTGATGTTTGTTGTTACTTCTCCTTTTTCATTTCTAATTTTATTGAGTCCTCTCTCTTTTTTTTTTTTGACGAGTCTGGCTATGGGTTTATTGGATTTGTTTATCTTTTCAAAGAACCAGCTTTAATTTTCATTGATCTTTTCTATGGTTTCTTTCATTTCTATTTCATTGATTTCTGCTTTGATCTTTATGATTTCTTTCCCTCTGCTAACTTTAGGTCTTTTCTGTTCTTCTATCTGTAGCTGCTTTAGATGTAAAGTTAGGTTGTTTATTTGAGTTTTTTCTTGATCCCTGAAGTAGGCTTGTATTGCTATAAACTTTGCTCTTAGAACTGCTTTTGCTGCATCCCATAGGTTTTGCAATGTCACATCTTTGTTTTCATTTGCTTCTAGATCTTTTTTAATTTCCGCTTTGATTTCTTCAGTGATCCATTGGTTGTTTAGTATCATGTTGTTTAGTCTCCACATGTTTGTGTTTTTGCAGTTTTTTTCTTGTCATTGATTTCCAGTCGTATAGCATTGTAGTTGGAAAAGATGTTTGATATGATTTCAGTTTTCTGAAAGTTACTGAGGCTTGATTTGTAGCCCAGGATGTGATCAGTATTAGAGAATGGTCCATGTACACTTGAGAAGAATGTGTATTCTGCTGCTTTTGGATGGAATGTCCTGTAAATATCTATTAAGTCCATCTGGTCTAATGGTTCATTCAGGGCCTGTGTTTCCTTATTGATTTTATGTCTAGATGACCTGTCCATTGCTGTAAGTGGGGTGTTAAAGTCCC
Source organism: Catagonus wagneri (assembly GCA_004024745.2). Lineage (NCBI taxonomy): Eukaryota > Metazoa > Chordata > Mammalia > Artiodactyla > Tayassuidae > Catagonus > Catagonus wagneri. The sequence continues at coordinate 8,041,910 of PVHT020000257.1, read as the reverse complement.
CCGCTATGATTGTGTTATTGTTGATTTCTCCTTTTAAAGTTGTTAACAGTTGCCTTATATATTGTGGTGATCCTATGTTGGGTGCATAGATATTTAAAATTGTTATGTCTTCTTCTTGGATTGATCCTTTGATCATTATGTAATGTCCCTTCTTGTCTCTTAAAATATTTTTCATTTAAGGTCTATTTTGTCTGATATGAATATTGCTACTCCAGCTTTTTTTGATTCCCGTTTGCATGGAATATTTTTTTCTATCCTCTCACTTTCAGTTTGTTTGTGTCCCTAGAAGTCAGGTGGGTCTCTTGAAGACAGCATATATATGGGTCTTGTTTTTGTGTCCAATCAGCCAGTCTATGTCTTTTGGTTGGGGCATTCAGTCCATTAACATTTAAGGTAATTATTGATATGTATGTTCTTATTGCCATTTTATTAACTGTTTTGGATTTGTTTTTGTTGCTCTCTTTTCTTCCCTTCTCTTGTTCTCTCCTCTTGTGGTTTGATGACTATCTTTAGTGTTGTGTTTGAGTTGATTTTTCTTATTTGTGTGTGTGTCAATTGTAGATTTTTAGCTTGCAGTTGCCCTGAGGTTTCGATATAGGAGTCTGCATATATATATATATATATATATATATATATATATATGCATGATTTCTGATTTCGGTAGCACAATTGTGCATGGATTATTTCATATCTTTACTGTATATATGCCTTTACTGGTGAGCCTTGTCATTTGTGGTATTTTTGTTTCTGGTTGTGGCCTTTTCTTTTCTGCCTAGAGAAGTTCCTTTAGTATTTGTTATAGAGCTGGTTTAGTGTTGCTGAATTCTCTTAGCTTTTGATTATCTGTAAAGCTTTTTATTTCTCCTTCAAATCTGAATGAGAACCATGCAAGGTAAAGTAATTTTGGTTGGAGGTTTTTTTCCTTTCATGATGTTAAGTATATCATGCCACTCCCTTCTGGCCTGCAGAGTTTCTGCTGAAAAATCTGCCGATAACCTTATCAGGGTTCCCTTGTATGTTACTTGTTTCTTTTCCCTAGGTGCTTTCAATATTTTCTCTTTGTCTTTAATTGTGGTCAGTTTGATTAATATGTGTGTCGGGGTGTTCCTCCTTGGGTTTATTTTATATGGTACTCCTTGTGCTTCTGGATTTGAGTGAGTGGTTCCTTTCTCAGGGAAATTTTTGGCTATTATCTCTTTGAATATTTTTTCTGTCCCTTTCTCTCTCTCTTCTCCCTCTGGCACACGTATAATACGGATGTTGGTGTGTTTAATGTCCCAGAGTTCTCTGAGACTCTCTTCTTTTCAATCTTTTTTCTCTTTTCTGTTCCACATCATTGATTTCCACTAGTATGTCCTCCACCTCACTTATCATTCTTCTGCCTCCTGTATTCTGCTGTTTGTTGCTTCTAATGAATTTTTTATTTCAGTTATTGTAATGTGCATCTCTGCTTGCTTAAGTTTTATATCTTGTATTTCTTTGCTCAGTATTTCCTGTAAATCATCAATCTTTGCTTCCAGTGTCTTCCATCATCTTCAGCATCAACAATCTAAAGTCTTTTTCCTGGAGGCTAATAATCTCCTGATCATTTAGCTGTTTTTCTGGTTTTTTTTTTCTTTCTCTCTTATCTGAGTTATAGTTCTCTGTATTTTCATTTTTATAGGTTTTTTTTTTTGGTGTGGTGTATTTTTTCAGACAATAGAGTTGTAGCCTCTCTTAGTTCTGGTGGCCGCCCCCTTGTGGCTGAAGTTGGTATGCGGGCTTCTTGTAGGCTTCCTGATGGGAGGGACTAGGCCTATCCACTGGGAGGTGTGGCTGATTCCTGTCCCTCTGGTAGGTAGGATTTTGTCTCTTGGTGAGATTAGAGGTGGCTGTGTGCCTGGGCAGGGTGGTCTTTAGGCAGGCTGTTTACTGATGGGTGGGGCTGTGATCCCACTTGGATTACTGTTTAGCCTGGGGCTTCTCAGAGCTGATGGGTGGGGCCAGATTTTCCCAAAATGGCCACCTCCAGAGCAATGCATGCTAATGAATATGCCCAAGAGCTTTGCTGCCAGTGTCATTCCCCCACAATGAGCCACATTCACCCCCTATTTTCCCAGGAGATCCTCTAAAAACTGCAGTCAGGTCCAACCCAGATTCCTGTGGAGTCTTTGCTTTGCCCTGGAACCCAGTGCATGTGAAATTCTTTGTGCACCTTTCAAGAATTGGATTTCCATTTCCCTCAATCCTGTGGAGCTCCTGTGCAAAAGCCCCACTTGCCTTCAATGCCAGATGCTCTGGGGGCTCTTTCTCCCAATTCCAGATCCCCTGGCATGGGGATTTGATCTAGTGCTCAGAACTCTCACTCCTGTAGGTGAGTCTCTGTGATAGTTATTTTCTAGTCTGTCGGCCTTCCCACCCGGGAGGTATGAGGTTGCTTATATTGTGTAATTGCCCCTCCTACCTCTTGATGTGGCCTCCTCTTTGTCTTCTGGAATAGAATATCTTTTTGAATGTTTCCAGTCTATTTGGTTCAAGGTTGCTCAGCATTTGGTTGTAATTTTGTTGTTTTTATGGGAGAAGTTGAGCTCTAGTCCTTCTATTCTGCCATCTTAATCCTGTCTCTCATTGTTACTTTTAAATTGAGTACATTTTGCTAAAGCATGAATTGGTAAACTGCATTGACTCAGAAACTGAGGCAAAGATTTCTGCTGAACTTATCTGGTGAACATAAGCAGATATTTTCCCTGTATTTGCCTTTGGTTGTGTCTTTATTAAGCAATCTGGAATAACAGGAAGGAAATTAGGAGAAATCTAGTGGGAAGAATTGTAAAATGTTTATGTTGTATTTGAAATGTATAGAAAGAGAGAAGTATGACAGATGTGAAAAATTAATCCAGCAGAGAGAAAAGATTTTGCTTTCTAATTACAAGGAGTGTAATTTATTATGAGATGTTAAGATGTTGGTATATTTTTAGTGTCTGACTTCCTAAATATATAGCATTTTAGTTAACATGAAAAGAAGTGCAAAATGAAAAACTTGTGTTAAAAGGAATGTATAATATAGCATTTTGTAAATATATTGTTTTGGGTAGTATTTGTGTGCAGAAAAGATCTTTTATAGGTTTATCATTTATTTATTTAATATACAGATAGGTAAATATACAATTCAAACCCTAAATCTCTTTTATACTCTTAAGTTCAGCATGGAAATATTATTATACTTTTTAAACCTCACAGATTTTAGTAATTATTTTCATTTGAACGTTGAATTATGTCTGGCCACATTTAAAATTTTATTGGAACACTTTTCAATATTTTAAACTGCATTTATAAGTTAAATGTTCAGTTTAAGTAGTTCAATTTTTAAATACCTTTCTCCATAGTTAAATAATACTAATAAATGTAATAGACTTAAATAGAATGAAGTTTTAAGTCTCTTTAATGTTTCAAAATTGAATATAAATTTTTTTTATTTACAATCATTCTTAGGTGGAAAATGAAACAAGGCCTAAAAGGACAAAAAATCAGCATAACCCAGCTGAATCTAGACAGGCCCATGTAACGAATTGAGTTCTCTTGAATTAAGTTAGCCCCAAGGCTGCAGACTACATGGCCCCTGTCTATAAAAGACCAGGCTAGGCACTCCCCAGGGATGTGGGGGAGAGGTAGCTTGAGTCTTGCATGCTCAGAGCTCCTGACTACTCTGTTTGCAATCTCTTTGCTTGCAATCTCATTGCTTCAGCCTCTGCCTCCTTCCCCATAGTTCTAACAATCACACATCCAAATTCGTGACTTGATTACACATTAAACTTAAAGTTACAGAGTTCTAATTCTTGTTAGGAAAAATGTCAAATGTCTGGAAAGTATACGAGAAATTACTGGGTATGGAGTTCTAGGCCATGTCAACTAGATTTTTTTAGGCGTTACAGGATTCTGTAGTGGTGGGGGGTGGTGCACATACTTTTGATTGATAGGTTTAGAAGCTACATTGTAGAAACTGAGAGCAATGCAAGATTTGTTGATCATAGGAACACAAATCATACCTACAGATGACAGTACAAGTGAATTTTTGTCTGATAGCAAATACAGATCTCTGCAAGTTGAATTCTTATTTGAACCAGTTTTAACATCTTGCAGGGTCCCTCAGTAATTAGTAAATTAAATACAATCTTTGACAGTGTTCATTTCATATTTATATGAGAGTCAGGATTTCACTCTTTTGGAAATTCCTCTTTTCCATCCTAATAGGCCAAAGTGTCTAAAATATATTCAAATACATCAAATAATTTTTTTAAAAGATGTTCCTTCTTTGTGTGTGTGTGTGTGTGTGTGTGTTTCTATGGACAGGCATGTCCACTGACAGGTTCAGAGTCAACATTTTATTTCAAAAATTTAATCCCAGAACAATATATTACTACTCTCTGGTTAAGAAAATTAGATATGTGAGAGAAAAAGACCTACTTTACAAATACACTTAATAATGAAAATTACAGTGTGAGGAAAGACAAAACATGAGAAGGCTTTTACATGGGAAGGGGGCTTGACAGCTCATGGAGTATGTCTATTATCATTTTACCTGATCCCCACATCACCCCAGTTCAGCTGAAGAGGATGAGAACCTGGAGAAAATATCTGAGCCAGGAGAGCAGTCCAAATCATTATCCAACATTTTGCCTCTATGTTTTAATCCCCAATCCAAAATACAACCTTTTGTCCAAAAGGAGCCCTTCTGTAGGACTAGAGAAAGTCCAACTCGGGCCATCCTCCCCAAAGTCTTCATATTGTCAGCTGTCTTCCATTACCCCTTCACAATGACTAGTTGACCACCTCAAGTGACAAGTGGTCTATTTGGCTCCCAAATTTGGCTCATAGGTCAAAATACTTTCACCCAAATTCACATGAGGGCTCTACCAAGAACCAGCTTTCCTGAAGCTGACCACACCTGGAGTGAGCAGTTAATATGGATTCTCTGGAGAGGTGACAATCTGGGCTACTTCTTGGGTAGTTTAGTAAATTAAGTCTGTGACTTTCCATGTCTCACTGACATCTTTTCATTTTCTTTTTTGTTTGTTTGTTTTTACAAGCATTAAGGTTTATTAAAGTAACAGTTTCCTTCTTAACATGAAATTATAAATACTAGTGTTTTGTTTTAAACTTCACTGTAGTTTTATTCCCAGAATTAAATGGTAGATACACTCTAGAAAGGATACAAAGGAGTCCAGATATATTATATGCCACCAGAAATTTCAGTCTAAGGCTGAAAGTAACCGTAGTTGCCTCTGAACTCCCCAGCTATGATATTGAGCTCCTCTTATAGTTATAATACACTGGACTAAAAAAACTTCTTAATCTATCAACATTACCTAATTGTCTCTTCCTCTTCAGTCCATAATACTCGCCCAAGATACTCACTTGATGGGATTATGTATTGTGTTTTCTCTTAAAAAATGTAAATGTCTTCTCTGAGTCTAAAAACCTTAGAACTTGATGAAATCCTAAACTCTTCCATATTTTCAGTATTAATTTCTGAAGCTACTTAAAATATTATATTATCGATTGATGGATATTTCACATTATTTTATCTTTTAGGTCACTCTACTGACAGGTTGAACTCTTCATAAACATTCATATGCCTTTTTTATTTTACAAATACTTGACAAAAATAATTTTAGAGGAGGAGAATAAAACTTACTTGAGTGTCTTTAAAAGGAAATGACATAAACATGTATGTGTTTTTTGAAGATTTTTCTGGAATAAAATTGGTGCTTTTTATCGTAGTTTTATAATATATATTATAAAAAGGTTGCTTTATACAAACTTTCAATCCTTCATACTGAATTAAGTAAACTTTAGATGATCTTTTACTCTATTATTAACCAAATAATATGAAAGAAATCACAGATTACATTAAAATTGAAATATATAAGATATATAAGATATTGAAAATATTTACTTTCCATTAACTCAGGAACTTTTCATGAATGTTTACAAAAAATCAGTAGTTGACCTTGACTGGTGACTTAAACCCTTATTTTAAGCCCAGAAATGGACAGCTTTATTCAGCATGGGTTTGGAAAGCACATGGCACTCCAAGGCCATTTGCTTTGGGGTCCTTCAGGGCAACTGCACTGGTTTGAAAAAATAATGAGCTCTCTATAAGGCTGACTATGGAAACTTATCTGTCATTCTGACAAGTTAGAAGAAATCTACTGGAAATGTTGGTGGCAAGAACATGAAATGGACTTGTTGAGATATAAGATATCCAAAAGGAGATACATTTAAAGACATCCCATTAATCAAACTGACAATGGAAAAGCCTAAACAAAGGGGAAAAAAAGTACAGATGTCTTACTGAGCCATGGCTCATTAGTTTTTCTTTTTTCTCCTTTCCTTCTCTACATTTTCCCTTATAATGTTTCTGAATATAGTCAGTTTCACGTGGATGATTTAAAACTATACAGTTACATTATATAGCAATTTATTTTAGAAATGTAAATATTAAAAAAATCGAATCATTCTATTCAAATTTCTTTTTTCTAAATTATGATGAAAAATATCATATAATGAAATGCTGAATGAGAGATCTATAAATGTTTCCACTCACAAGCAGAATCCAAAATATTAATGAGTCACGTGCTTTGCAGAGTGTTACGGCAAATAGCAGTCCAAGTGCTAATTCTAACCTTAGCAATAACTAAAGTCTAAACATGATGTAATTTTTTAAAGGCTTTTAAAAATTATCTTTTAAAAGTTTTATTATTTTAGGAACCATGAGGTTGCAGGCTCGATCCCTGGCCTTGCTCAGTGGCTTAAGGATCCAGCATTGCCGTGAACTGTGGAGTAGGTCACAGACACGGCTTGGATCTGGCATTGCTATGGCCGTGGTATAGGCCAGCAGCTATATCTCCAATTCAACCCCAAGCCTGGGAATCTCCATATGCCGTGGGTGCATAAAAAAAGAATGTTTTATTATTTTATAATAACATAAACTATCTAATAATTATGTTAAATATGCATATAATAATATATAATATATAATAACTGAACAAGCAAAACCTGTGAAGTATGAATATAAAGAGTCTTTTGTTGTTATTTTCTACTGCGTCTTTAGATTTTGTAGTCCCAGTTCCTCACCTAACTAGATAAAAAGAGTACTTTTCTTTTCTCATAAATATTAGGTATAAGAAAGTTCTTTGGCTACTCAGATTCATGGGAGACAGATTCTGCTGGGGACTGGTCCAGTGCAGTAATGGTACAAATTCAAATTCCACTTGAGTCTTCACTTTTTGAGCTAAGTCAAGCTTCACTGAGACAGCTGGCAAGGCCCAGCTCTTCTCACTCTACTTTGTCAATTCCAACCTCTCATGTCATTTAGCCATGAATTCTGTCTTTATGGAAAAGAAAAGGCAGGAAAGGGACAGAAAGAGTCATACCTATCTGACACTGTGCTGGCAATATCCTTTGCTGAGCCTAGAAGACTCTTCATCAGGTGCTTTCATTTTTCTTGTGGAAATGTTCCTATTTGCCATCCCCTAATCTCAGTGGATTGGTCAACTATGGGTTCTCCTGTATCACTGTTTCCCCTGGTTCCTTATTCTTCAAAGGCTATGCCTCCAGTATCAACGTTAGCTTATTTTTGCTAAGTTTTTAGTTTTTTGCTTTTTGTTTTTGCTTTTAACTGGGTATTTGTCTTCAAGTATCCAGCATGATCACCCATATGTCTTTCATCTCATTAGGGCCCGTATTTGATCCAAGAAAAGCTTTCTCTCCTAATTCTGGAAATTAAATTCTCCTAAAACTGTGGTTCCTATTCTGCTTGTTGCAAAGACCTTTAGCCAGCCGCTATATCCCTTTAAATTTCTAAAGAATGACTCAGGAACTAGTTTACTGATAATCTCACAAATAACAGGATATTGACCAAACTTTGTCCTGAGTAGTTTTGAAGCCTTTCACTGGATTCAGTTCAGGAGGTAAACTCTGAATTCTTCTTTGGGAATGGTGAGACTCATAGAGAAATTCTTTTCAAATAAATCCTCTTTGAATTTCAATCTAACTTTCTAGCAACTTTTAGATCAGAAGTGTGTGGTTAACTAAGAGTGCCTGACTGGTCTTCTTAGAACTTCTTTGCAAGCCCTACATATCGGTCTCCAACCTTAGTTGGGAAAGTGGTCTCAATGGTCCCAGCAACTTAGATGAAACATAGACTAAGATAATTCCATTTAAAAATTCAAACCAAGATATTTTAGGGCGACAAAACATATATGGATGGTTCTGAGGCTCATTTGTCTCCATTTCTGGCAATTTAACAGAGTTGGCCCAATAGAAGAATATGGAATTCTAAGTTTTTGGAAATACTTCCAGGAGCGTTCCATTGCTATATATACACATAGATGTTCCCTGCTCCTCATCTTCATAAATAGTAGGGAATTTCAAAGACTACGTTCCTCTCTATTGGAATATTTTCCATGGTGCATACAATCTAACTCTATCTAGGCTATCTCTCTGGAAAAAAAAAAAATAGAGCATGGAGACTAGTGTGTGCACATACTTCAGTAATTATTTTTCCTTAATAAACCCTAATTTTATATTTCTACTAGCTGGGTGGGTGTACCACTTGCAAAAGAGTTGGAAACAATGAAAGACAAACATTATTCTATCCTGGTGTAATGTGTTCTTGGAAGTGATGGTGTTTAACTGGCTTACCTTGGAGATAAGAAATATTCCTTCTTAGGGAGAGTGGCTGCACAAAGACTGTAAAAAAATAGCCAAGCCACTAAGACAGCCGCTTTTTCTGCCACAAGTAGGAGACCACAGTGTTACTTCATAGCCCAGGATCAAGCTGAGTGGTCTCTGTTCAGAAGTCTTGGAGTAGTCAGGGTAACCATGAAATCCAACAGCTGCTCAGTTATCATATCCAAGGACTGGAAGGGGTTGTACTCAGTCACTATAGGTCCCAAACAAGCAACAGTGTCTAAAAAATAGTAAGATACTCCACAAAAGGAAATCATGGGTAGCTAGCCAGTGAAAAGGAGTCTATATTTTACAAAGTCTCGGGGAAATTTGCATGAATAGTAATGTGTTAATGGCTGAAAACTGTGAAGAGACACAATTACAAGAATGTCACCTTAGCTATCATTGCAGACTTTTCTAATAATATGAAAGGGGCAAGTAGATCTAGTTGAACCAGATCTTATCTACTCATGAAAAAACAACAAAAACAAAACAACAACAACAACAACAAAACCTGGAATTTGTTTTGCCTATTTCTAGGGTGGAAAAATACAAATCAATTTGTTGAACAAAAATCCAGACTTCAGAAAATTATATTGCCTAGAATAACTCTAAGACCTAGTACACACAATCTAAACTCCCTAGAGGAAGCCCTCCAAGCTCCTAAACTTACTGGATACTAGAACCAAGGTAGCTATGGTTCTAGTGTTTGCTTTTGGATTTGCTTGCTATTTATGTCAGCCTATATAGCTGATAACTTGTGAATGTGTGTTGTTGTTAATTAGATAAATTCATTTACCACCACGTTGTCGGATTCTGTAACAGTGATCCACATGTATGGTCAAAAAAGTCTTGAAAACCTCAAGCTCACCAAGATTGTAAAACAGTAACATTGTTCCCATGCTAAGAGGAAAATAAAACTTTAGTCTTTTCAGGAGTTCCCGTTGTGGCTCAGCAGGGTAAGAACCTGACATGGTGTCCATGAAGATGTAGGTTTGATTCCTGGCCTTTCTCATTGGGTTAAGGATCTGGCATTGCCTCAAGCTGCAGTGTAGGTGGCAGACGTGGTTCGGATCAGGCATTGCTGTGGCTGTCAGTCATTCTTTGTTACTTAAAATTAAATAGGAATTATGATCATGGAATGTTCTGTTTGCTTCCCCTAGTCACTCTGTATAGGATATACTGGTAAAGGTTAAAAATGTCAAAGGTCACACAGAATGGCATTAATATCAGGATTGGATTTTGATACTGAAAACAGCATATACCATTAATATACAATGAGGTATCTGAATGTTTGAGGAGAGCACAGGTGTTTTTAGTCACACATAGGATGATATTATAAGTATGGGCAATGTTCACATATATTGGTGATCATGGTTTCAAATGTACTCTAATTTTTGCTTGCTTTTCATCCCTTTTGTCTAGTCAGTTATGTCAAATGAGCAATAATTTAAACCATATAATGACCCTTCCCTTTCACTCTCACAGCTAACCAAAGTTGATTTTTTTTTTCTTTTTAGAGCTGCACCGTGGCATATGGAAGTTCCCAGGGTAGGGGTCCAATCGGAGCTACAGCTGCTGACCTCCACCACAGCCACAGCAACACAGGATCCAAGCTGCATCTTCAATCTATACCACAGTTCATGGCAATGCTGGATCCTTAACCCACTGAACAAGGCCAGGAATCAAACCCACATCCTCATGGAGCCTAGTCAGTTTGTTAACCGCTGAGCCATGAAGGAACTCCCAAAGTTGACTGAATTTGATGTAATAAAATCAATATATAAATTGGTTAGATACATATAACTTATGTACTGCTTAAACAAAAATATTCAGGAAATATTTCTCTTCTGGTTGAATAGAGATTTTGGAAAATAAAGAGTCAATCAGTGGTGGCACTGGAGTCTAAATATAGACTAAAGATGGGTATGGGGAAGCAATACAGTCAAGCTTCTAGTCCCACGAGTTTATATCGTATGTTTATTCATATCCTTATGCTTTTCTACATTAACTATTCATAATGTGTGGAAAATTTGGAGAAACCACTCTCTCTCTCCAGAGGAAAAAACTGAAGACAATGGTGTTGCATTTATATATCCTTTTAGGATCAATATTCACAGAATATTATATAGGTTAATAACACTGGGAATTTCTAACTGAATAGAGGCAATGGGAAAAATACAAACCATTTTTACCCCATTGAGACAGGATACATGATTCTCTTTAAAGTTAGAATTAATTTATTACAACTGAAAACTTTGAGGATAAACCAAGAGGTAAAAAGCAAAGTAAACCCAATCTTTCTCTTCCAAATCAAATCAAACCTTAGCAAGAATTTTTTCTGTATTTAAATACTAATTACGTATTCAGCAAAGTGCCAAAAAAAAAAAAGAAAGACAAAAGAAAATGGAGTAAGAAAATCAGGGAATACAGAGTAAAGCTGAAATAGAAGAGAATAAAATATGGTAGGGTTTTGTTTTGTTTTTTATTGTTGTTTGCTCTTTGGTATTTTTTTTTTCCTTTGTGCCTTTATCTAGAGCCGCACCCGCGGCATATGGAGGTTCCCAGGCTAGGGGTCTAACAGGAGCTGTAGCCGCTGGCCTACACCACAGCCACAGCAATGCGGGATCCGAGCCGCATCTGCAACCTACACCACAGTTCACGGCAACTCTGGATCCTTAACCCACTGAGCAAGGCCAGGGATCGAACCCGCAACCTCATGGTTCTTAGTCGTATTCCTTAACCACTGAGTCACGACGGAACTCCTGTTTGGTATTGTTTTTACCTTGAAGGAGTCAGGAACTGAAAATGACAAGTTCTCAGCCAAGCACATAAATCATTTTTTAAACTTCTTTTAAATTAAAGTATAGTTGATTTACAATGTGTCAATGTGTGCTCTGCAGCAAAGTGACACAGTTATTCATATATTACGTTATTTTTTTACATTCTTGTCCATCATAGCCTATCCTAGGAGATTAGATATAGTTCCCTGTGCTATGCAGTAGGACCTTGTATGCATTTCTGCTAAGATCAGGAATAAGACAAGGATGTCCACTTTCACCACTGTTATTCAACATTTTGGAATTTTGGAAGGTTTTGGAAGTCCTAGCCACAGCAACCAGAGAAGAATAAAAAATAATAAAATAATCCAGATTAGAGAAAAAGAAGTAAAACTATCACTCTTTGCAGATGACGTGATTATATACTTAGAAAATCCTAAAGACACTACCAAAAAACCGTTAGAGCTCATCAATGAATTTGGTCAAGTTGCAGGATACAAAACTAATACACGGAAATCAACTGCATTTCTATACTAATAATGAAAGAACAGAAAGAGAAATTAGGGAAACCATCCCATTTACCACTGCATCAAAAAGAATAAAATACCTAGGTATAAACCTACCTAAAGAGACAAAGACCTGTACTCTGAGAACTATAAGACACTGATGAAAGAAATCAAAGATGACACAAAGAGATGGAAAGATATATCATGTTATTGGATTGGTTATCCATTCTAAATGTAATAGTTTGTATCTACTAAACCCCAGACTCCCCAGACATCCATTCCCTCCTCTCTCCCCTTTGGCAACCATAAGTCTGTTCTCTTTGTCTGTGAGTCTATTTCTATTTTGTAGATAGGTTCATTTGTGCCCCATTTTAGATTCCACATATAAGTGATATCCTACGGATTTGTCTTTCTCTTTCTGACTTACATAGTGCATAAATCTCTATTTGCAAAAATAAACCATTTTTAAGTCACATTTCTGATGAACTGAATTCCTTCATTCGTCATCAACAATTACACATGCCATAAAGCCCTTCATCAATGTACTTGTTTTTAGTTTACATCTAACTTTTCACCAAACCCTCTAGGAATCTGATATTGTCAAGAATTCCTTTTCTTCAAAAATATTTTCCCTTGGTTTCTGATTTACCTGTTATCATTCCAAGTAAGTCCATGTATTCTGGAATATACACTTTGTCTTCTAATGTAAAGGGTTTTCAAAGCTAGATCTTCCAATTCAGCTTTCCATAGTTCTTTTCTACAACCTTTTCATTTCCATGTGAATGTTTCTTAAATTCTTATTTCCATTTCAAATTAACTGCTTGTTTTAAACTTCTAAGCACTGATGTATTTTATCTTACATCAGTCTTAATGCATGTTTAGTGTTTGAGGAAATCAAAAAATAATACTCATTTTCCTTTCCTGAGTTCTGAACTAACTGGCAAATAGGACAACAGAATAGGGAGATTGAGAAGCCAAATATAAACTTTATTAATAGTAAAGCTGTTTTGGAAAATGTGACTTATGCCTAATCCTAAAATTGAGACACCAAATCAGATTTAGCCTCCTCATCACTGATGGCTTTGGCGTGGGGCAGGGCCCTCAGGGGTTCAAGTCTGATACTCTGGAACTAGCAGCTCAGAGGGGGACAGAGCAGAATATTCTTTAGAGACAGCTCCCCACAAAGGTAATAGGAAGGGGTGGGACAGTGTGCCAAGAATCTTTTTAAGTCATTCCTCCATCCTTTGGACAGGTGAGTGAGTAAGATAAACCAGGAAGGCTATACTGATAACACTCTTCCACAAGGGAGGAAACTCAAGGAGGGAAAAAAAATGGGTATTCACACCACTGAGATATATAACAGAATTCATTCACTATCAGTTCTTCCATTCAGCCTCTTCTTTTATGGTCTAAGGTGTTTTGTTTTCTGCCAAAGAAACTAGGTATTTCCATTTCTCATTTTTGGGAGTATTTATTTATTTTTACCTTTAACTCCATGTTCTCTTGTTTCAGTTATCTACCATTTTCTTTTTTTTATTTCCAGTCAATATTAATGTATTCTATACTCTTCAAAAACTTGCACCTGGGTTGTTATAATAACCTTTTTCACATATTTTTCTTCCTTCATTACATCTACCTTCAATCTATATTTCAAGCTAATGAGTTTTCTATGTACATGAGTTTCACTGTGTTTGTCTATGTAGTTCCTTCTTCATACTCCATATTTAGGGAGAATATTTTCTAAAGATAAGGCTGTATGATAGTTATCACAGTGGTTTAAAGCATGAGCAATGGAGCCAATGAAACAAAACTGAGCTAAATTTTTGCCTCTGTCAGTAAATGGCAACAGAAAATTGGCTAAATTACTTTTCTCTCTGAGAATGAGAAAAAGGAATTTCAACAGATCAATAAGCAATAAAGAAACTGAAATGGTCATTGAAGTTTTCCTTTCTCAAAAGGCCATAGCCTGAGGACATTTTACCTGTGAGTTCTACCAAGCTTTCAAAAAAGAATTATTTTGTATTTTATATCAATTGAAATAAATGAAAAATTCATAAATTATTAGCTAAATTGATTGAATAATAAATTTATAATAATAGATTATGAAAATGTAGATTTCATCACAAAAATGTAGTGCTTTTGATATACTAAAATTGATTAGGGGTTCCCGTTGTGGTGCAGTGGAAACGAATCTGACTAGGAGCCATGAGGTTGTGGATTTGATCCCTGGCCTCACTCAGTGGGTTAAGAATCCAGTATTGCCATGAGCTGTGGTGTAGATGGCAGACGTGGCTTGGATCTGGTGTTGCTGTGGCTGTTGTGTAGGCTGGCAGCTGCAACTCGGATTAGAGCCCTAGCCTGGGAACCTCCATATGCCCCAGGTGCACCCCTCTAAAGCAAATAATAATAATAATAAAATAAAATAAAATTGATTAACATATTTAAGATATTAATAGGCTATATAAGAAAAATGAGAAATTAATTCAATGTAGAAGCATTTGATAAATATTTATTTTTTGGTAAAAATAAAACTCTTAGCATATTAGGATAAGGAAAAAAAATCCTTAATTTGAAAAGGTTTTCTATCCGCAGCCCTAATAAAATATTACACTCATTCCCTTTCACATAAGGAACAGGACAAAGATGACCACTATCTTCATTAGTATTTAAAAGAATATTGAAAATCCTGTCCAATTGCATAAGAAAAGAAACATAAAAGAGTGGCATAAGAACTGGAGAAGAGATACATCTCACTCTTTAATGACTGTGTGATCAGCTACCTAGAAAAAGCAACAACAAAACTGACAAATAATTAGAATTAATTAGTACTATCGGTTAGTTTTGGAAAGAAAAACAATTTACAAAGAAAAAAACAAGATAAAAAATAGTAAACGGAAATGCTCTTTATAATGACACAACATAAATAAACCAAGAGTTTAACCTGATTAAAATTACAAATGCAATCTCTGGGGACATGGAAAGACGGTAGATGATCTGGCATTATGGGGAAATATTCCATGCACTTCTGTGATGAGTTAGTACTGTATTAACGCCAATTCATAACCAATGCTAGGTTGTGACCAATGTCACTGGCCGTTCTCCTAGATAATGTCCACAGTCACTCCAACACAGAACTGAGCCTGTGCAGGATAACAGCAAGGACAGGAAAAGCTACTGGAGAAAGGCTATACATTGTTGTAGAAAACAAAATTCTATTAACTTTTCAGCCAAAGCAATAATAATAATGTTACTATTGTGGGCCTTGATAAGAAAGAAAATCTTTTTGTATCTTATGTGCATTGCATTTAGAGAGCAGATCTCCTAAATGACATAAAGTAGAAAAATGGAATATGTAATTGCGGGATTCAGTACAAGGGGATTGTTTGTGAACCATTTCTTAAAGTGGTTGTTATACGTAGTTGTTCATTTTATTATTCTTTAAGAAATATATGTTACATATATTCTGTATGCACTCCTCCATTTATATAAAATACCATTTAGATTAAAAGGAAATATATATATATATATATATATATATATATATACATGTTTTTATAGACAAGCAAAAAGAAGTTTAGAAGGTATATTTAAAATTTTATAATAGATGCTTTTGGTTAAGGAAAAAAATGTTTCGGAGAAGAGAAGAGAGAGACTTTTGACTTTTGAACCATATAATTGAATTACGTATTAAATAATAAATTAATAAAATCATTTAAAAATAAATGTTGAAAAGACTACTGAAATAGCATCAGATTAGATAACTAAGAAATAAAATTGAAAAAAGTATGAAACCATAGAAAAAAACTATAAAAATAATGTCAAGATGTAAAAGGACTAAATGATCTAATTGTATGAGAAGAATCAGGTAATCGGTATCTTAAAAGATGTCAGTTTTGGAGGTCCCATTGTGGCTCAGTGGGTTAAGAACCCGACTAGTATCCATGAAGACACGGGTTTGATTCTTGGCCTTACTCATTGCATTAAAGGATGAAGTGTTACCACAAGCTGCAGTGTGGATTTCAGACATGACTCTGATCTGGCCTTGCTGTGGCTATGGCTGCAGCTCCAATTCAACCCCTAGCCTAGGAACTTGCATTTGCCACAGGTGCAGCCCTAAAAAAAAAAAAAGATGTTAATTTACTAAATTATTCTATATATTCAATCAAAACTCAACAGAAAATTTAATGGTACTCCTTAGGTTTATTTTTCAAGTATTATGGGAGGGTATAATATAGCCAGAATAATTTTAACAAAAAAGAGAACCAGTGGTGGACCTGTTCTATCAAATATCAAGAAAAACTAAAAATAATAATAATTAGGACAATGCAGTTGGCTCACAAATATAGTAGAAGACTCATGGAACAAAATAGAAAATGAAGAAATAGGCCACATAATTATAAGGTTGTAATAAGTGACAGGGTTGCCATTGCTGATTGGGATGGCAGAAAGGACAATTTGATAAATGGTACTGGGACAGTTGATAAATTTGGAAGTAAGAATTACAAAAAAAGGAAATTTAGGAAATATCTTCATGACTTTAGGGGAGGGGAAAATTTTCTGAGAGTTAAAAATGAAAACTTTAGAAAGAGATTGATAAGTTCAATTAAATGAAAAATTTTAAAATGTGTACATCAACAGATGACAATACAAGATGAAAAAAGAATCTACAGACTGGAGAAACTTTTCACTAATACTAATCAGAATTTATAACAATTTCCTACAAATCAGTCAGAAAAGGGCAATTCTACAGAAGAATACCAAATACACACAGATATTTCTCAGAGGAAACCTAAATCATAATAAGGAAATAAAAAGATGCTCTGCCTCATAAGTAATCAGGCAGATGCAACATTAAACCTTGATGTGGCATTATACTCGATAAAGTAGGAAACATTAAAATATTATAATACCGGTATTGGTAAGAATGTTGAATATTGTGAACACATTAACTTTCCTTGTGACACTATAAATTGTTTCAACTACTTGAAAAATAAAAGGAAAACTTTGGCAATTAGGTTAAAAATACATACACACTTTTCCTTAGCAATTTCTCTCCTGGGAAGAGTCAAATTTAGATAAATGTTTTCAGGTAAAAGAATGTTCAGAGCTGCATTTTTCTTTTACTCTTAAATTTAAAAACCCTTGAAATACCATAAATTAAGAAATGCATTGAAATGATTAGAATTATATAAATCTATCTATGTATAATAAAAATGTGTATAATTCTCAGAAACTCTAGGAGTGAGAAAAGAGCAGCTAGGTGATGGATGAACTCACTGGTATGGGAAGGGAGATTTAAGTGGGGTACCAATAGCATCTTTTACAGTCTACCACTGGTACCACTCATCTCCTCTTAATTCTCACATTTAGTTTACTGCATTCAGGGACAACTCATTTAGGTTTCTGGTTTGTCAAAATTTATAGGAAACATATGTAAGAGGAGGGTTTTGTATTCCCTCCTTCAGCTAGCATTTCTGCTTAACTTGATGGTTTGCCTGGTGGGGTGATTTTCGGATGGGTCATTGGTTATGAGGCCATTATAGTCTGTGGCTGCTATATTTGTGCATTTACAATTAAAACTAGGCATAGGAGTACCATGCTTCAGTAGTCCATCTGAGCACAAGGCATATTTGTTCTGCCCCTAGTTTCCAGCAGGAGTCTTGCATCTTCCCAAACATTAGGGTCAATTGGCCCTCCTGGTGTGGCAACTCCTTTTGGTGCCTGCTGATCCACTGACAGAAGAAACTCAAAATGGCCTGGCAACAGCTCTTGCTTCAAGTGTAGTAGGACTTAGACTGCATCCACTGGTAGAAGCATCCCTCTTCTCGACCTAGTCCCTCCAGGAATTCAGAACCTAAAGCTACAGGGGCAAAAGGCATAAATTCCCCAAGCTGGTCACTGCAAGGTCACCACAACTATTTCAACTCAGTGTTTCCCAGCCTTTATTTCATGGGATCTACCTATTGATAACATGGAATCATATTATACTTATTGCTTAGGGTATATGCCCCATCCTGAAGGATGACTCCCATCCATCCAGGGTGTCTTCTTTGAGCTAGTGCCCCAGCTGTTCTCCCAAAAAACTAATACTCTGTCATCAGCATCTGGTAGATAGTAAAAACATTGGGTAGCATGGTCATGTGTCCACTGACACACCTCTTTTGCTGTAAAATGGGTCCCTTGGTCTGAGGCAATGTTATATGGAATCCTATTATAAGAAGCCAGACTCTTCACAAGTCCTCTAATAGTGATGATGCCTGGGGTTTTGTTAGCAGGAAAGATACTGTCCTACCCAGTGTGTTTGTCAGTTCCTTCAAGATGAAAGTTTGTCACTCCTAAAGTGGAAGGAGTCCAATATTGCCAACTTGCACCAAGTAGCTGGCTAATCTCCTCGAGGGGCAGTACTCTGTTAGGGTCCCGTTTTTGCCCCTATTGTTGGACAGTTGGACATTCATCAGTGACAGCACCTGGAACAGCCTTGGTGAAAGTCCATGCCGTTAGGCTCATGTAGAACTTCCACCTCTATAACATGCTAACTTTGTCTGTGAGCCCACTGCACAAGCACTGAGAATACACATCAATCTGACATCTACTGCCTTGGTTATTTCATACAATGACTGAATACCTTGTACCAGGAGCTACTCTAGTGAAGTGATCACATCTGAAACTGCAGTGATAATTGAGATGAATCTTGGTTAGGTTTGCAGTAGTCTACTTTCATTCATCACATGTTACCCAGTTTTTCTCAGGGCCAAACTGATGACTTAAAAAGGAGTATGTTGAGGACCACCACCCCTGCACCCTTGTGTCATTGGAGGTGGCACTTATTTCTGCCATTCCTCAATTGTTGCAATACTTTAAAATTTACTATCTTGGCTAGGGAGTGTTCTTTCAGGGTGCAGTAGGCAGAATTTTAAGATGGCCTTATTGGTAGACAGAATAGTGAGCCCCTAATTTATGTCAGTGTTCCAATCCCAAGAACCTGTGAATATGTTAGTTTACATGGCAAGGAGTAATTAATATTGCAGATGAAATTAAGATTGCTAATGCTTACCTTAAGACAAGGAGATTGGAGTTCCCTTCGTGGCTCAGCAGAAACGAATCCAACTAGGAACCATGAGGTTGCGGGTTTAATCTCTGGCATCATTGAGTGGGTTAAGGATCCAGCGTTGCTGTGAACTGTGGTTTAGGTTGCAGATGCGGCTCGGATCTGGTGTTGCTGTGGCTGTGGTGTAGGCCAGCAGCTACAGTTCTGATTAGACCCCTACCCTGGGAACCTCCATATGCCATGGGTGGGGCCCTAAAAAGCAAAAAACAAACAAAAAACAGGGAGAATGTGGATTATTCGGGAGGGGGCAATAAAACCACAAAAGTTCTTAAAAGGGAAAGAGGGTGGCAAGAGGAACTAGAGAGGTGGCAGTATGAGAAAGACTGGGTTTGATATTGCTGGTTTGAAGGGACCTTGAGCCAAGGAATTAGGATGGAATCTAAAAGCTCAAGAAGGCAGCATAAACAGATATTCTCTCTTTGAGCCTCCAGAAGTAAGGCAACCCTGCCAACACCTTAATTTAAGCCCAGTGAGACCCATCTGAGACTTTGACCTCCAGAACCACAATATAATAAGTTTGGACTGTTTAAGCTGCTAAGTTTGTTTGCACAGCAATAGGAAACAGGAAGAGTTCAGCCTTGTGAGACTCTCAGCAATGAATCCAGTTGAGCTCACCCGGACCTCGGACTTATAGATTTTTTTTTTATAAGTCCCTGTGATAATGGTCAGTAGTTCTGGGGGTGGGGGGAGGCAGCTCTACCAACTGTAAGTTTGTCCCTTTCAATCATACATTTCAGAACCTGGGAAATTTCTATTCGTTGGGTCTCTACACCTGGTGGACCTATGACGAGATGGACCCAAGCCTAAGCTAGGACTCCACTTACTGCCTGACTTCATACATTCTCACTTTAACAGAGGAGCAAGAAAGGCACTTGTCTTCTCAGATATTAGTGTCAGGTCAGACTCTGTTCAACAGAGCTAGAAAGATCTGAACACACCTAAGTACATGGCTATACATCACTTGAAAGGAAAAGACCGGGGAAATCACCACAGTATGTAATTGGTGTAGTGTTTCCTGGTCCTTCATGATGGAGATCTTGTCATTCCTTCAGTTGATGGGCTCTGAGTTTGAGAACTGGTGCAAGTTTGGACACTGGGGGAAGGACATACTTTTCCATTTGTCTAGCTGACCTCAAACTTTTTTTCCTTTACTTGTTATTTTCTGATTATGTTAAGAAATATCCTTGTTGGCTGCCCAT
Source organism: Catagonus wagneri (assembly GCA_004024745.2). Taxonomy (NCBI): domain Eukaryota; kingdom Metazoa; phylum Chordata; class Mammalia; order Artiodactyla; family Tayassuidae; genus Catagonus; species Catagonus wagneri. The sequence continues at coordinate 8,021,605 of PVHT020000257.1, read as the reverse complement.
CTAACATGCTCCTAGGAAAATTATTTGCTACTATCTATGACAGTAGATTCCTGTAGACTGATCTTTTTCAAGTTCAATCTGACCTTGTTGCTTATTATAATAATTATGTTCAGTGCTATTTGGGGATACTGTCATCTCTCTGCTACTAGGGAGCCCTGTTCTCTAACAGCATCTCTTACCATCAGTCCCAGCCTGCAGAAAGCAGCCCCTGGTGAGCTTCTCAACAATTCTGGTGCCCCTTTGCAGTCTGTTTCCTTACTGCTGTGGCAAATGGAGTGTGTTCCAGGTTCTTTCAAGAAACACAGTCAATTAAATAGTAGAACTACCCTAGAATGCCCACTGCTCTGAGCTTTATGTTTTTGCTTTTTTTTTTTTTTTAAATCTCTTTCTCCATAGTCTGAATTAGTGGTCTCGGCATCTCTATTTAATTTGAGCCATCTCCTTTTATAAGCTTATAAAAGCCATTCCCAGAAGTGTATCTGGCCCATCTCTTCAGGGATGGTAAATCTTGTGTCTAGGAGAGTGTCCCTATACTGACAAACTCTCCCCTGCTTAGTTTAATAGTGTACTTCTCTTGATCCAACAGCCTCATGACTCAGTCCTGGACATATTCTTGTTTCCTTCTAGCACATGTTATCCAGATTCTGCAGCTCCTTTGATATATAATCTCAGTCCTCTCTTAGCAGGCCTGGAATCTACTAGTCATATTTTGCTGAAATTTGATCCAAATTACAGATCCAGAGAGCCAAGAATAGAGGTGGGAGCAGGTCCTAAGGATCGTCTTACAGGGTATCTAAAGAGCATCTGCCATATCTGGGAACTCCACAGGGTCTTCTTTAAATAAAGGGTTTCCCCTCATCTTCAAACAAAGGAATGTGGGCTCCTTCTGTTATCTCACAGGATTTGGGGCAATCTGGGAATTCAAGTACTCAAGGGGATCTAGTGTCCAGATATTTCCATCCAGAGTCTCAGGGTTCCCATTTCTTGCCTTGAAGGGCTGGGACTTGTTATGGAATACTTAGCTAAGCCAAGGATGAAACCTTCTTTAAACTTCTTCCTCTCTTACAATTAAGGCTTATGCCTGAATTTCAGCTCTGCTGCCCTTCAGCTACAGTTCAATTGTTGGCATTTTAAATGCTGCCAAGAAGGCTCTCTGACTCATACTTTGCTTGAAACATTTATTATTAAATCTGAGCCTTTCATTTTCTCTTTCCAATGTGATAGAGCACTTTGCCATAGCCACCCAACTCCACAGTACTTAAGAGTTGCTATCCCCCCCACCCCACGAACACATCATTGCACCAACTACACTCCCCTCCATTTATATGCTGTCTCAGTTGACACAGTACAGAGGAATAAACATTATGAAGGGGGCACAAGTAAATCTTAGTGCTGCAGTATGCTAGAGACTATCAATTCTCTATCTACCACTAGTGATGGATTCCCATAGCCATTTGATTAATGAGTGGTCAGACTTGAGACTCCCATCATTAGAATCTGCTTCCTCTGACTCCTGACTGTACTAACAACCTGAGGTCACTTTTCCTAGGAGCAGAGCCTGAGCAGAGCTGAGCCTGAATTACTGTACAAGTGAGTGATTGAGAGTGCTTTCAGGAGAAGAGCCTTATGAGGATAGAGCAGGATAGGTCAGGGAAAAAGGCCAAGCAAGGGAGTGGTTTCTGCTGGAGGCAAGCTCCAAAGCTTCAGACTGTTCCCCATGGAGAAAATGGAACGTGAATTTTACCACTGGTTCCACTTTGAGGTATCTGAGGTAGGTCAGTTATTGGGTACTGGTTGCTCCCCTCCTCCATGGAGGCTTAACCTTCGGGACAAGGTGGTTCCCACGTGGCCATGGGTGGCTCTCCATAGGAGGAAAGATCTGTGAGCTGTCAGTAGTCAATATTCATAGCATGTGGGGGATGGGCTGCATCCGTTCTGTGAATGGGATCTGGATTGGGCATTACTAGCACCTACTATAGCAGCTGACCAAAGACTTCCACTGTACTATTTTATTAGTTGATCTGAGTTATAGGTTGTCAATTTTTACATTATATTTCATATTACATTTTATGTTGTGGTGCTTTAGAATATTGATATGATCTTTGATTTATTCAGACTTGAAGCAATAATAAAAGTGGATAATATGATTTCTATCCAATCTCACTAACACCTTAAGTCGTATGTCTCCACTTATAATGAACAAGTGGCTGAACTGCATAATTAAAAATAAAACATCATTGATTCTTTCAATGTTATTGAATTAAAAGTGCATTTATTTTTAAAGACTCTATAAAGAGTATGAAGCGCATAAGAAGAGTTTAGTCACTAGTTTATGCCACAGCAAAAGTAAACCTGTTCTTAGGGCTGGGAGGTTATTTCCCCCTATCTTCTACATAGCTTCTGTATTTGCCAGCTAGGGCTGCCATGCAAAGTACCACAGACAGCTGCTGGAAAGGCACTACTACCACCCACCACAGCAGGTTTCTAGGAGGACTTTGACAGTAATTATAAAGACAAACTTAAGCTAGATGGCCCAAGGCCAAGGTTGGTTCCTTCTGAGTGGTGTGAGCAAAGGATCTGTTCCAGGACTTTCTTCTTGGCTCATAGATGGACAATTTCTCCCTACGTCTTCATATGTTTTCTCTCTGTTTGTGTCTGTGTCCACATTTCCTCTACTCAAAAAGACACAGAGACAAAAAAAAAAAATAAATTAGGAGTTCCCTTCATGGCTCAGTGGTTAACGAATCCGACTAAGAACCATGAGGTTGTGGGTTCGATCCCTGGCCTTGCTCAGTGGGTTAAGGATCCAGCGTTGCCGTGAGCTGTGGTGTAGGTTGCAGACGCAGCTCGGATCCTGCCTTGATGTGGCTGTGGCGAAGGCCGGCGGCTACAGCTTCTGTTAGACCCCTAGCCTGGGAACCTCCATATGCCGCAGGTGCGGCTCTACATAAAGGCAAAAAGACAAAAAAAAAAAAAAAAAAAAAGACACAGGTCATATTAGATTAGGGCCCACCATGATGAATTCATTTGAATTTAATTACCTCTTTAAAGGCCCTGTCTCCAAATAAAGTTGCATTCTGAAGTACAGGGGTTGGACTTTAATATACGAATTACAGGGAGCCCATAACTATCCCTACCTTATTACTAAAGGTTTTCTTGCATTAAAAACTGGTGCTCTTTCAGAACATAAATGATTTCAAGGACTTTTTTTTTCATTTTGGAAGTAGAAAAATGATAAAATGATTCCAATTTAGTTATTTTTGCTTTTATACTACTAAGGATTCTGCTTTGAATATTAAAAATAAATTATTATGAAAATGAATAAATGGTACAATCTTGACTTTTCTTGACATAATTAAGTAAAAGAATAATATGAGGTACAGACTTGTATTTCTGAAGAGATGGTACAGGAATTATTTTTGCAGGAATTTAAGTACCAAGAACCAAACACGGTTTATCTTTATTTGAATGAAAGGTTCTAGTTAATTAGAAATTGAATGAGAAGGAAATACATTTCCTACATATTAATAAAATATTACTTGGTTGAAATGTGAATACGATTTTCCTAAATTGCATATTTTCAAAGCTTGAATTAACTGATATCAATACTATATAAAACCTCAGGGCTGTAGCCTTGAAGACAGTCCTTGGTATGGTGATGATTAGAGTAGTGGGTTTTGATTAGTAAGAAAAAAGTTTTCCAATGGATAATCTTTATTAGCAAATAAAAAGCCTTATTTTTTAAAACATCTACCAACTTTAATTTCCACAATGGCATTTCAAAGAAAAAAAAAGCTTATAGTAATGTAGAAGAAGAAAACTTGTTGACAGAAAGAAATCAAAGTGAAGTCAAACAGCAAGGCAGAAGAAATAGGAATTAATGGAAAGTACTCTATCAAGAGCTACATGAATAAAGAACTATTAAGAATGTTTATGTATACAAAGCATTATCACTTGTACATTTAGAAACTGCTTCTTTAAACTTTCATATGAAGCAGCAAGATTACTTTTGTTCTCAGTTAACAAATTAGGAAATCAGAGCTCATGCTAGTTCATCTCTTTGTTTCCAAAATCTGTAAAGGCAAATTAGAGCTCAACCGGCTTCTACATAGAAAGAACTGGTTTAATGGATAATGAGTGTAGTACTAGGTGATCTTCCAGTCACTGGGAATAAGGCAATGAACAAAAGCAATAAAGGTCCCTATTCTTTGGAAGCTTAGAGTTGATACTAAGAGCAGATTCCCATTTTCCCTCTTCCTAGGAAAGACAGAAATGGGAGAATTAGAACTATCAGACAAAAATGGGAGAATTAGAACCAAAAGCAGATAGGAAAATGGTGCTAAATACAGACACAAGGTAGAAATAAAAACAAAAGTTAAAAAATTTAACAATATAAATTCAGCCTTATATAAGAAATAGTAAAAGTGGCCAGTGAAATGGGGCAACTGAAAATTGATAGGTCCTGAGGTCATAGAGGAAGACGGAAGATAAATTAAGAAGACAGGTCTCCAGCAAGGGAGAGTTAGCAACAAAAGAGAAGTTTCTGTTTGGACACCCAACTTATATTACTTAGGAGAATGGTCTGCATGACATTATGATAGGAAATCTGTCTTTGGAGGATTAAGGTCAGCTAAGCAACCTGCAAGAGAAATCCTTATAAATGAGTACAGGTTATAGGTCTATTCAATCAAATATTTTCCCCACACATGTTCCCTTTTTTTTTTTTAATGTTTTATTTAGACACTAAGTGCCCTTTTGATAATCCCTTGCAAAGATGTTGTGGACCTTTTGGGAGTGGGAGAAACAAACACACAGTTTAGATTTCTTTGCAGAAAAAATTTTTGAACTATTAATATTATATAAATAATTAGGCTTAAATGTTGTGTGTATTTTTAAAATCTGTTTTTCAATCTATTGAAGGATTTTGCTTCTACCGTCATATAATCTAAGGGGTAACAAATGATGGTGTTAACTATACCTTAGTTTGGGAACCTGTCTTGTCAGTTTCCATAGACTTTTTTCAGCTTGGATTTCCAGAAGTTTCCTGTTTCTAGTTGGTCGATTCCTCCCAAAATTGACCCAGATAAAAATGTTTATATTCTGTAAGTATTCCTAGGAACTGACAAGAAAAGACCTAGGATTACTCTGACTTTATGTTGACATCTAAGGGAAGATGGGCCTATTCATCCAGTCAAGGTTGAAAGTTGATGTTTAATGTGTTAAAGAGCAGATACAGGGCTTACATTCCAAGAACCTCACACCTAAAGATAAACATGGAAAAATGTCCAGCAAGGCCAAAGAGTCAGCCAACTGTCCACATGTCCACATTTATTATAGCCATCTGGAAGAGAGTTGAAGGGATAACAATAGCTCGTGTAAATGGTGAGTTGATTTATTACCTCATTGATTGAAACATCAGTAATATGAAACAATTTCAGAGGCCATAAGCAAGCATACTGGTGACCTAGATATACAGTGTCACAGGGCTCTGGTAATCAATAGCACTAAGACTTTGGGCCCCTTTAATTTATCTCTGTCTCTGTTTCCTCTTTGGCCTCATGGGGATAATATTGTCTTCATTAGGCTATCGTGAAGATTAAAGGAGATGATGTGTGACAAGCTTTAACATAGTGCCTGGTAACTATTAGCACTTGAAAATTATCATTTAAAATCTTAATTGCTTCATTCTTTTTGTCCCACTCTGGGTGCAATTCCAGCTAGATTTTATCTGTTTTGACTTGTTAAGCAAATTCTATGTTATGATATTCATGGAGATTCTGTTTAAAATTAATAGAAATTAACTTTTACTGAGGAAGCAGAAAAGGCATTTATTATTACTTTCTAAATGGATAACTCAAAAGAAAGCTAAGGTGACTAAATAACCAGGCTCAAGATGCAGCTTCCAGGAACATTGCCCAAAAACATGCCACAGGACTGGCTTGCTGTCTAAACTGCCGCCACTCCCACTCTCCACACCCCTCTGCCAGGAACCCCAATTTATCGCCACTCCTACTGGAATTATTTCAGAACGAGGAATGCAATTTTGCAACCACTGCCACTCAGAGAGCCAGCTACCTAACAGCGAAATGGATTCCGTGTTCATTTTTCTTCTTCGTGTGGCTCAGTTCTGAAGTGAGGTCTTGCCTTAGTGATCTCTGACCTCATTAGTTGAACCTGAGCCCCAAAGAAGAGCAAATCTTTTGTGGGTTCTACCTTGGAGAAGCTCAAAACAGAAATGTGGAGATTCTACCAAGTAGCAAGGATGCTGAAGTTGCTCAACAGCTAGAAAAACAGAAAATTGTCCACTGTAAATCACTGGAGAGAGGGATTATTTTTGCTTTGAGAAACTACTGTAAAAGAGCTATGTTCTTATTTATAGGGAAGGGTCTGCTTGATCTGTAGTGCTTTGCCTCTGATCCAGCTCAGAACATTTTGGCTACATGTCTCATGTTGTATTAGAATCCACTTCTTCCACTGCGCCATTCAGTAGAGCATTTAAAATCCTATGCAAAGGAAGCATAGTTGATACTCTTAGCTTCTAAACTACTTGTGCATTTTGTGATCAGTTTGGCTAATAAATATTTATATTAGATTTCACACTTAGAGTAATGATTCCATTCAGCATGGAATAAAGGAAAATGACAAATATAATGGCATGGTAAGGCGCTAATAGCAATGATTTGGTGTTGGTTAAAACTTCATTTGGTTCAGCATGAGGAATGAGTACTAGATGACGAGCTTTATCACCATAAATGCTACACAATGGAATGAGGCAACCAGAGAAATGCGATATTAAAATTTTTATGACCAAAGGAGAACATAGTAGAAATAGTTAAAAGTTAATCTTTCAGTTAATAGGGTTAATGGTACAGAGGGATAAGTTCTAAGGCCGTTTCAAATGTCCAAGCAAGAGAAGTTGGTGGTTGGACTAGGAGGCTTTCACATGACGAGTAGAGAAGTGGACAGCTGACAGAAGTATGTAGGAGGTAGAATTTACAGGCTGTGGCTAAGTAGATATGGAAGATGACAGAAAAGATGATGCCCCAGTTAGCATCTAGAGTTCTAACGAGAGTAACTGAGGTAAATGGCAGTGCTATTTACTAAGATAGGGAGCATGACAGTAGAGCAGGTTTGTGGGGAGGATGGTGAACTCAGTTTTAGAATGAGAAATAAATGGATGTGCTGATAAGTAATAGAGGCTGCAAACCCAGGAGAGAATTTTAAATTGGGAATGGACATTTTGAAAGCATCAGTTATATAGTAAGTACCAAGGGGAAAACTTTTAGAAAAATTACCCACTTCTTTTTAGAGAACTACAAAGATGGGATTGTTTTAAAGGGCCTTCAAACCTGGAATTGTAGTCATTTAAACACAGAATCCATTTATGAGATTATAAATGTTGCAATAACATTTTTATAAATAATTTTTATAAATATAGGAAAGTAAGTTATTAGAAAATTTATATTTTTGATATATGCTCTATTTTGAATTGTCAATAATGTTTTATGTTTTATACAGTCAAGAAGGGAATTTTAGCATTGAGATCCAAAGATAAGAATTCTGAGAATAAAGGTGACAATTTCTTCATGCTGAGAAGGAGGAGTATGCTATCCTTGTGATGACTTTGCTTGCTTGCAGTAATGAGTGAATGACTTTGAAATATACGAAGGTTAATTAACCCGTCATTCTTGATGAGAGTGTAACTCTGTGGTGGGTCATTTGTGAGATACAGATGGCAGATTCAACTTGCCATTCCTATTTTGGGCCATGCTTTGTTTTGAACACAACTCTAAATGTACTTTCTGTTAAATTCTGACTGCAGTCATATGTATGAATTAGCAGATTCTAAACCAGCTAGATTGAATGAACGGATTAAACGTGTTAGATCTATTCAAGGGCATGAGTGTCTGGAGAGATTGGGGTTTGAAATGTCTCTAATGGAAAAACGGCTCTAATGGGGTCTCTGCAGGATCAGCCAATACAAGACTAATTGAGGAGAAAAGTTTCACAAAAAGTCAGCCACTCAGTGGATAAGAGAGAGGCCCAAACCATTTGAAATGCCATGAATGGTTTCTGCAAAGGATAAAGCAGTATAGTAGGTTAGAAATTGGAGATGACATATCATTTGCTTAAACAGTGGATTCTGGAAATGATTCCACCAAAAGGTACCACATGTGACTGTAAATAAATGTCCAGTGAGAATGGTGCCTCCTGGAGGTGAAGCCAGTCTGAGCGTTCACCTGTTCCTTTACGATTTTGTGCAGAATTCTGCTTCCAACAAACAACTGTTTTTTGCTTCAGTCACACATTTCACCTTAACAAAGATAAAAAAGAAATAAATTCTGTTTTTATAAAGCACTACCGTACATTATATTGATGCTTTTTATAAATATGGTGTATAGTATAGTGAATTACAAACTTAGGTTTAGTGTGTGAATCCCTAATATATAATTTTGAAAAATCTAGAATGTATTAAGGGTATTTCTTTATGTATATAATATAAAGTGTTACCTTGTAATATTTTATATATTTAGGTTTTTTAATTATTCCACTTAGCTAATTATATAGTTAGCTGAAATTATCCTAGAATTCTTGAAAATGTCAAATCAGTTTAAGGTGACAAAATGACATTTGACTGGAATCTATTATAACTGACATTGTGGCTCTATTGATTTATTCTCAGTGTTGAACACAGATATCATTTATTTTAATAATCTTCTTCTTTGGCAATGTAATAAGGGCCTAGTAAGCCAAGACTTATAAATAAAGCATGTACTCATTTCATTAATATTTTCACGATTAGCTGTTTGGGGAATTTATGGATATGTTGTAAGGAACTAAGATTGAACCAGAATATAGATCTTTCCAGACAGAGCCAGATGCCATGTATTTTTGTATATATGAATAAGTTGTGTTGATTGCCAAATTTTTATTATCATCATAAATACTCAAATTCCCTTGTTTTATTAGTCCAAGGATAACAATACAAAGCAAAACATAAGATTGCTTTATTTAAATGTATCTCATAATTATTGCATGGTAGAGAAAACAAAATTTATGCTGTAAATGTTCTGGTGTATATGTGCGTGTGAGTAAAATAAAGAGGAAAAGAAACTCTTGGAGTTCCCATTGTGGTGAGTGAGTTAAGGACCTAAGGTTGTCTCTGCCACGATGCAGGTTCAGTCCACGGCTTGGCTTTGTTGGTTAGGCAATCAGTTTAGGTCGTAGATGCGGCTCGGATCTTATGTTGTCATGGCTGCGGCAGAGGCTGCAGCTGCAGCTCCAATTTTAACCCTTGCCTGGAAACTTCCATATGCCACAGGTGTGACATAAAAAGGAAAAAAAAAAAAAAACCCTCCCACTTGCTAACTTAATGCTCTGATACGTTTTTCTCAGGTACAAACGCACACACTACCTTTCTATTTTTAAGACTTTAATATTTTGTTTGGGTTTATGTTGTGATAGTCTGCTTATGGTAAAGGAAGTGTCAAAGCATACGTAACATCAGACACACTATGCTCTATTTTTGTAATAGTGAATACCCTTCACTTTCTTGCTGATAATTTGTAATCTCTCATTTTTATAATTAAGCACATATTTTAATGCATGGAAATGGTTTCCTCATGAGATCTGAATTTTATAAAGTTATCACTTAATAAGTGTCATGCCATAATAAGTATTTGAAAAAATACATGTTGAAATTTGTTTTACAACGGTATTCAATATGCTTTGTTACAAAGATTCTGTTCCTTGGATTTTGAAATATTTGTGCCTCTATTCCATCTTTTACCAGATTTGTATTTTAACCATTATCAGTAGTTGTCCTGGAGTTCCCATTGTGGAGCAGCAGAAATGAATCTGTCTAGTATCCATGAGGATGCACGTTTGATCCCTGGCCTCACTCAGTAGGTCAGGGATCCAGTGCTGCCATGAGCTGTGGTGTAGGTCACAGACATGGCTCAGATCCCACGTTGCTGTGGCTGTGGCATAGGCCAGCAGTTGTGGCTCCAATTAGACCCCTTGCCTGGGAACTTCCATATGCTACAGGTGTGGCCTTAAAAAGAAACAAAAAAAAAGGGTTTTCCTACAATCTGCTTTTCTTTTACAATTTCTATAAAATGGGAGTTAAATATTTGAAGTATTAGTTCTAGAAATTAATGACTATCAAGGCATAATCCAGTCAAAAAGAAAGGTGCTAATTAAGTCACAGTGTCAGTCCCTATAATATCTACCTTAATGGGTGGTGAGATGAATTTAAGACATAAAATACATAATATATGTAATGAACAAGGAGAGAGTGCTTCCCAGAGGGTAGCCAGATTAACAAATATTAGCTAAGAGCTTTACTTCCTTATTTGGCTGATCTCTCAACATAAACTGAGCAAACTGTATAAATTAGAGAGCAAGGTATTTAAAAATGTTTAAGATCGAATCAAGGACTGCTAAAATGGATGAATAATTCCCAATTCTTGTTTAAACTTTGCCAAAGGCAAGGTAGACCATTAACAACAACAACAATAAAGTTTTTATGTACTACGATGAAATTTATATTGTAAACTCCATGATAAACAGAGGACACAGGAATCAGTACATTTTCTGTTTTATCATGACCTCTCTTTGTGCTTATTTGCAATTACCTGATTGCTAAAATAAAGACTGATAAGTTAATACCTGTGCACAAAGCACATTCTAATCACCCTGGAAAATCCAAGTGAGAGACACAGTGACTGGGAATGCATCCTCAGGTCTAATTTTATCCTTAAACATGAGTGGGTAAAGTTCAAAAACATAATAAAATAAATTTACCGAAAATGGCACTTTCTCTCAAGAGCAACTGCTTAAGATAATTTACCATGGTATATTCAAATTAGACATTAATCACAAAGCAATTTGTTTAGCTTTTGGAAGGAGTTAATGCCCAGGATGCCATGAGAACTTCTATATTTAAGACTTCTAGTACCAGTTGTGAATATTCATCTGACACAGCAGTTTATAATCTTTAATAGCTACTTATATCATTAGTTTTTCATTTGCAGAATTTCCTTCCTTTTGGAACAAATGTATCATTTGTATGCATAAAGAAGAACTAAAGAAGTTTCTATTAAATTTTCCTGTTAAATCAGCAAAAAGCTTGAGGATAACATTTTGAGCCTAGACAGTTTTTTTTTTTAAGTATCCAGTCTACCTGCTCTAAGATCCTGAGTGTTCATAGAGAGATTTTACTTGTATGCAGTAAAACAAAATTAAGATGTGAAATATCTATTAAGGCTTTTTTATGTCTAGCATTGTTCAAGGAATGCTATTTATATGTGTGTCAATGACGAGAAACCGGCCAGGAAAAGACTGGCTAGCTGTTCAGCAAATTCATTTACTTGTCTCTTGGGTTCAGACTTAAATTCCCCTTGCAGTGAAAGGTGGCCCTATAATTGAGCTCTTGCCCATGGAATGTGCATTGAAGTGCTGCTGACCACTTGTCAGGCCAAAGCCATAAAAGCCTTATGCTTTTTCCTCTACAGTCTCTATCACCCAATCTTCAGTGGAGTAAGAGAGAAATTTCAATGCGAAGCCAAAATAGAAGCCATTTCGAAGATGGTGGGGCCACTGACAGCCTGGATTCCTGAGTGACTTTGTAAAGCAGAATATCCATGTACTAAAACAAAAATACCCATTCTTGTTCTGAGACATCACTGGAAGATTTTACATCCCTACTAGTAATGCATGAGAATTCTTGAGTTTCAAATGAAAGCAGGGCATCTTAATCAAAACCTCTTCTTCTGGAAGCCTGGATTTCAGTTTTGTTTCCCTAGTAATACAAGATTGCTAGAAGGTCTGCCTAGATTTCCAGCCTTTTAGCCTCCGCTCGGCTAATCTCAGCTTCTCATCCCAGGAAACTTTAGCATCTACAAATCTCAAGTGAAAAATGCAGTTCAGAGTAGTCTCTCCCTTCTCCATTATTTCCCTTCTCCTAAAATCTTGGCCCCATAAGTCCTGACTGCTTCAGTAGCCCAAGTTCCAATTATTCTTTCCTAGTTTGTGAGATCGATGAAGTGCTGCTTAACTATCTGTTTCTTAGACACTGCTTTAATTTTGGATTCTCCTCTTAATGCATATGGATTAAGAATAAACAAACATAGGGTTCTCATTGTGGCTCAGTGGTAATGAACCGTCACAGGTTCGATCCCTGGCCCTGCTCAGTGGGTTAAGGATCTGGTGTTGGCGTGAGCTGTGGTCTAAGTCTCAAGACAGTTTGGATCCTGCGTTGCCGTGGCTGTGGTGTAGATCGGAAGCTGTAGCTCGTTTTGGCCCCTAGCCTGGGAACTTCCATATGCTGTGGGTGTGGCCCTAAAAAGATAAAAAGAGAAAGAATAAACAAATGCTTCAAGGGAAATGAAGAGAAAAATGTCAGTTCACATCAATGATTTTTCCTTGTTTCTGAGATTGTGGGCCCTCAAATTCTGATGCCTTGACTGCTGTGTAATGCCATAAAAACCTGTGATTTTCATTTCTTGCTTACTATTTGTTTTAATTTTATTCAACAACTATATTTGTTATTGATGGGAGGGTTGCACCGAGACAAACTGCTCTGTCTGCATATGTAAGAGCAGAGGACTCTTGGTTTCCTCTCAAATATCTGTGAAATTCTTTTTCTAGACTGATGATAATTTACCTTAGTGCTGATATTATGAAATACAATTTTTAATTGTTTCATCTGTGGACATAAGATTTATGCCCCACATTGCAGGCCCGTCCAGTGACTGTGTGGCCGTGGCCTCTTCCAGTGCAGCCCTTCATCTTCCTCAATATTACCTTGGAGAATCCTCCTCCCAATGTCAACATTTTTGTTTGTTTGTTTGTTTTGTTGTTGCTGTTAGCACTGCACCCAAGGCATATGGGGTCCAATCGGAGCTACAGATGCCAGCCTACACCACAGCCACAGCAATGCGGGATCCGAGCCTTGGCAATCTACACCACAGCTCACGGCCATGCAAGATCCCTGGCCCAATGAGCGAGGTCAGGGATCAATCCTGTGTCTTCCTGGATACTAGTAGAATTTTTTTCCATTGCACCACAATGGGAACTCCCCAATTTCAACAGTTTTTAGCAAACAAGGGGTAATTTTCAACAGTGACAGTCTGGAAATACAACATACATATTTGAAGTTATTTCAGGATAAACATTTTATGATTCTCTGAACTGAGCACTCTCTAGGTGAGCCTCAAGTCTTTGAGAGATAACCCTCCCTCCATTTGAAGAAGCCAGTAATATTGTTTAGTCCCCTAATACCACAAAGTATTATATGATCTTCTACAAAGAAGAATTGTTCTTTAAATGCATATCTTCAAACAAAGTCCTCTAGGTTTACTCATTTAAATATTTTCATAATTTTATTGGAAACATTTTTGTTTATGTAAAACAAATATGTAAAATTTTCTGGGAAAATTGAAGGTATCAGGGTAAAATGCAATTGTTTATATCGTTCTTTCTTTTGTTAGGTAAACTGTTAACTATACATAAATAGATGATTAGAACAAAACACACATGTGAAATGAAGCAGACTATGTCATTTCTGAATTGGTGGAGAGAATTTGAAGAATCCAAAAGAAACGTATTTATTGTTTTCACCTAAGTTAGATACTTCTCCTCTCTTGGCCTTTCCTTTACTGTATAGACCTCTTGTGTCTACCCATATTTTACCATATTTATAAGACATTTGCTAGATGTCAAAGATTGTGCTAGGCAGATAAAATTTGGCTTTGACTTATGTTTATTAACTTTCTCTGGATAGACAGATTTGGTATTTTGTAGTCTTCATCATTGAAATCCTATATGTATATTGCTGAGTGTTTTAAAGCATATTATTTATCTTGTTATCTATTGCCATGTAACAAACCATCCCAAAACTCAGTGACTTAAAACAACAATTTATAATTATCTCTCATAGTTTTCTGTGTTGACTGGGCTTAGTTGGACAATTCTTGCCTGCAGTCTTTAGTGCTATATAGTCAACTGTTGAAGACTCAAGTAGGTTGAATTTCTAAGATGACATATATATGGCTTGCTATTGATATTGACTCTTGGCTGGGGACTGTTGAGTCCCCATGACATAGACTTCTCACAGCATGCTGGCTAGCTTCCCATAGGCAACCACCTGAGAGTAGGTGTTCCAAGAGAGCAAAAACAGAAGTGGCCAGTTTGTTAAGACCCGGGCCTGGAAACTGTTTCAGCATCAGTGCTGCCATATTCTGTTAGTCCGTACAGCTCAATAGACAGAGCCCTAATCCAAGGAGAAGGTACAGAGGTGCCACCCGTTAAAGGAAGGAATGTCAAATTTTTGTCCAGTCCTATTCTAGCATATATATATGTATTGTGTTTATTGCATTTACAATTACACAAATAAATCCATGGTTATTTTAACATTTCAAACATACAAAGAGTGAAAACTTTCTCTTTTCCTCTCCCCAAACTGCACTCTTTTTTCAAATATTTTTAGTATTAGTTGGTCTTTATCCATGTGAATCTTTTTCTACTAAGTATATTTCGATTTTTCTTACTCTTACATAGAACCAGATTCCTCTTTTTCTGAATATTACTCTTTTTCATTTATCAATATATTTTAGGTATCTTAATTTAAATGCACTTACAATTAAAAATTATTACCTAGTATTCCATAGGTATTCCATTCCTAGTATTCCATACTAGGTGGTGTAGCTATATTTTATGTATTTAGACAGTTTATAGCCTTTGGTTATTGTGTGCAATATTGTTCCTTTCATTCCTCTTTATACATGTGTAAAAGTTTCACTAAGATATATACCCAAAGTAGAATCAGTAAATTGATGGATATTAACATTTTAAAAAGGTGCTGTTTAAATAGGTATGGCCATTTTATACTTTCTTCAGCAGTGCTGTATGAGAGTGCCTCTTTTTCCTTATCATTGTCAATTATGGATATTATCTGTCTCTTCAATTTTTAAAAATGTAATGGATAAAAATGTTATACTTAGCATGTGCATTTCAATTTTCAGTCCCCGAGTTATTGTTAAGATTATGTATTGAGTCAATTTCATATTTTTTCTAAATTGCCTGTTTTTGCAATTCACCTATTTTCCTGTTGGGTTGTATACCATTTTAAAAAATGATTTAAAGATATTATTTACAAATTCTATATGCCCATTAATTCTTAGTTCATCATACATCACACATAATTTCATTGGATGAATACATGGGGGCTCTGTCTTGCTCTACGTCTTTAACTCACTCTCGGGGACATGTTCTTGGTTCCTCCATCCCCATGTGGAGGCTGGAGCCAGTCTTAGATTGGTGAAGGTTTGGGACCTGCAGCATGTTCACTTGGAAAGCAGCCTCTGCATGATGGAAGTTCAGCTTGCATACCCTCCTGGGATGATAAGACTGCCATGTGCTGGGTGTACCTTAGGGGAAAATTAGGCAACAGAAACAAAAATCACCCCCTGATATCTATGAACTTATATAAATATTGGCGTTGACTCTTCAGTAGTGAAATGAAAGTATGTATAAGTAAATATGAGTCGTCATTTTTACCAGTACCTGAACTGAGACTGTGATCTGGCCAATCTGTTTATGTAGCCTACAAGACAGGCAAGAAGGATACCATATGTTCAATGGAGGGCACATGGAGAAAAATTTTAAAAAAGAAGCATGAAATGCAAAGATGATGGATATCACCCTTTTTTGTTCACATCAGTTGATGGGGGAAAGGACCTGAACTATCCCACTTGAACAGCGAGCTCTTTGCAGAGGCATTCAGAGAAAGGCTATGATGGGGGAGGCTGTAGAAGTGATACTGAGTCACCCTCTGAATGTTGTGAATGATAGAGAAATTTTAAAGTGGAAAAGTGTTGGATCCTGCATCCAACTGCCAAGTGGAGCATTCAGGACTTGGCTTGGTGGCCTAAGAAAGAGATCAAGCCTGGATTTTCTCAGGTATGATAGTCTTATGGACATGTCTAGAGGCCTGCATCCTCCACCCTCTGCCATAAGTCTGTGGCAGATTGGTTGTGTTAGAAGAGCAGCTTCTAGTCAGAACCCTTCTTCTTCTAGGCGTACCCCTCCTTAGAGCTCTCAGAGAAAATATAGGACTGCAAGTTAGATTTGAATTTCAGATAAATAACAAAAAACTTTGAGTATATGTGTATCTCTTATAATATTTGGATAAACTTATATTGAAAAAATTAGTCATTGCCTATCTGAATTTCAAATTTAACTGGGTATTTTATATTTTCATTTGCTAAATTTGGCAACCCTATACCTGGCTTTCAATTTCATGTTGTATCTTCTTTTGACCTGTACCTTGCAGCTGCTTTAGAACTGGTATAGAATGGAGAATTATTTGCCAGCATTTATCATTCAGGATTCTTTAATAGAAGCCTGTAGAACTTACTAGGTCCATGTACCTCATTGGTTGTTTTCTCCCACGGAGTGGGAAACCATGAGAACACACCCTTGTCAGTGAGACCTGCAGAGTAAATAGAGGTCAGCAAAAAAGTCTTGACTGTCTGGTGTGGGAAGGCCAGATAATCACTACTTCAGAACTGAAGACTCTGTGGTAAAACACATCAAGTCACTGAAATGTAAAGCCTTACAAACTGAACGGTCATGTAATGTAAGATGCGAATGTATTTCCGTCAATTACAGAGCTGTCATTCCTATGCACCATCAGGAGTTAGAGGCTAGGTGTCCACAACGGCTGGACACCCACGTTCACAATCAAGGGTAGGATCTTTGAAGAGTATGACAGGCCCCCTGTACCAAAACTGCCCGTAACCTTATGATGTGAGAAAAACATCGTAAGATTACTGGGTGTGGAAATACGTGATTTATAATTTTCTTATATAGTAAGAAATGGCTTGGCTCCAGCCACAAAAAGCCTTATGAGCTATTAGTTCAAACTTCCTCTTAGTCGGCACATCCCTCACTCTGTGGAAGCTAAGACTGCAGAACTTCAAGTGTTTAAAATAGGTTCCCCAGACAAAGAGCCAGAGGTGGGCAGTCTTACGCAGGTGGTTTACTGGGAGAGTGTTCTCTGTCAAGAGGAAGCAGTGAAGGGAAAAAAAAAAGTGAAGTAGAGAATGTGAGACTAGCTTTATTGTGATCCCAAAGGGGACTCTGGAGCTAAATTATTCCAGACTTGATCCAGCTTTGGGGCGGGTGAGGGGAGGGGCTGAGGATAAGGGGCAGCCATTTTATCTCATTATTAGTTGAATTGCTGGGAAGGGGAGAATAAAGGTTAATTAAAATATTCCAAAGCCCAGGTCAATTCTTTGGACAAAGGGGCAGCCACGGCCCTTAGTAAACAATATCCACAGCTGGATATGGGTACCTTAGCCAGGTTAGGGGAAGCTACGAGGGGACTAACAGCATCTGTACAACGTATCATTTAGTCGTTTCCATGGTTTTATGTATACCTTTTGCTATGGGTTTTGCTGGTTCAGTTTTAAGCCAGTTATGCTCATTATCTCTAATGCTGAAACTAATTTACCCTTGTCTTCTGGCCCAGCTTTATTCTAATTCACTCAAATATGTTATGTTTCCTGCATAACAGGAAATTTTATATATATGGTTGGATTTATGTGCCTTTGAGTAAGTGGAAATTTCCATCTATCGATTACATTAGGGACCATCTCTAGAAACCTATGTACATTTATAACCCTTCTTTCCCAATTCTTTTATATATATATATATTTTCTTTCCTGGTTTAGTTAAGATCTGTTGCCTATGTCTTTAGTCATTCTTGTACTTTTTTCCCCTTATAAGAAGAGAATTATGCTTATTAATAATTCCACTCAAAATCACTATATGGTTAGGCTTACTAATAGATGAATTTTTCACAAGAATCACAACAATTGATAGTGTTTTCTTCCTTGTTGACATGTTTATGATATAAACATAAGAATTAAATCACAGAGCACAGCAGCAGACAAATCCTCAAAATTAATGGTAAACAGATATATCTGAGCTAGATTTAAGCATTAGTATAAAGAATTAGTTTTGAAAAACTAGCCTGTTTCAGTAAACTGGACTAAATAATAAAATGCCTAAAACTGTGTATAGCTGTGCTAAAATGTTTCAGTTTAATCGACCTTTTGGAAAGTGCTATCAAGTAAATGAATGTCTCATGGAGGGAGTTTCCATCATGGCTCAGTGGTAATGAATCAGACTAGTATCCATGAGGACATGGGTTCGATTCCTGGCTTCACTCAGTGGGTTAAGAATCTGGCATTGCCATGAGCTATGGTGTAGACTGCAGACACAGCTTGGATCTGGCATTGCTGTGGCTGTGGTGTAGGCCAGCAGCTTACAACTCCGATTTGACTTCTAGCCTGGGAACTTCCATATACTATGGGTGCAACCCTTAAAAAAAAAAAAAATCAAAAAGAAGCCCAGTTTATCATTTAAGTATAGAAAATATGCCTATATTCAAATACAGAAGTCTAATAATGCAAGCGTCTGAAGTTGGTGCCCACCGACTTTTGGCTGATATTGTATAATGCAATTAGAAACTTACCTTCTAATAATCATACATCAGTAAGGATGATAGAATGTGTTACTAAAATACTCTTCTATTTGAACTGTTTTTTTTCAGAGTCTGCATGGATTTCCTCATCCACGAAATGGAATCAACCCACATCTCGTTTTCTTCCTATTTGGTGCACTTCTCATGGAGACTGAATCAAGAATGCTTTGCAAGCATCGTTGTGAACTGTAAGTAGTTTCATGACTATGACGTGATCATTGAAGTCTCTGTGGCAGGTGAGGGTAGTGCGACCTGATGTAATACTTTTGACCGGTTTCTTCCTCAGTTGAATGACTATGCAGGATGTTAACCTCAAGTTAAACCACAGGTTCCACACTGGTGTGTTCCTTTTTTGGTCTTTATATACATAAAACAAAGGCTTTACCCTAATCTATATACAAAAAAAAAAAAAAAGAAAGAAAAAAGAAAGAGAGGAAGGGAGGGAAGATGTAAAGAAGGAAGGAGGGAAAGAACAAAAGAAAAAAGAAACTTTGGAGCCTCGGACCATCAGTCTTAGGCTAGTTTATTGAGGGTCAAGTAAAATTCCGCCCATGTGGGGCACTGATTGAATTTTTCAGGGAAGAGTGATGGGACTTCTTCTAACATCATGGTTCTCACAGTTAGCTGCATTTTGGAAACTCCTGCCAAGATTTTAAAATGTACTGCTTCCTGGATTCCAGCCCAAGATCCCGATTAAATTGGTGTGAGTGTGGCCTGAGCGTGGGAATACTTTTTTAAACTTCCCAGGGCTTTCTAACGTATAGCTAAGGATGCAAAGCACTGGGGAGGTTCATCAGCATGTGCCTGAAATTGTTAGGGCCTCAGCTTTCCTGGTAGTTACTTGCTGGAGTTAAGGTACCAAACATAAGGGCAAGCCTCACTAAGGCTCTGCTCTGAAGACCCTCTTTATAAGGTCTTAAAAGTTGGGCAGTCTCTTAGGGTACTGATCTTGTGTCATTTGCTCAGTAAATGCTTGCAGACCCCTCAGTTCTAAGAACCTGCTTGTACTTTGTGGGAAGTGGATTTAAATACTATACTTTCGCACCTCTTAAGTTTAATCCGGATTTTGTGTGTCACAGATAATTTTACCTCTTGGGGTAGTTTAAAAAACTGTTCATTACAAATTTAATGGTCATGCCTAACAAATATTTGTCTCAAAGCTAATGCAGTATCCTTTGATTAATACTGTTTTTAAATGATTATTACTCCATAGCTAACATTTATGGAATGTTGACGGCATGACAGTGTTCGCAGTTATTTTATGATATGCTCTATGATAGTGCCACCATTATTTTACAGATGAGGAAAGTGAGGTCAAGAGAGGTTGTGGATATTCCCAAGGTTGCAGGGCTAATTAGTCAAAGGTCCGTGATACAAACTCAAGCTGTCTTGTTTCAGTGCCTTCACATCTATAAAAGCCTGTTGTTGAAAGAAAAATAAAATTTGAAAAAAACCTCACTTTTAACAGATAGGCACCAAGTTGATTTTTAAGCAGTTGTACAATTTACCTTTACTTAGCATCATGTTATATAACAGTTTCAGTTGCTCTACATATTTGCTGTTATTTCACTTTGTGAAA
The DNA here is from genome assembly GCA_004024745.2 of Catagonus wagneri. Classification (NCBI taxonomy): domain Eukaryota; kingdom Metazoa; phylum Chordata; class Mammalia; order Artiodactyla; family Tayassuidae; genus Catagonus; species Catagonus wagneri. The sequence goes on along the minus strand of PVHT020000257.1, from coordinate 8,001,473 downwards.
TTTTGAAATCTTGTTTAGCTTAGCTTGTGAGTATAAAATCTGATCTATGATTTTTAATTTCTTTAAAAACTCATAATGTAAAGCATCCGTTATATATTTACTGGCCATTTTGTCTTTTCTCATTTTCTCTTTTTGTAAAAGAGATATCTTTTCCCATCTTTCTTGTGGGGAGATTGTCTGTCTTGTATTCATTTGTAGGATTTTGTTTTTTTGTTTTGTTTTTTTTTTTGGTGACTGTTCCTGAGGTGTATGGAAGTCCCTGGGACAGGGATTGAATCTGAGCTGCGGCTGTGACCTATCCCGCAGCTGCAGAAATGCCAGGTCCTGAAATCCACTGTGACTGGCCAGGGATCGAACCTGCACCTCCACAGCCACTTGCACCTCCATAGCCACCCAACCCCCTGCAGTCAGGTTCTTAACTTACTGCACCACAGTAGGAACTCCCATTCATAGGTTTTTAAAAATTATTTTCTAAATAACAGTCCTTTTAAGTTTTATGTGATGCCAATGTGTTACCAAGTTCGGCTTATCTTTTATGAATTTAAGTTCTAATTAATGTAGTGGAACTTGTAAATTTTCTTGTTTTACATGTTTTTAATTTATTAACATTTTCTCTGCCCCCAATATCATACACATTCTACTGTATTGTTTTTTAGTAGCTTTATGGTTTTACATTTTTACATTGTTTATCCACCTGAGAATTATTTTTGTGTAGGGTTTGAGGATCCAATTTCATTTTTCATTATGGCTAACTACTTGGTCAAACACCATTGAATGTGTTTCCATATTTATATGGATTTTTGTTTGTTTGTTTTTCATTTTTGGCCACTCCATGGCATATGGAGTCCCTGGATGAGGGATCAGATGTGAGTCACAGTCATGACCCAAGCCATGGCTACGGCAACACCAGATCCTTTACACACTGTGCCAGGTGGGGGATCGAACCCATGCCCCAGTGCTTCCAAGATGCCACCAGTCCCATTGCACAACAGTGGGAACCCCTGTATCCTTTTTCCTGAACATTCTATTCTATTGTATTTATTTATGTCATTACATTTATAACATGTTGCGTTCATTTCCGTGGTGTGGTACCTAGGATAGGTAAATCTCTTCACTGTATTTTACTTCTTTAGGAGTGTCTGAGACGTTCGACTGTATTTTCTCAATCTTTTAATTAGTGAATCACTTTCTAATGTTATACCAAACTTGAATTTCCAAGCTAAATCCAACTTGTTCCTGGCAAATCTTAGTTTAATATATTGAAAGATTTACCTTCCTGATTACTCAAAATTTTTGTTTCCGTATTTAATAGAATTTGCCCATATTTTTCATTCTCATATATCCTTACATTGTGTTGATGAAATTATGCTGGCTTCATAAAGTGAGTTGAAGCTATTTTTTTTTCCTATTCTCTGAAACAGTCTTAGCAGAGTTGAAATTACGTCATTTATTTGGTAATCTTGATAAGTAAAATCACATAGGTCTATGGGTTTTGGTGAGAGAAAGACAGTTATTGATTCAATTTTAAATGCTTATTGTATTATTTAAGTTGTCATTGTCTTTTCAGCCTTTTTTGATTCATGTTCTTTTTCTAGGCAGTTGTCACTTTTTATAGTTTTCACATTTATGAGAATACATTTTTATCACATCATAGGTTTTTAAATACTAGTCTTTAAAAAACATTTTTTCTTTTGATTTTTATATGTTTGGTTATATGTCATGAAGTTTTGATTTTCTCTTGTTGTTTTTACATTCTTCTGAGGGATGCAGTTTTTTTTTCTTTCTTATATTAGTGGATTAGCTTATTAGTTTTAATCCTTCATACATTTCTATAACTGGCATTTAAATATGCTTTTAAATTATCTCAATGTATGTCATAAGCTGCATTCTATAAGTGTTTATGATTTATATCTAAAATGTGTTGTTTTTCCGCACGATATGTCTTTGAGCCAGGATTTATTTAGGCTTGCATTCTTAAATTTCTAGCTGGGCGGCAAGTTCTACTTATCTTCATTTTTTTTAAAATTAACTTAGGGCATGGTATTTTAGGATAACAATCAGTTTGAATTTTTAGAAATGTATATACATTTTCATAAATGCTTGTCTAAGCTTACAATACTTGAATATATTCTTTATATACCTATTAAAGTTATTAATTTTGTTAATTTTTCTATATACTTTTGGCTGGAGTAGATTTATCTAAGAGAGCTGTGTAACAATCCTCTCACTGTCATAAACAGGTGAATTTCTCTTCATGTTTCTATCAGTTCAATTTTACTTTACAAAACTTTATCATTTGATGCATAGGAGTTTAGAATTAGTTTTTCTTACTGGAACCAATAATTTATCAATATATGACTGATTTTTAATATTACTTGTTATTTAAAGTCTAGTTAATAGCTACATTCTTTTGGATAAAGTTTTCCTGCCATATATTTGATTTTTGAAAATGGCAACCTGACAACTTTTCATTTTACCGTGAGTATACCACTTTTTTTTTTTTGCATATTCCTATTTTTCATAACTAACTTTACATTTGGATTCTATCATCTCCCCTTGGGCTTTATGCAAGTTCTCCTTCTAAGTACCATAGTGACCTAGTCTTTGTCTCTTGCTCTCCAGTCTTTGGCAGGCATGTCATGCAATATTCACAACTTGCTTACCCAGGCTGCCTGAAATTGCTGAGAAATACAAAGAAGCCAGCCAATGTGTTGACAAAGTGTTTTATCTTACTCAAAATTTACTTAGCAAGCTCAAGTACTTAGTAAGCTGAAAGATATTAGTGAAAATATCAGGGTTAGAATATATAATTAGTTTGGGACACCAAGAAGCTGGGCATGATTTATTATTAAAAGGGCATTTGAATTGTTGGTTATGTATCCATGATTTGACTAAGAGATTAAGTTTTCTTAGTAGCTTTAGAAAGTGGAAATACTGCTAGCCACCCTTCCTGGTTTTCAGTTCTTTGCCATCCTTGGGTGAACTGCTGCTCCTTGGCCCAGTTTTATGGCTGCTCTCCTACATGCTGCCATTTCTCTCTTCTCTTCCTTTTTTCTGTGCCAATAGTAACAGCTGCTGGTGTCTGTCTGTCTGCTCTCACAGATGTTTACTATGTTTAGGATGGCAATGGGAGTAAGAGCTGTGGTGTTTTCAGAGGGTTGATAAAGAACAACGGAAAGCTAGACTTGGAGTATTTTGCTAATGCTCTCCCCACTTTTCAGTGGCCCTTGGGGGAATTTCTAGTTTCCCACCTGCTGTGCAATCTTACTCTCTGATGCCTCTTTTCATTCACTCAGTACACAACTGTTTCCAATTCTATTGATGAGCTACAATTCTAAAACTCTACTGTAAGATATACAGATGACTCATTTCTTTTTAAACACTGTAGTATACTTTATTAAAATATACAACCAAGTGTACAGCTTGATACACACCTGTGCACACTTGTAATCACCACCCAGATCAAAGATAGAGAAAAGTTTCATTTCCCCAGAAGGTTTCATTGTGTCTCTTTCCAGCCAATACCTACTCATTCCTACACCCACTTATTAGAGGTAAACACTATTTTGACTTTTCTTACCACCAACTAGTTTTGCTTGTCTTTGAATCTTATGTAAATGAAACAAAGTATTTTTTGTGTGTGAAAAAGTATTTCTTACACAAAACTGTAACCCTTATACTTTGATCTGTGATAATGGGGAAAGAACAAGATAATGGAGAGACAAGAACAAACAAAACTAAAACCAGATTTATTTAAATGTGCCAGTCAGGATGTAAAGGTATGTTTTCTTGTAAAGGTATACACTTTAGTTCTACAAGTGAAAGGAGATATGGATATGTCAAAGTTATTATAACACAACAAATGTATAAGGCTTAAGAAATTAAACAAACTGAATTTCTGACTATCACTAAAGCCTTATCCCAGATTGCTAACAATTTTGTAAGTGAAAAAGAAACTTCCACGAATATTGTCACATTTAAAAGCAGTAATATATTAATGAATTTGAGCAAATTTGTGCCAACACAACCAAATTTATATATAACCCTAAAATTTCTCAGAAAGGCTAGAAGTTCATTTCCTTTGACTCTGTCTTTATTAAACATCTAAATAGTTAACTTGCCTATAGAAATCTTATAAAAAACTTGGAGAACAAATATGAAAAGATTTCATATATATCTGTCTCAGGAGACCATTATCTACATGCTTTGGTAAATTCTTGTGTTCAACTAATTTAATGTAGTGGAGACATTTTTCTATTATTAAAAGCACTGAATTCTTAAAATATGGGAGGTGAAAATGTAAAATGTATCATATTTCTTCTTTATGACCTAGTATCTGAAATATATTACTTTGTTATGTGGCTTTTAAGAGTTAAGTCAAATGGGTTCAGAAATACAGACAATAGACTTTTTTTTGTATGTATAAACTTATCCTCCACTATTATCAGGAAATTATTTTCTATTGTTTTCTTATTATTTTTAATCTCTCACCTACCACATTTTTTTCTCATCCTTTTTCTCTGCTTTAAGTTATATTCTCAGGATTAAGTATATCTCTGCTATTGCCCTTTAATCCTTCACTAGGATTTAATATACAAAATTTATGAATTAATTTACATTATTAGATTGTTGTTAAATAGTATCTTTGAGTTTTGAGTTATTTTTGTTTTTCTGGAGATCTGTGTTGGAAATAACACATATGTTTAATAATAATATACAACCTAAAAAGGAAACATAAAAGAGAAAATGCTAATTTTATTGTCAAGCAAGTCAATATATAACTCATGGAATTCTCACAGTCTTCTTAGTTGTGTGCTATTACTACTACAAATCAATACTGATGTATAAAGACACTCTGTCAATTTCCCAATATCCCAGTGTTGGTAAATGGAAGAACCAGGGTTCAGACCTCAGAGCCTCTGTTCTTAGCAGCTATTCAGAGTCTTAACAATAAACACTTGGTTTGGGAAACTTTTTCTATTGTACAGTCCCCAGCACATTTCTTTCTTTCATTCTTTATCCCTCCCTTCCCTCCTCACTCCCTCCTCCCTCTCTTTTCTTCTTCCTTTCCTTCCTTTTTCTTTTGTAAAAGGTCTGCTATAATAGGCTTTGTTGGCCATATGTTCTCTGTCACAGCTGTTCCGCTCTCCTGTTTAGCTTGAAAGCAGCTCCAGAAAATATGTAAATAAATGTACATAATTGTATCCCCAAAAAACTTTATGGGCGTTGAAAACTGAATTTTATACAATTTTCATATTACAAAATATTACCCTTTTGATTTTTTTCCCCAACCATTTGAAGATATAACACCATCCTTTGCTTGTGGGTTATATAGGAACAGACAGTTGACCCTTCCTATAGCATACAGTAGTGATGACAAGAAACCTGAAACTTGGAAGGTTAGGTTACAGATATTATAAGGTTGGATTTAGAAGCAATTGGCTTCTCTCAACTGGGATCAATACTTGCTAATGAGGTGCAGCAAGTTCTGTACTAATAAATACTCTGTCATTGGGAAAGCCAAGGGGTACATTTATTAAGATAGCCTATTATAACAAATCAATCCTAAAATCTCACTGGCTTATAGAAGTTGATATGTGGGTGGGTAGAGGGAAAGACAGCTAAATGATTTTTCTTTTTTCTTTTCCATAAAAATGATGATTTCAGTTCCAAGAATAGCATTAACATTTTGATGTGTATTTTCTACAAACAAGGACATTTTCCCACATAACAATGCAATATAAAAATCGAAAAATTAGCTCATATGCATTACTCTCATCAAATCCCTACCACCATCCCTGTTTTGCTAATTACCCCAAAAATGTTCAGGATTACAAATTACTTTGTCAGGCTTCTTTCGTCCCTTTCAATCGGGAACATTTCTTCATTCTGTCGTTGACTTTCATGACCAAGGAATCTTTGAAGATTACATGACTATTATTTTGTAGACTGTCCCTCTGTTTGTGTTTGGCTCAGGTTTCCTCATGATTAGATTTAGGAGATGCATTTTTACCAGGAATGCCTTAGAAGTAATATTGTGATTCTCTTGCATTTTATTAGATGAAACGGGTTTATAGTTTGCCTTATTACAGTTGATGTTATTTTTTTCCACTTTCATTGAGATATGACACCATATAAATTTAAGGTATATAGCATACTTTGATTATGTATTTGGAAAGGATTACAATAAATTTAGTTAATATCATCTCATTTTTTCTCTTGTAAAACTATTAGAATTTACTCTCTTAATTTTTAAATATACCCTACAGCAGTGTGAACTACAGTCATATTATACATTACATTTCTAGTACTTACTTATTTTATAACTGGAAGTTTGTACATTTTAAGCATCTTGGTACAGATCCTCCTCTCCCCACCCCACCTTGTCTGGTAACCACAAATCTAATTTCTTTTCCTATGAGTTTTTTTTTTTTTTTTGGGGGGGGGATCCTGTGAGATCATACAGTATTTGTCTTTCCTCTGTCTGGCTTACTCCACTTATCGTAATGCAAGGCCTATAAACGTTGTTGCAAATAGCAGGATTTTCTTTTTTTGTTTGTTTTAATGGCTGAATAATTTTTCTGTGTTTGTGTGTGTGTGTGTGTGTGTGTGTGTGTGTGTATCACCTTTTTATCCATTCATTCATTGATGGGCCCATAGTTTATTTTTATGTCTTGGCTATTGTAAATAATGCATCTACGGACAGGGATGTGCAGATATCTCTATGGCATCGTATTTTCAATACCTTCTGCTGTATTCCCAGAAGTGGAAATGCTAGATCACCTGGTAGTTCTATCTTTAACTTCTTCAGGAACCTCCAAATTATTTTCCATAGTGGCTGCGCCAATTTACATTTCCATCACTAGTGTATGATGGTTCCCTTTTCTTTTCCATTCATACCAGCAGTTATGATCTATCTCTTTTTGATATCAGTATGAATGAGATGGTGAGGTGATATCGTACTGTGGTTTTGATTTCCATTTTCCTTATGATTAGTGTTTTTTGAACATCTTTTCATGTATGCGTTGGCCATTTGTATATCTTTGGAAAAATGTCTTTTCAGGTCCTTTACCCCTTTTAATCAGATTTTTTGTTTTTTTTTGCTATTGAATTCTATAAGTTCTTTATTTTGATATTAACCTCTTATCATATATGTGGTTTGAAAATGTTTTCTTCCATCGCATAATTGTATTTTCATTTTGCTGATCATTTCTTTTGATGTGCAGAAGCTTTTTAGTTTGACATAGTCCCACTTTGTTTTTGATTTTGTTGCTTGTGTTTTAGATCTCATATCCAAAAAAAATATCATTGCCAATACCCATGTAATGGAGCTTACCACTTGTTCTAGGAATTCTACAGTTTGGGCCTTATATTTTAGTCTTTAATGAATTTTGAGTTAATTTTTGTGATTCATATAATGGTCTAGTTTTAATCCTTTAGTTATTACTTTTGTGCAAATATCTGATTTTCTGGCACCACCTATTGAAGAGACTGTCTTTTCTTTGTTGAATATTCTTGGCTCTCTTGCCAAATATTAGTTGATCACTTATGTATGGTTTAATTTCTGGGTTCTCAATTCTGTTCCATTGGTCTATGTCTCTCTTTCTGTGCCAGCGTCATAATGTTTGTATTACTATACGTTTATAATATAGCTTGAATCCAGGAAGTATGATGCCTCCTGCTTTGTTCTGTTGTTTTATTTAATATTAGGCTTGCTCTTTCCAGTTATATAAAAACCCACCTTTGGAATTTTGGTAGGGCTTGCTTTGTAGCAGTATGGATATTTTAACATTACTAATTCTTTCCACCCATGAACTTGGGATACCTTTCCATTTATGTCTTTTAAAATGTATTTCATCAGTGTCTTACAGTTTTGGTGTAGAGAAATTTCATCTCCTTGGCTAAATTTATTCCTAGCATGCTATTATTTTTGATGCTATTTTAAATGAGATCACTTTCTTTCTTTTTCAGATAATTTGTTATTAGTATAGAAAAAAACCTACTAGTTTATGTATGTTAATTTTATATCATGGAACTTTACTGAATTCATTAAAATTTTCTATGCATAGAATCATATAATCTGCAAATACAGCCAATTTTACTTCTTCCTTTCCAATTCTGATGTTTTCATTTATTTATCTTGCCTGGTTGCTCAAGTGAGAACTTCCAGTATTCTACTGAATAGGAAGGGTGAGAGTGGGCACTTTTGTGCTTTCCTGATCTTGGAGGAAAAGTTTTCAGATTTTGGCTGTTGAGTATGATATAAGCTGCTTTCTATACCTAATTCGTTAAATGTTTTTATTATGAACATGAAATTAATTTTTGACAAATCCTTTTTATGCATTTATTATATTTCTTTCACTAATGCAATATATCACATATATTGATTTGTATATGTCGAATCATCCTTGTATCCCAGGAGTGAATCTCATTGATCATGGTTAATGATCCTTTTAATATGCTGAATTCATTTTGTTAGTTATTATTGAAAATGTTTGTATCTTCATTCATCAAGGATGTTGGCCCATAGTTTGTCTTTTTTTTTCCTAGTGGTATTTTGTATTTCCTAGTAGTAGTTTGTTTTTTCCTTTCTAGCAAATCAGGCTTATGCAGGTCCTGAAAAATTAGTTTGGGAATGTTCCTTTTGGATTTTTAGAAGAATTTGGGAAGGATTAATGTTAATTCTTTAAATGTTTGATAAAATATATCAGTGAAGCCACTTGGTCCCGAGTTTTTATTTGTTGGAAGATTTTTTTTTTATTACTGATTTCATTCCTTATTTAATAGTTAGTCTTTTCAGACTTTCTATTTCTTCCTGATTTAATTTTGACATACTACATGTTTCTAAGAATTTTTCCATGTCTTCTAGATTTTCCAGTTTGTTGGCACATAGTTGTTCATAGTAGGCTCCTGTCATCCTTTGCATTTCTGTGGTGTCAAGTGAAATCTTTTTTTATTTGTAATTTGTCTTTTGGTTGTTCAGAATAATATTAATTTCTACATATTCATGAGTTTTCTAATCTGCATTTTATTAATTTTCATACCACATGATCAGAGAAGATATTGGTATGATTTCAGTCTTCTTGAATTTGCTACTATTTGTTTTATGGTATAACATATGATCTATTCTAGAAAAGGTTGGATGTGTACTTGAGAAGAATGTGCCTTCTGCTGCTGTCAGGTAGTGTTCTGCATATGTCTGTCAACTTCATTTGATCTATAGTGTCATTCAAGTCTGTTTCCATATTGATTTTTCTGTTGGGATGATCTATCCATAGCTGAGAGTGGGATATTAAAGGCCTAAACTATAATTTTATTACTGTTTATTTCTTTTAGTTCAATTAGTTTTCGCTTTACATATTTAGGTGTTCCAGTGTTGAGTATGTAAATACTTAAAATTGTTTTATTTTCTTAATGGATTTACCCCTTTATTATTGTACAGTGATCTTCGTTTCTTATTTTTAGTTGAAAATTATTTTTGTCATATATATGTGCAGCTTCTCCTCTCTCATTACAGTTATCACTTGCTTGTTTTTTTTTTAGTTATCACTTGCTTTCTATCCCTTCAATCTCTATCACTTCATTCTCACTTTATGTGCATCTTTAAGGCTAAAGTGAGTCTCTTGTAGGTAGCATAATTTTGGGTTTTGTTTTTTGATTTATTCAGCCATTCATGTCTTTTGATTTGAAGAACTATAGCCATAACATTTACAGTAATTATTGAGTTGTAAGGACCTAATTATCAACATTTTGTTGATTGTTTTCTGACTGTGTTATGGATTGTTTCTTGCTTCGTATCCTGCTCTCGTGTTTTGCTGTCTTTTGGTATGAGTATGCTTTGACTTGTCATGCTTTTTTTGTGATAACTACAGGTTTTTTCTTTGTGGTTACCATGAGGATTGTAAAAAAAAAAATCTTAAAATTGTAACATCCTATTTTAAGCTAATAACAATTTAACTTTGATAACATTTCTAAACATTTACCTCCACATCACATTGTAGGCTATTAGTGTTACAATTTACATATTTACATATTTTTACATGGTCTGTCCAATAATGGATCATTGATGTTATGGTTATTTCTACAATTTTTTTGACTTTTACACAACTTATAAGTAAGTTATGTAGCATTATTACTACACTACAGAATCTAACTTTGACTACACATTTACATTATTTTGTCTTTTTTCACTTTTCTTTTTACAGCCAAATCTGTGGCATATGAAAGTTTCCAGGCTAGGGGCTGAATCAGAGCTGCAGCTGAGGCCTATGCCACAGCCTTAGTAACACTGGATCTGAGCCACATCTGTGACCTACACTGAAGCTTGTGGCAGCACCAGATTCTTAACCCACTAACTGAGTCCAGGGATCGAACCCACATCCTCATAGACACTTTTTTTTTTTTTTTTGTCTTTTTAGGGCTGCATCTGCAGCATATGGAAGTTCCCAGGGTCAAATCAGAGCTGTAGCTGCTGGCCTATACCACAGTCACAGCAATGTGGGATCTGAACCACATCTGTGACCTATACCACAGCTCACGGCTATGCCAGATCCTTAATACTCTGAGAAGGCCAGGGATTGAATATGCGTCCTCATGGATATTAGTCAGATTCATTTCCACTGAGCCATGACAGGAACTCCTATGCTGGGTTCTTAACTTGCTGAGCCACATGGGAATGCCTACCTTCTTATTTTTTGATGTTAATTAGGGTACTTTTACTTAACTCAAAGGACTCCATTTAGCCTTTCTTGTAAGTTAGAGTTAGTGGCAATGTATTCCCTCATCTTGCCTTAATTTTTTAAACATTTTTATTGAAATATAGTTGCTGCCCAGTGTTGTCTTAGTTTCAGGTGCACAGCAAAATGATTCAGTTATCAATTTATTTCTTTTTATAACTTTTATATATTTTTTTCTTTTTAACCTTCTCTTCCATTATAGGTTATTACAAGACATTTAGTATACTTCCTAGCGCTATACAGAAGATTCTTGTTGATCATCTATTTTATTTACAAGAGTGTGTATGTTTTAATTCAAATTCCTAATTTATTCGTCCCCATGCCCTGCTTCGGTAACCATAAATTTGTTTTCTATGTCTGTGAGTCTATTTCTGTTTTGTAAATAAGTACACTTGTATCATTTTTTTTAATTCCACATATAAGTGATATATTTGTCTTCCTCTAACACTATGATAATCTCTAGGTCCAGCTATATTGCCACAAATGGCATTATTTCATTTTTAATGGCTGAGTAATATTCCATCGTATGTATGTAGCACATCTTCTTTATCCATTCCTCTGTTGATGGACATTTAGGTTGTTTACAGGTCTTGGCTATTGTAAGTAGTGCTGTAATGAACAATGGGACATGTGTATCTTTTCGAATTATGATTTTCTCTAGACAGATCCCCAGGAGCTGGACTGCAGGATCATATGGTAGTTCTATTTTTAACATCCACACTGTTCTCCATAGCAGCTGTATCAATTTGCATTCGTACCAACAGTGTAAGAGAGTTCCTTTCTCTCCACGTCCTCTCTGGAATTTGTTTGTAGACTTTTTGATATTTGCCATTCTGAACAGAGTGAAGCAATATCCCATTGTAGTTTCTGTTTGCATTTCTCTAATAAATTAGTGATATTGAAGCTCTTTTGCATGCCTGTTGGCCATCTGTATGTCTTTGGAGAAATGTTTTTTTGATATCTTCTGGATATATTTTTTAATTGAACTATATGATCTGTTTTTATGTTTAGGAGATTTATCCCTTTTCAGTTCCATCATTTGTGAATATTTTCCCCCATTCTATGGGTTGTCTTTGTTTTGTGTATGGTTTCCTTTGACATACAAAAGCTTTTAAGTTTAATTAGGTCCCATTCATTTTTATTTTCAATTATTCTAGCAGATGAATTCAAAAAATATTACTGTGATTTTATTTCCAAGAATGTTCTGCCTCTCAGAGTTTTATAGCATCCAGCCTTTCATTTCGGTCTTTAATCCATTTTGATTATTTTTATGTATAGTGTTAGAGAGTGGTCTAATTTCATTCTTTTAGATGTAGCTATTCAGTTTTCTCAGCACCACTTATTGAAGAGATTGTCTTTTCTCCCTTGTATATTCTTGCCTCCTTTGTCATAGGTCAATTGACCATAGGTGGTTGGGTTTATTTCTGAGGTTTTTATCCTGTTCCATCTATGTATATTCCTGGTTCTCTGCCACTACCATACTGTTTGAATACTATAGCTTTGTAGTATGGCCTGAAATGAGGGCACCTGATTCCTCTAATTCCATTTTTCTTTCTCAGGATTGCTTTTGTTATTTATGATGTCTTTTGTGTTTCTATACAAATTTTAAATTTTATATTCTAATTCTATGAAAAATGGCATTGGTAATTTGATAGGAATTGTATTGAATCTATAGATTTCCTTGAATTCCATCAGCTTTTGTTTGGGAAAGTTTTTAATTGCTCCTTAATTTCTGAAGGATAGGTTGGCCAGATATAGATTTCTTGATTTTTTAAATATTTTTTTACTTCCAACATTTGAATATATTAATCCCCCTCCCCTTTTTTTCCTGGCCTGGAAAGTTTCTGCTGAAAATTCTGCCAATCTTATGGAGGTTCCCTTGTATTTAAATTCTCTTTTTTTTCTGACTGCTTTCAAAATTACTTGTCTTTAATGCTGGGCAAATTAATTATAATATGTCTAGTTGTAGCCCTATTTGGAAATCAAACTATTTGAGAACTTCTGAGCCTCATGGATCTGGATGTCCACTTCTCTCCTCAGGTTTGGTAACTTGTCAGCCATTATTGCTTTAAACACTTCTTTTCCTCTTTCTTTTGTCCTTCTGGAATTTCCATAATGCAGGTATTAGTTCTTTTGGCTGTGTCCAGTAGGCCCTAGAGGCTGTCTTCACTTTTTAAATTCTTTTTCTTTTGGTTCCCCCTACTGGTAATTGCAAATACCCTGTGTTCTATGTCACTGATTCTTCTGCATGATTGAATCTGATCTTGATGCTCTCTATTGAGTTCTTCAGTTTAGTCATTGTATTTTTAAACTTTGTGATTCCTGTGGATTTTTTTAATGGTGTCTATTTCTTTGTTGAATTCATTTGGTTCATGCCTCGTTTTCTTAATTCTCTTTTCTGGTAGTTCACTAAATTTTAAGAGGATTATTCTGAACTGTTTGACACCTCATACAGCCCCATTTCTTAAGGATCAGTTATTGGAGCATTACTAGTTTCCTTTGGTGGTGTCACGTTTTATCTAATTTTCATGGTCCTTGATTTCTTTCATGGGTCTGTGAGTTTGAGTAAGCGTTACCTTCTTCTGGATTTTACAGGTTCACTGTGGCTGAGATAGTTTGTTTTTTTGTTTTTACCAGACAGCTCCGTTTGGGTTCCTGGATGTGTCCACAGGTAACTCCCTTGGGCAGGCTGGACTTGATGTCAGGAACTGTTTTTGGGTGAGGCAGCTGTCTGAACTCTGAGGTCAGAGAAATCAGCATTTTTTGCTGTGTAGATGGCAAAAGCCACAGGCTGTGTGCTCTCTATTCGACTTACACTGTAAGACGGTCTGCTGGGTGGGCTAAGCAGCTTCCCACATGCTCTGGTTAGGTCACCTGGCTAGGCAGCCTGAAATTGTATTTAGCAGTGAACAGGGCTATAAATTAGTTTTCCCGCCAAGGAAGAGTGGGAGAATTGTATCCAGATCAGCAAGGCTGTTTGTGATCTTGACTGAAGTTTACTTACACCTCAAGTTCCTGGCCAAATAGGGTCAATGGTTTGCTTGGCAGAAAATCAGCCCTGCCTGCTGGACTCTCCACTTGAACCTTAGTACGCTACAGCGCTTTCTGGTCAGGTAAGTCTGAGAGCTACACTTAACAATAGACAGGGCTATAAATTAACTTCCTGCCTGGGCAGGACAGACTAGGTTCTAGAGCCAACAGACTCTTGGTCTGAGGACCTGAAAAAGGCAGACCTACACCCTGCCAAGTTCCCTGGTGTCTGTTCTACCATCTGGGCTCTGCAGATGAGCAAAACTGCTGGTGGGGATTACTTCTTGGGCCCTGCAAATAGGAACTTGGTCTATGAAGATCTGAGTGCTGACTGTTGGAAGCTCTTTACTCCTTCTCCGTCATAATCAGATTCCCCCCACAATCCCCATATGGCAGTGCCAGATTGGGGGCTCCCAAGGAATGACCCATAGTGCTTGTGGAGATGAATGTTTACCCTGGGCTTTTTTTCCCCTCCGGAGGAACCATAGGCTCAGGGACAACCATTGTGTTTGGTGCCCTGCTGGCCTGAGGGAGGGTCATTGTGGTCAGTATGCAGCCACTTCTCGTCTTATGCACCTGACTTGGTCTCTGTGGTGCAGGGGTGCTTCAGTCTCATTCCCATGTTCTAGGCTTCTCCCATTAATGTCTTGCCTATGAATAATCGTTAGTTGTTGTTCTTATGACGGAGAGCAAATTCAGGAATGCCTTATGAGACAATCTTTGTAATATAAAGAAATGCTTCTAGGCAGTGATAAATTCATTTAGGAATCCAGTCTAATGGAAGCTCTACCATCTTCAGCAGAGGCCCCTAGTATCACCTAGGAATCTAACATTCAGCTTGATTTGGGGGAAATGTCAGGACTGTAGGATCTAAGAAGAGGATTTTATTCGCCTGGCTTACAAGTGGCATGAGAACTTTGGCCAACATTCCACCAGTCAGAACCTGGTCACAGGGACATAATTTTTCTACTAAATATATTATTGCCTACTTGGGCAACTGCTACCAGCAGGAACTGTGCACAATAAGTAGGAAACAAAAACTTGGGGCACACAATTAACTATCTTTGCCACAGAAGATTTAAAAATACATAAGCCCTATTCATGTGGTCTAGTATGTAGTTACAGAACATGTAACTATAATAGAAGGCCCACTTATATGGCATGTTCAAATATATTTCATGCTGTCTGAAGAAATATTTCCTTACCTGAAGGTAATGGTTTGAGTGTTTGTCTAGAAACTAGAAAAAAAGGTGCCAAAGAAGAAACTTTTAGTATCTTTAGACGTTGTGGTAAAGAACGTATATAGACCAGCAGAGTTTTAAACATCTAACCATCTTGACAGCCATATCTACACAGGAACATAGATGCATCAAACTTGTATGTTGGTCATCACCAAAATTACCCAGTAAGCCTTATCCTGACTGCATTGCATATTTAACATGAAACTACCTAACAATCATATAATTTCCCACATAATTTTTCTTACAGGAAAAGAAGATCCTGCCATCTAACAGGTACTCTGTTTTGCCTCACTTTTTCCTCTGTGTAAGATAATTCATTAGTATGTTGGTTAACACACATATCTCATGAGGTAAATGAGCCCAGGTTTTAGAGTTTTTTAGCACTAATTTCCCCATCATATTTATAAACAACTGGGAAATAAGACCAACAGAGTGAGTAAATGAGAGAGCAAATATAACTTTTTTTAGTTGATAAAGTTAATATTGGAAAGTGGGGTATATATCTGCAGTAAAGTGGGATAGTTTCTTTTGAAGAATTACACAGGCTTACCCTTCCAAACAAGGCAATAAAGGAAGAAGGAGACCACCCTGTGCAGAGCTTCCTCTATTGAGTTTATGGCAGAAAAATAAGGGATAGCATTTCTAATATTTATAGTTTCCTATAACACTTGTTAATGCAACATTCTTATTTTGTCCAACCACTTTTGAGACAGAGCAGATAGTCTTAACATAAAATAGATGGTCATTTTTTTACATTAGAGCATTTGTATATTTCCCCAAGTCTAAGTCATACATCTGAGTGAAAATAAAACAGCTTAAAACATATAAGATACTGTTATATCAAGGGTGATTTCAAAGTTACATTGCCAAAAAGACATTTCTTAAGATAGGAAAAAAAACATTAGTATCATGATGTACTGAATGAGAGCACAATCAGGTTTTAAATTTATTACTGAGGACTTATAATTGAAAGGCAGATATGCTCATGCAAAAATCAAAGAATATGACCTGATATGCCAAAGAAGCAAAACACTACTTCAGCAAAGCTAGAAAATGTAGCGTTGATTAATGGAGATATGACACTAATGAAACATTTTGTCCTTTTGCCTTTCAAAAGATACAAGGAAATCTTTCAGAAAGGAATAAAGTAAAACTGACATTATTTGTAGAAATGATATTTAGAAGTTGTATATTTTAATTTTTTTTTCTTTTTAGGGCCATAACCCCGGCACATGGAGGTTCCCAGGCTAGGGATCAAATCGGAGCTGTAGCCACCGGCCTATGCCACGACCACACTCTATTTGAGCTGTGTCTGTAACCTACACCACAACTCGTGGCAATGCCAGATCTTTAACACATAGAGCAAGGCCAGGGGTCAAACCTGTGTCCTCATGGATCCTGGTCATATTAGTCACATTCATTTTTCCTGAGCCACAATTGGGAACTCCAGAAATTGTATTTTTTCATTTTAACATGCTTTCCTTTTCTTATGAAAGACTAATGCAATAGCAAAATAGGTGCTAGTTCATTTAATTGTACAGTAACTCAGTAAAAAGCTATGAATATCACTATTAATATGTCCAGAAATATTTTTTCTTCAAGCAATTTGGAGTTCTATTTAAACACTTTTTGTAATTTTGTATAATGGCAGGTAAGTCATAACTGCATTTAAAACTATTGTGAAAAATCCATTGCAGTGAAAGTGACACAGACCTCTCTCCAACAATCAGATAATTGTTGCTTTATGTGAAAGTATCAATGCAGAGCAAGAAGTTCACTTCTGGTTTCATGGAAATACTAATTAAACTGCGATTTAAATATACAACCAAGTGAGTCAGATTTAATTTCTAAATTGAAATTCAGAAAAGATATACTCAGTGGTCAAAATGAAAAAGGAAAAAAACTGTTGGTCGAGTGCAGCCAGTTTATACTAAATTTCTTCTGAAACCCAGTAAGACATTTTGGAAAAAGGAAGAAAGGATATTGTTGATGCACTGTTTCTATTTCCTTCAATCTCTGTTTCTAAGACAAGGAAAGCATCATGGTGGTGAATCATAATGGAGGGTAGATAGAATAGAGTAGCATCCGATTTTATAGCAGGGACTGAACTGACTAAGCAGAACTCAGCACTAACCATCAAACAAAATACTCAAGCACTACAAGCTTCACTGAGACTAACATCTGTCTGGGGGACTGCTTGTCCTGAGGGGAAATGCCAAAAGCTGAATGCTCAGCATTTTCTTCCTGAAGTTGTGATCCCAGATCAATATCCATCTTCTTGCCTTAACCACTGCTGAGCAAACAGCTGTACCACATAGAATTACCTCATTCAAAGATGAAGTGGAGGACAAAATGTTCCAACACAGAACATATGTACAGATACTGTATGAAAGGGAGTATAAACATAATAATCAAAATTCAGATGAACAACATGCTTCAGAAAAAATAATTCTGCCCAGGTAACAGAAGACGTGTCACACAAAAAGGCCCTTAAATAAACTAAAGGAAAAAATTTTAATATAATGTGAAATGTAAAAGGTAACGGAGATTGCAAGAGTGATTAAAAATGAGAGGAGGCACACTGGCAGTTAGAATATGAATTAGAAAAGCATAGAAAGTAGAGAAATAAAATAATAGAACTACAGTCAATTAAACTGCGTTTGAACCAGAAAGAAATATAATAAATACTGAAAACAGAGATCAGAATAAGACAAACAGAAGGAGGGTATGAAAAAATAAGATAGTTAAAATATCTTAATAACTATAATTAATGAAACAGACATAGAAAACACAGCAAAACATGAGTGGATTTCTAGGAGAAGAGATAAATATTTTAAAAATTCAAAAAGCATATGATATTTCCTGAAATAGGGAATTGACTCTCTAGACAAAAAAAATGCAAAATTTATTCCAGGAAGAGTTGATTTAAATGATGAATAGTGACACATATGTTGACAACATTACTAAACTTGAAGGATTAAGAAATCTATGGGATTCACACAGAAAAATTAAGTTACTTGGGAAGATGAAACCTAAAATAACTCGCTCCAGGATTCTCCTCAGCAAATTTGATGTCAGCCAACAGTTGAGCTATATATAGTGTTCTCTCTATATACAGATATATCCTAAAAAGTTTATAACATGCATATGTTTTTTCATTTAAAATATAAATGGGAGTTCTGGTTCAAGGTGACAGTGTAGAAAGATCCTGAGCTTACCTCTCACCAAAATATTTTAAATTTTTATGGAAAATTACCTCCTTCCACAGACACACTGAATCTGCTGCATATGAAACAATATCCTCTGGGAAATAAACCAGCTAAGCTATGCTTGCATATGAGGTAAGTTAGAAGGAAGCCATAGAAAAGTGGGTAGGAGAGCTGAGACGCAAACTCACCAGAAACGTCACCTCCCTGCATGGTAACTTACAATCAGGAGAAGATTCATGCTTCCCTGAGAAGCATGACCCCAAAACATCTAGTTTTGAAAGCTAACACAGCTTGCCTCTGTGAGACCCAGAGGGCAATAGTGAACTGAGAACCAGTCCTTAAAGAGCCCTCACGCTCATCTGCCCTAATGCCCAGCACAGAGGCAGCCAACTGAAAACCACCCAGACTTTCAGTGAAAGATGTTATTTGCTTACACTTTGATGTGAAGGGTAGGCATCTAATTTAACACATATTTAGCAGCCTACTGAAATATTCTCTAGGGATAAACTCTGGAAAGCACCATTTTTACATTCTCCCTCTGCTCTCCTCCACCCTCACTGCTATCTTTCAGAAGGAGCTTGTAACCTTACTGGTACCCTGATTTTTGTGGCTGCTGCCCAGGGGACACTCTATGTCATCGGGCTCTGGTGGCCTGAGGGGCTTATGCTCTTGAGTTCCACAGGACTGTAACAAACTGAGAAAGAATTTTGAACTGGCTACCACCACCAGGGCACAGCAAGAAGCAGCCAACAGAAATGCCCAGATGTCTATTAGGTAATATTCATAGGAGCAGTCTGAGAGGCCGGTAACTAAATACGTGCGTAAGGGCCAACTTTAATCCTCTACGGAGACCTCAGAGAGTGGGCAATATCTTCATTTCCCCTTCAGCTATGCTCCAGAGTGCCAGTATCATCCAGAAAGGACCCTGTACACCTGTCTGGTGCCCCAGTTTTGTAGGTGCTGCCCAGGGGATGCCCAGTGATCATGTGGCTGTGCTGGCCAGTGGGGCTTGAATTCATGAATTCCATGGCACTGTAAAAAATGGAAAGACACTTCTTGGCTGGCTACCACCCCTATGACACAATATGGACAGCAGGCTGAAACACACCCAAAGTTCTATGCAAGAGGACAACTGTCTTGTCCTGGAGCTTCTGCCTGAAGGGCAGACTTCTGCTTTGACACACAGGTACCTACTGAGGTGCTATCCAGGAACATAAGCTAGTGGGTGCCATCTTTGTGCTCTTTCTTAGTATCTCTACAGCTCACTGGTATCTTACAGGGAGCTTATACACTCTTCTGACATCCCAATTTTTGTGGCTAGCACCCAGGGACAACCTCTTAACTACTTAGCTCTGATTACCAGTGAGATTATGCTTGCAAGGAGTCAAGAATGTAAAATGGGAAAAGGACACTCTTTTCAAAAATACTATAGGGGAAACTGGACGGTCACATGCAAAAGAATGAAACTGAATCACCACCTTATACCATAAACAAAAACTAACTAAAAATGGATCAAACATTTGAGTGTAAGGCCTGAAACCATAAAACTACTAGAAGAAAATGTAGTAAGATTTTTACTTTGGTCTTGGTGATAATTTTTTTGGATTTTACAGCAAAAGCAACAAAAGCAAATATAAAGTGGGACAACATCAAACTCAAGTGTGTCTGCACAGCAAAGGAAACCATCGACAAATGAAAAGACAGCCTACTGATTGAAAAAAAAATCTACAAATTATATATCTGATACATATGTAAAAATCATAAAGAATCCATACAATTCAATAACAAAGAAACAAGCAATCCCACTAAAAAAAGGCAGAGGATCTAAACAGACATTTTCCCAAAGAAATATAGATGTCCAAGAGATACATGAAAAGTTGTCCAACTTCAGTAATCATCAGATAAATAAAAACTGAAACCACAATGAGATATCACCTTGTATCTGTTAGAATTTGTATTGAAAAAGAACAAGTGTTTGTAAGGATGTGAGAAACGGAACCCTTGTGCATTGTTTCTGGGAAAGTAAATTAGTGCAGCCACTAAGGAAAACAATATGGAGGTTCCTCAAAAAAATTAAAATAGAGCTACCACATAATTCAGCAATTTCACCTCTGTGTATTTATCCTAAGAAAACAAAAACAGTATCAAAAAGAACTTTGCACTCCAAGTTCACTGAAGCATAATTACCATAGCCAAGATTTGGAAGCATCCTAAGGGTGTGTATACAACACACATACATACACACAAATATTATTCAGGCTTAGAAGAAAATCTTCCCATTTGCAACATGAATGGATCCTAAGACATTTTGCTACATGAAGCAAGTCAGAGAAAGACAAAACCATATGACCTCATTTATATATAGAATCTAGAATCTCAAGAAAACCCCACAAAACAGAAACACAACCAAACCAGGCTCACAGATACAGAGAACAGATTGTGCTTGTAAGACAAAGGGGTGTGTGGCAGTGAAATGGGTGAAGATCAGTAGGTACAAACTTCCAGTTATAAAATAGATGTCATGGTCATGTGACATACACTATGGTAACTATAGTTAATAACACTCTGTTGCTTATCTGAAAGTGCTGAGTAAACCTTAAAAGTTCTCATAAGAAAAACTAACTTTATAGTTGAAGAATGCTAACTAGACTTAATGTAATCATTTTGCAATCCGTATAAATATTAAATCATTATGTTGTATACCTGAAACTAATACATTATGTCTCAATTACATCTCAGTTAAAAATAATTGAAATTTCAAAAACCACAAAGTCTTTTTTTTTTTTTTTTTGGTCTTTTTAGGGCTACACCTGCGGCATATGGAGGTTCCCAGGCTAGGGGCTGAATCAGAGTTACAGCTGCCAGTCTACGCCACAGCCACAACAAAGCAGGATCTGAGCCATGTCTGATCTATACCACAACTCATATCAACGCCAGATCCTCAACCCACTGAGTGAGGCCAGGGATTGAACCTGCAACCTCCTGGTTACCATTCGGATTCGCTTCTGCTGTGCCACAACAGGAACTCATACAACTATATTTAATACTACTTGAACTATATACTGAAAAATGGTTAAGATGGCAAATTTTGTATTATGCATATATTATCATAGTTTTTAAATTTAAAAAGTCACCAGAAAAAAAGTAATCTCTACCTATATTTTTTTAATTCATTTGTAACCTTACCCGTGAAATGGAGATTTACTGTCTCTGCTTTGAAATTAATATTTCTTAACACAATGCCTCTATTCAACCTACTTTAACTTAAATTGCTTTATTAATTACACATCCTTTTACCTTAACCCTTTTGTGCACCACAGATTTCTTTCCAAAGAATCCTTTCTTCTGTATGTCACCAATAAGTTCTTCAAAGTTTCTAAAATTTCAGGAAATATACATGAAGCATGTTCTAAAATTAATTCAGTTTAATCATATCAGACAAAAAAAATTTCATTGAACTAACTCACAATGGCTTTTTCTGCAAGTAAACTGCAAGAAAGAAGAAAATACCAGTTTTACAGCTCATTCATCCTAAAATATTTATGGAGAATTGAGTATCAGGGACAGTTTGATGTCTGGCAAATTATGTAATCTGTGCTTCTTTCTTTTTTAAAAAATAAATTAGTGATAATGCTATTGGTTAAGTTTCTAAAGGATTTTAACTCAGAATTACTATGATTAAATGATGCAATGAGAAATCTCTCAATTTAGTGCCTGTGGTTTATCAAATGCTCAGTAATTAGTTTTCTTCTCCCAGAGAACTGGCCTACACAATCCATTCTCATAAAAAAACAAAAAAAACTATTTTCTATAAGGTGCAAAGCCAAGTAAACAACATAGCAGTACCCAAACAAGATACATCTAGCCAGAAATCATTTTGGGGAGTACAAAACTGTCTTTCCTCTTTCTTTTCAGGGCTGAGAAATGTAGCTTGGATGCATGTACCTTCCATAGACTGACTTTTTGGCCTTTGCTCTGTCTTCCTGCTTGTCTAAATCCTATTTTCTGCCAATTCTATTTCAAGATTGACATGATTCCAGGTGCTATAGCTGCCAATTCTACAACATCTTGCCTGCTTGCCATCATAGGACTGGAAGGACAGTTTATAAGAAAGATCCTCACTGCCTGCTGTGGTAATGAGCCTGCTACTGCGGTCACCTTGGCTTTTCACTTTTTCTGTTGTTGGATATGGCTCGCCTTTGGGATTCCCTTGTCTTGGATTTGGATCCAGAACTTCTGAGATTAATACCATGAGCCTTCTCTGATCTATTTACTCAGAGTATGTTTTCCCGTTATATAAATGCTCACAGCATGACTGTCTTTTATCAGATACTGAGGAAGCAAAAATTAATTATCAAGTACCACACTAAGTATCAGGGGCATAAAGATAGCTAAAAGTTTTGAAGATTGGAAGCTATTTTTACCTAATAAAATAATCCTTAGTAATTCTCTCTGACATCCCTAAGGGAACAGAGATCCAGAATTAGAAACGCTGCATCTCCTTCAGCCACAGTGCTGGTCAGAGGATAGTGGAGGCAAAGAGCTTCAACAAAGCAATAATAAAAATAGCAACCAACATGTAAAACTTCCAGGAGGGTTTTACATATATTTGTTCATTTACGTAATCATAGAAGTATGGTACCACTATTATCTGTTTTACTGATTAAATGGAAGCACAAGAAAACACAGTTTACACAGTAAATTGGAGCTATATTTTGAACTGACTAAATAAAAATTCATATTCTAAGGCAAGCTAAGGATAATTTAAGTATTTTTTTTCTCTGCTCGTTGCACTTTTCTCTCCCCTTTACCGTGCATTGTCTATCAGCATTATGCATCAACCAAACCTTCGTATTGGCAGAAATATCTGCTCAGCCATAAAGAACACTATCCTCCCAGCATCAGCAAGGTAACTCCTTAAGAGATAATCTTCCTTCCTCATTTTATAAGGGACCCCAAACCCATACCCACTACTCATTTTGTACTTGCAGATCTGGATTTTGCAAACTGCATCATTTAATGTATATCCCTCTGTCTCAAAAAAACTATGTAACTGTGCTTGGACCTCTAATAGGTGGAGCAGTTCTCACAGCTTTCTGAGAAACGCTTCTCAGGTTGTAATATTTAATTTGGCTCAAATAAATCTATTTTTAGATAGACTAATTTTTTGTTGACAGAATTCAGCTCTCCAGTACTGGAAAAATCACACACACACAAGATCACTAGTAATAGATATAAATATATAGAAATATCACTGACTTCAGAATGCTAGAATATTACTCTACTTATCATTGCATTACTACACTGGTATTCTAAGATTCAAGTGCTATAAATTTTACTACAGCCATTGCATTACATAGATGGTCTTTGATTTCAATGAATCTTTCAATTATACAGTGTAATCTTTTCCCTGACACAAGCTAAAAAACCAACAGCCTAAAAAGTCTGAAACATATCAGCCATACCCTATACATTCACTGAATTATTTTCCTGGGTTTCTACTTTTGTTGTTCCAGTTAGAGGATTACTCTTTTGTAGCCTATTTTTCTACATACATTTGTACTTTGTCCAGTCAAATATCAGAATTTATACAAGACAGTTTCTTAAAACACTTGATGATGCTTCAATTTAGGTATGATTTGTTAATCCTGTATGAATTTAGTTCTTAAAACCAATATCACATTTTCAGGTGCATATATCTCACCTAATAAACTAGGAAGGAAAGAATTTCATAAAATCCCAAGCTTTAGCACTGGAATGGAACAATTTCAGGAGCTAATGGTTGTTTTTTTTAGTGCAGGGATTATTTCAAAATACTAGATACCTATAGGTATAAAGAGCTTACTATAATTTGTGAAGCAGCTTTTTATATATTTTATATTTATTTTTTATTACTAGAAATTTATTATTACATCTAAATTGCTCTGAGGTAAGTTTCTCATATAGTGACAGCAATGCTTTTAGCTATTGTAGCTGTTTTGGGATCAATGTCAAGCTTTCTAGGTTGCTTCTAATAGTTTTTCAGGGTTAACCAAAGAAGTCCAAAATCTATGGCCTGACACATTCTGTATATTAGCCCTGTCAATATTGTGCATTGATTTGAATCCTAGCTAAATTGAGAGTCTTGAATTCCCAAACTTTAGAAGAAATCAGAGCTACTAAACTCCATTTTCTATAATCTCTAGAAAACTCATAGTGGCAGTTATCTTTTTTTTTCCCTCTGAAAGTCATTTCTTCAGTTCATTTTCCCCCCAAAATCTATTAACGGGCTTTCTATGCCCGGCTAATTTTGAGCAAGTTAAAAATCTCATTGCATGTAAAAAGAGTCACGTCCCTTGGACTTTTATCCCTGTAATGTGGAAGTGTGGCACTTCAAATGTGAAAAGTACCCATGAATAATTGAGAATTTACAAAGCTATAGAAACTAAGACCTTTTAAATATAAAAACGACTTGAGCAAATTAAGCCTTGCCATCTCCTATATGCTGACTGCTGAATATCAATGAATACTACATCTGTAATTGACAGATTTTAAGGTGACTTTAGCAATCACCAAAGAGCCATAAGTTATTATCAGATGATTCCGGTTGACATAGGTGTTAGAACCTATGTTTTAAAAATAGCTTATTAGAAGATTGGGATCCCCTGGAAAAAAATTTAAAACCCTAAAAAATAGAGAACATGCCAACAAAACCAAGAGACAGAATGGAAACTAATAACTTTCTTTGACAAAAAGTGCAGTGAAAAAGAGCCTTTAAAGAAACAACACTGCAATATATAGCTAATTGTGGAAATATGCTCTGTAAGCTTATACTTTCCAGAAAAGATTGCATATGACATTTGATTCTTAGCCTTTAAAGTTTAACAACTGGCCTGATTTGTAAATGTGTGATTAATTTACAACCTATTATTTAGGAATGGAACCAGCTCCTTCCTTTTGATTTATTCACGGTGTTGAGCAATGTGGTTGCATTTAGCCCAGATGTTAGCTATCACTTACTTACATGGAATTATCACAGTCTACGTTGGCAGAAATATAGGTGTTTTGCAGCTTGCACTTAAATGGCTCACTTTTTAAATAGGAAAAAGGAACAACCAGTAGATGTGACATAAACCTCAAAAAATCCACTCGACGGTCAATTTCAGCTACAAGATTTGACAAACTAGACAGCATTAACTATTATTTGCATATTTTTCTTTAGCCTTATGAGCACAATTTTAAACACTATAGCACGCTGTTAGCACAACACAGCAAATTATTAGAATCTCAAGGAATGAAAAATGAAATTCATCATGGCTTTTTTGCTCTTAAAAAAGTGGAGAGAATATTTTAATCTAATAGCTAAGGCATATGAAAGTGACAAACTATTGCATTTGGAGTGAATAACCATGATAGAGGATAATGTGAGAAAAAGAACATATATATATGTATGACTTGGGTAACTTTGCTGTACAGCAGAAATTGTAAATTTACCGTAATAAATTTTTTAAATGAACTTTTTTCAAGATACATAATTGACTCAATATTTTATTTAATAAATTCTTGGTATGGCTTAATTGCCCTTTAATAAGATAATAAACCTTTTATGAACATTTCCCCTGTTTTGTTTCTCATAAAAAAAGCTCCTGAAGCATCTGCTGTTGACTTTCTATCCAAGAGACTGTCCTTTACAAAGAGTAATAAAGAGCCATCTGTCTCAGTTTTACAATCATTAGCATTGTGCTAGCTAAGAATGAGACAAGATTTTCTTAGAACTAGAAAATATAATCTATTTTACAACTATTTTTTGGAATATGTGATCATCTCTTCTAAATGGGAAGAAAGATTTTAAAAAATACTAATCTTTTAGGTCTTAATATCTCCCCTATATTTTTTTGCTTAGAATCATGGGAGAGATACAAGGAAGGTGATACTATTGAAAGAAAAAAAAACTATTACAGTAAGGTAAACAAAAGCTAATATTTATTACATTTTAAAACATTATCACTTGTTTTATGACTGAACTTTTTAGTCCCATATTACCAAACACAAATGTATTCTATAGAATTTATTTACCTATGTAGGAGAAGTTAACAATTTAATATATTAAATAGCTATTTTGCAAAATGTAGCCAGTAACGTTAAAGTTATACTGAAGTATTGAATCAAATAAGAATACATCTGGGTAGTTGTGGATAAAGATGCAGGACAAAAGATGATGCAGTTTGAGTGGGGAGAGAAAGAATTGAGTGGCAGGGCACGTATTCACTGGAGGGAAGGAAGTAATTATAGAAAAGCAACTAGCTACCAAAATTGGACTTGATGAACATACCTGAGCAGTATGAATCCAAGAGACGTAAAGGTATACTAAACTACAGAGGTCGATAACATGAGTGACTGAAGGCTTAATCTGGAAGATGGGGAATTGCTGTAAAGTCTGTCTAGAGGAGGATGAAAACACAGGGGAAATTATTTAGTCTGAAGGTTTGCCTATGAACATGGCAGAGCACAAGGTGGGAAAGCCCAGTCCTTCAAGAAAGAAAGTAATGGAGAAGTATTCTTTCTGACTACTTTAAGGAAATAGGTATTTCTTCTCAAAAAATATTTAAAATTTTTGTATTTTTTCTCTGTATATTTTGTGAACTAATCTGTCTTTTTTTATTAAAGTATAGTTGATTTACTATGTTTCTTCAATTTCTGTTTTACTGCAAAGTGACCCAATCATACACAGCTCCCTGCGCTGTACAGTAGGACCCCTTGCCATTCATTCCAAATATAAGAGTTTGCATCCACCAACCCCAAACTCCCAGTCCATTCCACTCCCTTCTCCTCTCCCCTGGTAACCACACATATACTCTTCTTGGCCACGATCTTTTTCTCTTTTGTAATACAATCACTTGTGTTATATTTTAGATTCCACAAATAAGTGATATATGATTATTTGTGTTTCTCCTTTTGACTTACTTCACTTAGTAAGAGAATCTCCAATTCCATCCATGTTGCTGCAAATGGCATTATTTTGTCCTTTTTATGGCTGAATAGTATTCCATTACATATATGTGCCACATCTTAAGCCACTCATTGGGCATTTAGGTCATTTCTGTCTTGGCTATTGTGAATAGTGTTACAGTGAACATAGGGTTGCATGTATCTTTGTGAATGAGAGTTTTGTCTGGATATATGCCCAGGAGTAGGATTGCTCGATCATATGGTGGTCCTGTACTTATTTTTCTGAGATACCCTTATACTGTTTTCCATAGTGGTTGTACCAATTTACTTGTATGGAAACACAGAAGACCCTGAATAGCCAAAGCAATATTCAAAAAGAAAAACAGAAATGGAGGAATCAGGTTCCGTGAGTTCAGACAATACTACAAAGCTACAGTTATCAAAACAATATGGTACTGGCACAAAAATGGAAATATAGATCAATGGAACAGGATAGAAAGCCCCGAAATAAACCCAAGCACCTATGGTCAACTAAACTGTAACAAAGAAGGCAAGAACATACAGTGGAAGAAACATAGTCTCCTTAATAAGTGGTGCTGGGAAAATTGGAAAGCTACATGTAAAAGAATGAAATTAGAATATTCTCACATCATACACCAAAATAAATTCAAAATGGATCAAAAACCTAAATATAAGCCAGATACACTATACTCCTAGAGAAAAACACAGCAGAACACTCTTTGACCTAAATCACAGCAACATCTTGTTTGATGCACCTCCTAGAATAAGGTTGATAAAAACTAAAATAAACCAATGTGACCTAATTAAACTCGAAAACTTTTGTTCAGCAAAAGAAACCATTAAAAAATGGAAAAGATAACCCACAGAATAGGAGAAAAATCTTCACTAATGATGCAACGGACAAGGGCCTAATTTCCAAAATATATTAACACCACACACAGCAACAAAATAAACAGCCCAATTGGAAAATGGGCAGAAGACCTAAAGAGACATTTCTCTAAAGAAGACATACAGATGGCCAACAGGCACATTAAAAAAAAAGCTCAACATCACTAATTATAAGAGAAATGCAAATCAAAACTGCAATCAAGTACCACCTCATACAGGTCAGAATGGCCATCATTAACAAGTCAACAAATAACAAATTCTAGGTAGGGTGTAGAGAAAAGGGTACCCTCCTTCACTACTGGTGGGAATTTCTATTGTTTTTTAAGTCTTTCCTTTACTACCTACTAATATTTTCTCTGGCTTAATTTCCTATTGGTTTTCTCTCAATTTTCACTTTTAAAATGTTTAGTTAATTTAGGATATTCTCTAATCTTGTGGAAATCACCTTATCAATCAAACATTTCTCAAATATTTATCTTGTTATTCCACTATGAGAGGCTAAAATAAAACAGCAGATAAAGTTTGAAAGTAGAAGGAAAGCAGAACACAAGATACTGAGGACAGACATCAAGTGATAATGGATTAGGAGTATTTTAGTTGCAAGTAAGAGGCTAGTCAAATTTGACATACACAATCCAATCATTAGCATCCCCAGCACTTTTTGAGACTTATTCAAGATATCAAAGACCAAGCTCTACCTTTTTTCTTCTTGGCCATGCTTAGTAAAGGAGTGGTTTATCCCACGTGGTTAGCCATAACTCTAACCAGTATCCTCACTTTTTTTTTAATTAATTTTTTTTTTTTTTTAGGGCTGTACCTGTGCCTTGTGGAAGTTCCCATGTCAAAGCAGCAACTGCCAGCCTATACCATAGTCACAGAAATGTGGTATCCAAGATGCATCTGCAACCTACATAGCAGCTTGGGGCAATGCTGGATCTTAAACCCACTGAGGTAGAGCCAGGGATCAAAGAAGTATTCTCATGGACACTATGTCAGGTTTGTAACCCACTGAACCACAACAGGAATTCCAGTATGGGATAATCTTAAACAGAATGCAATGATAGAAAGGAGGTAAGTAGGAAACATTGTCCTATAAACCAAACAAGCAAGGGGGGATTATCTGCCATACAGACAGCCAATAGTGTCCTCCATGATACTGGCATAATTTATTGACTAAGAAATAGATCTGCAAGTACACTAAGTTTATGTAGCAAGTAAATTTACTTAAAGGTTTTAGAGAGTTACTGA
This sequence comes from Catagonus wagneri, assembly GCA_004024745.2. NCBI lineage: Eukaryota > Metazoa > Chordata > Mammalia > Artiodactyla > Tayassuidae > Catagonus > Catagonus wagneri. The sequence continues at coordinate 7,972,172 of PVHT020000257.1, read as the reverse complement.
CATAACTATATTGAAGCAATGAAGGAGAGAAAGGAGGATTAAAATGTTTGAGGAGTACCTATTGTGGCACAGCAGATTAAGAACCCAACGTGGTATCCATAAGGTTGCGGGTTTGATCCCCGGCCTCATTCAGCAGGTTAAGGATCCATGTTGCGGCAAGCTGTGGCATGGGTGCAGCTCAGATCCCATGTTCCTGGGGCTGTGCTATAGGCTGGCAGCTATAGCTCCAATTCAACCCTATGGGCCCCAAGTGCACCCATAAAAAGAAAAAGAAAAGTTTGAGCTCTATTCTCATTTTTTAGAGTAAAAATCTGTAGATAATGGTTAAAATTAAGAAATATCTGTTAAGAGAGTAGGTACATTATAGATTAAATTAGCTTTCAGAAAAAAGGTCCAAGAGAATTCAAAGTATTTTTTCCTGCAAGGAAAAGGACAGAATATGAAAAAGAACTGAGAAGGAACAGTTGCTTTTTATGTCAAGTAAATATGTTCCATTTTTAAATCATGCACATACTTTGATCAAAACTTAAAACATTTCATTGATTTTCCTACAAGGACTTCCACTAAGATAGAAGATTATCATCATAATAGACCTTTTATTTTTTACTCTAGGTGTATTAAAGATCTATCCATTTCAAAATCCATTTCTTCCTATTTCAGTTTCTTTGAAGCATTTAGTAGTATCTCAGAAATTGCCAAATCTTCAATTGCACTATAATTCAGCAAAAACTCTGTATCACTTGACTTTGAAATAGACTTCATTATGTTCTCCAAACACCGATTCTAAAACTAACTGGAAAGTATAGAGTGAAACATTGCTACCTTGATTGTTCTCTCTCCATTACTTTTTTGGCCCTCTAACTCTAGGTCTCTGTCTACACACATGCGTGCATTCACGCACATGGGCATGCACGCACACTTTAAGTGATTTACTTCTTTAACTCAATAATTCTTTTAAGCCTCTAAGTTTCTTTAAAGCATTCCTTGAAAGGTAAATGGATCATTGAAGCTCCCTGGTAGTATCTGTGCTTCTGCAGTCAACACCACACACACACATCATCTAATGTCCTCAACAAAGTCACAGGAGTCCGTGGGTTTTATCATATCAGAGTGCTTGCAAACTGCAGTTATGAAACAAGACATTTATCAGGGTTTTCAGAGTGTTCCTCTGAAGGATTGACACCTGAGGACAAAGGATTTACGTGCCTCACTTCTAAAACGAGCCTCAAAAATACTGGGATCAGACAACCCCCCAAGTCTTTGTACAGAAGCTGAACTGGTCCTACCACAATCAAGCACTATCAGAATTTCCTTAGAAGTAGAACTCCGATGCCTAGGAACTACCTTAGGGTTTTTCAAGAGGCACAAGAACTCTTCAAGATAGAGTCAGTTTTATACTTGCCACTTGGAGGTCATCAATGGCCAGGCAGCATTAGCTAAAGACAGTGACAATCAGTAGAAGCTGCCTTCAGTGGGCAGTGAATTGAGATGGATGCCAGTTCTGCACTGTCCCCCTATTTCACTGTATCAGTGTAGCAGAAGAGAGACTGTGGGGCCAGTCTGGGTATCAGACACTTCTGCTCTAAGGTGGTAGAGTGGGAAAAAGAGTGAATTGCAGAGCAGGCTGGCTTTTACCAGACTGGATGGTGCCTGCCAGAGGTAGGAGAGGAAAGATAGGGATGATGAATATCAGTTTAAACTGACCAGACTCTTAGTAACCACTTCATAAATACTGAATTCTACTCCAAATACAAGTCGGTAGCATTTAATTATGTACTATTTAGCATTTCTTGAGACTCTTAACTTGAAATAGGTAAGTTTAATGGTGCAAATGATTTCCTGGAACTGAGATCCAAAAACAAAGACTCTATGTTGAGCTGTCTTTATCAAGAATTAAGTATATTCCTAGAATATGGTTATGTAGTCATAGTCAATACACTGTTCCTTAACCAGCCCTTCAGGCATTTGCAGAAGGACTGTTTTTGTGAAGCTGCATATAAACAAAACTGGACAACAGGTCACAAAAGGAACGAACTGAGGAAAAGACAAAAATGAGGGAAAGAGGAAAAAATAAAACATAATTTGTTGTATACATAGATTTTAAGGGAAGGGATTTGAGTTTCCCAAATATCTGTATTTATTTATTTTAGCTTGCCAAAATAAAATTCTCATTCAGAAAACTGACACTTTTGATAATATATAGTAGTGGCCGTGTCCAAACCTACAAAAATTTCTTTATGCCATGACTTTTGTTGTAAACGTGACGAGTCCCTAGCCTCCTGCTAAAGTCAGATTCAACTCACTTACCATCCCCTAAATGGCAGAGCAACTGCTTCTGCTCCCAGAACATTTTGTGCTAAATCACATTGGCACATTTTTATATATATGACTTATGATTAAGTAATTGTAGTCTAAGATTCTATCTGTTCAAAAGTCAGAAACAGCATTAAAATATTCAGCCCAGCCATGTATATGGTAAAAACCTAAAGAAGCAAAAACATTTTTTTTGAAAAAGAATATAGCAATCAATTCTTGTTTAGACATATGCGTTATACAAAACAGCTGGTTTTTTGTTGTTTTTATAGAATATTTTGTTTCTACCAGTGCTACCTTCCTAATTCCTAATTCATTTCATCTGCAGAACTTAGCAGTACCTGAATACTTGCTTTATTTCAGCAGTATTTCACAAATTCTTTGTTAAATTTAGCAAAAATCTATGCTGTGTTTCTGAGAAGATAACCTTACAAGATTCAAATTTTATGGTCATTGAGATCTTTCATTAGGGATAACTAATCAATTGTTTAACCTAACAGAAGATGTAATGGTAAAGTGATGTTCTGCTATTTAAATTATCAAAAATGAAGAAAAATTAACAGCTCAAAGTTCAACTAAGCTTTGGTGAGTTTCTCTTTAAAGCAGCATTTATTACTTTTATTGATAAATAATGTGCTCCACATGTAAATGCTATATAATCCATTTCCATGCCTCACTTGATTCAAGTATTCAACTCCCTAATTAGGCATCTGTTAGACAATGGAACTTTGTTTTCCTGCACATAGTTTTGGTCTCTTTACTAATGTAGCTTGAATAACAACTTCTTTCTCAAGAGATTAATTTAATGCCTAAAGTGTCAAGAGGGAAGATTCAACATTTACATTATATTAATTGCTGGGGTGTGAATATGACATTGTTATTGCACAAAGCCACATATTTTAAAAATGCAACGATGGAACCCCAAACCCAGCACTTTTGAACACAAGAAGTACTACATTAGCAGCATCAATGAGCTATCATGAATACGGTTTTAAGACTTTATTTTATATGCTGTGATTTTCAAATAGACTAATTGAAATATTGTTCTTCTTTGCTTTGTCTATAAATGAGTATTCTTACGCAGTATTTTTATCTATATTCTTAGAAAAGCATATTCTCTCCATTAGAAAATTCATAGTATACAAAAATGTCTACTCTTACTTGCTCACTAGTTTTATAAAATTGTTTAAGGAAAACCACCAAGGGAAAAGGGAAGAGTTATGAACTATGTGGATCTTTCAGATGTCAAAGTGGTCAGTTAGGACCACAAGCCAAACTGAAGGTAATAAAAAAGCCTATTGACTCACTGTAATTGCATAACAAGAGGCAGAAGTAGATTCTGGTTCCCCAATGTTCCATGTCTTCACATGGAACAGCAAAGGCAAGAATTTAATGACATGCACTGTAGACAGGGGGCATGGTCTAACTGCCAAGGACCCTCAAACAGAGGGCCACTGTCTTTTTATGGATCTGACAGGCTTGAGGGAGGGAAGAGGAAGAATGGAGAAGCACTGAGCCAGTGGAGAAAATTGTCTTAGTCAAGGTTCCCCACTAAGAAGTTCTTGGCATAGATACCTAAAAAGTGCCTCAGCCTGTTGCTTCAATTAAGATGCTTCTGAATGCAGGCACCTCGTATGTATGTGAGCATGGCTGGCCTGAGGGACCTCGAGTTCTTGACTCTCTCTTGAAAACTCTAATATGCAGGCTGAACACCAAGTCTAGTGCGGAGAGGCAGCTTTCCCCATGAGGTCCACAAGGCAGAGCCTGTGTAATTGCCTATGGTCAGGCCTGAAAGGTCACACAAGGAACTCTGGCCTGAAGCCCAATTCTCCAAACTTGTCTGTCAGATTCAACAAATATATTCCATACTTCTGAAGACTTGTATGTAGCCTTCACAAATAGCATAGTGGAAATTGTTTTTGGTATTTCTTCATCATTGAAATTAAAGTTCAATTCTTCGTTCATATTTTCTACTCTATAAGAATGGCTTATTTTATATTGTTGAGTTCAGCATAAGCATATTAAAGTATTATATAACTATAATTTCAGTGTTCATAGAATGCCTGACCTCAGATTCTATGGCATGTGACATTTACAACATGGATGAAATACTATCTTAGCCTGTGAATGACTGCTTTCTTGAGTTAGAATTTACTGCAGCAATGGAACAGCTTCTCTGAAAGAAAAATAATTTTTTTTTAAAGATGCATCATTATGAAGCAAAAAATATTGAACTAGCAATAATGAGGAAGCAGAATTATTGAGCTGGAAATCTTTGAAAGTAATAGTTAAACAGTTATTCATTAAAGTGAACTGTACATGAAATGTACTAAAGATGAACATTTTACTGAAGTAATTTTCTCCTCATTATGGAAATGTTTCTGACAATAATGAAAAGCAATGCAAAGGAAAACACAATCCTGTCTGGCATTAAAGAACTGTTTGAAAAAGTAATGGGTAGAGAAGTTGTACAAGCTACAAATCCAAACAATTATTTCCCTACCAAGAAATCACAAAATTTAATCACAGTTCCCATCCCATTGTTTTAAATTTGTCATGTCTATACTCCCTACTGCACTGATCCAAGTTGTCACTCTAGCCCTAACCATATAGTTCCATACCACATTCCATACTGTATGCATGAATTAACATATACCAAAGTGTAGTATTTATAGTAGGTATACTGAATTAGCTGTTTATTTCATTCTCTGATCAAGCTAAGCTTCAAACTTAAAATACATAAAAATGTTCCAAAGTTCTTTAATTATGTTTAAGTTGGGCCTGTCTTTAGTATTGTGCAATGAAAACTGTAATGTAAAAAAAGTACATCCTGGTATTCCAGCAATGAATTCCACCCAATAATGCTTTTTTTGTAAGTGATGTTTAATTTGGTTTTGCTAGCTATCTTCCTGAGGATTTTTACAATGATGTTCATCAGGGTAATTGGTCATAGTTTTCTTTTCCTCTATTGCTTTGTATGGCTCTGGTATTAGCATAAAGGTGGCCTCATAAAATAAAAAAAAAATGTATGGGTTATATAGAATAGTGACAACAAAAAATAAGCATGAAATTTTACTTAGTTAATATTTGTATAGAAGTATATACCCCGTACATACACACAAGCTCTAATTGTTGAAAAGGTATTAACAAGTTTTAACTGAGCAATAACTATTCTTTAAGTTTTTTTTGTCTTTGTTTTTAGGGCCACACCCACAGCATATGGAGGTTCCCAGGCTAGGTTTCGGATCAGAGCTATAGCCTCTGGCCACAGACACAGCAACATCAGATCCGATCCTCATCTGTGACCTATACACCACAGGTCACAGCAAGGCCAGGGATCGAACTTGTATCCCCATGGATGACAGTCAGATCTGAGCCACGATGGAAACTCCTATTCTTTAATTTTTAAAATCAGTTTTGAGTCATGTTTCCTCTGACATATCAAAGAATATGACTATAAAAGTACTGGGAAAAACAGAGTAAGTACTACAAAAATATAAACATGAAAGACTGACGACATGAGAGGATGTTATAAATATAATTTTATGAAACCACGTGGCATGTGGAGATGATCTACAGCATAGAAACTAGTTGAGTTCAAGTCACAGCTACCACTGGTTTGCCACCTGGCTTGTCAGGTGACATAAGGCATTGACTTACAACAATCAGGACAATTAAACTTACTGAACTAATAGGTCTATTTTAAGTAGCACAAGAATAATAAGTATAAAAGATTTGGGGATTATATAGCAATGTTTAGAATAATTTGAAAGTAATAACATACTTGGCAGAAAAAAGAGTCATAAAACAATATATTTTTCCTAACTAGAGCTGAAAATCAAATTTAATACATGCAAAACAGTATAAACAGGATTACAGTATCCCTGGACTGTCACAGGTTTTGTTTCTTTATATTTCTCTTCTCAAAGTAATTTGCTGGTGCTACATAAAATTTTAAACATTCGTATCTTTAAATAAGTTCCTTTACACTTTATTTATAAAATAGTTTTGTTATTTATGGCCATGTGATTTCAACAAATGCCATTTTAAATGTTATTTTTCAAATATATTTACCTACATGATAATTTGAATGACACTGAACACATTCATAAAATTGAAATTGTAGTATTCAATAGAACTAAGCACATATTGTCTTATCAACCACAATATAGATGCTCAGAAACAAAGACACCATTTATAGCAAACCAAATCATTTTCTTGTCCTGATTCCTGTTCTATTGCAGGTGAACATTAACCATGTTAAAATGAAACCAACAGGGCTATAACAATTTTTGTTGTTGTTCTGCTAGCACATTTTAGTTTCCTAAAACAAATAACATGGTAAATTACACGCTCTTCTTAATGCCAAGTCAAAGACAATTTCTTTTCAGTGCCAAATCATCTTTGATATTTGAACTGAAAAGCCAATATAAGCTGGCGTGGCATTTAAAAGAAATGATTGGTAATGTAAAATTCTATTAGTCATGTTTATCTCAGCTCCTCCTTTCCTGCAACTTAATCTTTATAACTTTATAACTTGAGAAAATTATAATTTGGCAAAATTATAATGTTACAAACTACTTTGAAATAAGAACACTAGGTTGTTTGGTTTTTTGTTGTCGAGTTGCATGTACTATTTGTGTATTTTACAGATTAGGCCCTTGTCTGCTGCATTGTTCGCAAAGATTTTCTCCCGTTCTGTGTGTTGTCTTTTCATTTTTTTGTAATGGTTTTCCTTGCTCTGCAAAAGCTTTTGAGCTTAATTAGGTCCCATTGGTTTCTTTTTGTTTTTGTTGACCTTATTCTAGATGGATCAAACAAGATGTTGTTGTGATTTAGGTCAAAGAGCATTCTGCCTATGTTTTCCTCTAGGAGTTTTACAGTTTCTGGCCTTATAGTTAAGTCTTTAATCCATTATGAATTTATTTGTTGTGTATAGTATTAGAATGTTCTAATTTCATTCTTTTACATTGTAGCTTTCCAGTTTTTCCAGCATCACTCATTAAAGAGACTACCTTTCTTCCACTGTATGTTCGTGCCTCCTTTTTATAGATTGGTTGACCATAGGTGCTTGGGTTTATTTCCGTGCTTTCTATGCTGTTCCATTGATCCATATTTCCATTTTTGTTCCAGTACCATATTGTTTTGATAACTGTAGCTTTGCAGTATTGTCTGAACTCAGGGAGCCCGATTCTTCCATTTCTGGTTTTCTTTTTGAGCATTGTTTAACTATTGGGGGGTCTTTTGTGTTTCCATACAAATTTTAAAATAGTCTGTTCTAGTTCTGTGAATAATATCCTTCGTAATTTGATAGAGATTGCATTGAGTCTGTAGCTTGCCTTGGGTAGTATAGTTATTTTAACAGTATTGATTTTTCCAATCCAAGAGCATGAGGTATATCTTTCTATCTGCTCGTTTTGTCTTTGATTTCTTTTACCAGTGTCTTAGAGTTTTCTGAGTATAGGTCTCTTATCTCTTTAGGCAGGTTTATTCCTAGGTATTTTATTCTTTTTGATGTGATGGTGAATGGGGTGGTTTCTCTGATTTCTCTTTCTAATCTTACATGTTGCTATATAGAAATTAAATTGATTTCTGAGGATTAATTTTGTATCCTGCCACTTTGCCAAATTCATTGATGAGCTCTAACAGTTTTCTGGTAGTAGCTTTAGGGTTTTTCCAAGTAGAGTATCACATCATCTGCAAATAGTGGTAGTTTATTTCTTCTTTTTCAATTTGGATTCCTGTCATTTATTTTTCTTCTCTGCTGCTGCTAGGACTCCCAAAACTATGTTGAATAGCAGTGGTGAAAGTGATATCCTTGTCTTGTTCCTGATCTTAGTGTTTTCAGTTTTTCAGGTTTGTCATACATGGCGTTTACTATGTTGAAGTAGGTTTCCTCTATGCCCACTTTCTGGAGAGTTATCATCAGAAATGGGTGTTGAGTTCCCATAGTGGTTCAGTGCAAATGAATCCGACTAGTAACCATGAAATTGCAAGTTTGATCCCTGGCCTCACTCAGTGGGTTAAGGATTCGATGTTGCTGTGAGCTGAGGTGTACGGCACAGATGCAGCTTGGATCCTGCATGGCTGTAGCTGTGGCTATGGTGTAGGCCAGTAGCTGTAGCTCTGATTTGACCCCTAGCCTGAGAACTTCCATATGCTGTGGGTGTGGCCCTAAAAAGCAAAAAAAAAAAAGGGAAAGAAAAGAAATGGGTGTTGAATTTTGTCAAAAGCTTTTCTGCATCTATCAAGATGATCATATAGTTTTTCTTTTTCAATGTGTTGATGTGGGGTATCACACTGATTGATTGGAGGATATCAAAAAATCCTTGCATCCCTGGAATAAATCTCAATTGCTCATGGTGTATGATCCTTTTAATATATATTTGCATTCAGTTTGTTAATATTTTGTTGAGGATTTTTTGCATCTATGTTCATCAGTGATACTGGCCTGTAATTTTCTTTTTTTGCGGTATCTTCCTCTGGTTTTGGTGTCAGGGTGATGGTGGCCTCACTGAATAAGCTTGGGAACCCAAGTGAAAAATGGGCAGAAGAGCTAATTAGACATTTCTCCAAAGGAGACATATGGATGGCCAACAGACATGTGGAAAAATGCTCAACATCACTAATTATTAGAGAAATGCAAATCAAAACTACACTGAAGTACCACCACGCAACAGTCAGAATGGCCATCATTAATAAGTCAACAAATGCTGGAGAGGGTGTGGAAAAAAGGGAACCCTCCTACACTGTTGGTGGGAATGTAAATTGGTACAACTGGAGTTCCCATCATTGCGCAGCAGAAACTAGGAACCATGAGGTTGCAGGTTTGATCCCAGGCCTCACTCAGTGGGTTGTGGATCCAGTGTTGTCATGAGCTATGGTGTAGGTTGCAGATGCGGCTTGGATCTTGTGTAGTTGTGGCTGTGGCAAAGGCTGGCAGCTGTAGCTCCAATTAGACACCTAGCCTGGGGACCTCTATATGCCACGGGTTCAGCCCTAAAAAGCAAAAAATAAAAAATAAAAAAATAAATTGGTGCAACCACTGTGGAAAACAGTATGGAGTTACCTCAGAAAAATAAATATACAACTACCATATGACCCAGCAATCCCACTCCTGGGCATATATCTGGACAAAGCATTGATTTGAAAAGATACATGCCCCCCACTATGTTCACTGCAGCACTATTCGCAATATCTAAGACCTAGAAACAACCTAAATGTCCACTGACAGATGAATGGATTAAGAAGATGTGGTGCATATATACAATACACTACTAATCAGCCCTAAAAAAGGAATAAAATAATGTCACTTGCGGCAACATGGACAGAACCAGAGATTCTCATACTAAGTGAAGTAAGTCAGAAAGATAAAGACAAATACCATATCACTTATATATGTGTAATCTAAAATATGGCACAGATGATCTTATCTACAAAACAGATCACAGACATGGAGAGCAGACTTGTGGTTGCTGGGGGAAAGGGGAGAGGGAGTGAGATGGATGGAGAGTTTGGGGTTGGTGATACAAACTGTAACAATTGGAGTGGATGGGCAATGGGCTCCTACCGTACAGCACAGGGCATTGTGTGCAACTGGGTCACTACTGCACAACAGAAATTAAAGAAACATTGTAAATCAACTACAATAAAAAATAAACTAGGACAGACTGGAACTCAACTTCTCTCCCCAAAAACAGCAAAACTACAACCAAATGCCGAGCAACCTTCAACCAAATGGACTGTAAACTTCCAAAAAAGATATTCTGCCCCAGAAGACAAAGAGGAGAGCACATCAAGAGGTAGGGGCAATTACCTGATAGAAGCAACCCATACTTCCAGGGTGGGAAGCCCCAGAGACTGGAAAGTAACTGTATCACAGAGACTCAGCTACGGGGCTGAGAGTTCTGAGCCCCATGTCAAATCCCCACACCTGGGGATCTGGCACAGGGAGAAAGTGCCCCCAGAGCATCTGGAACTGAAGGCCAGCAGGGCTTGTGTGCAGGAGCTCCACAGGACTGGGGGAAACAGAGACCCCATTCTTGACAGGTTCACACAGACTTTCATGTGCACTGGGTACCAGGGCAAAGCAGTCTCCATAGGAATCCGGGTGGAACCTCACTGCAATTCCTGGAGGATCTCCTGGGAAAACAGGGGTGACTGTGCCTTGTTTTGGGGGAAGGGCATTGGAGGTGACACTCTCAGGAATATTCAGCAGCCTGCATTTCTCTGGAGGTGGCCATTTCTGGGACAATCTGGTCCCTCCCATCAGCGCTGAGAACCCCAGGCCAAACAATAATCCAGGTGGGATCTCAGCCCCAACCATCAGTCAACAGGTTGCCTAAAGACCCCTCAGGCACACAGCCAGCCTCTAATCTCATCCAGAGACAAAGCCCCACCCATCAGAGGGCTAGGAATCAACCCCATCTACCAGTGAGTAGGCATCACTCCCTCCCATCAGGAAGCCTACAGCAAGCCCCCTCCATACCAACTTTAGCCACAGGGGAGGCAAACACCTGAACTAAGAGAGGCTACAACTCTATTGCAGGCACAAAGGTCACCACACCAAAAGCCTATAAAAATGAAAAGACAGAAAACTATAACTCAGATAATGGAGAAAGAGAAAAGCCCAGAAAAACAGCTCAGTGATGAGGAGATTATCAGCCTCCCAGAAAGAGACTTTAGACTGTTGATGCTGAAGATGATGCAAGGCATTGGAAATAGACCAGAGGCAAATATTGATAATTTACAGGAAACATTGAGCAGAGAAATACAAGCTGTAAAAATTAAACAAGAAGAGATGCAAAATACAATAACTGAAATAAAAAAAATTGATTAGAAGCAGCCAACAGTAGAATATAGGAGGCAGAAGAACGAATCAGTGAGGTGGAGGACAGATTAGTGGAAATCACTAATGCAGAAGAGAAAAGAGATAAAATTTGAAAGGAAGTGAGGAGAGTCTCAGAGAACTCTGGGAAAATGTTAAACGCACCAACATCCGTATTATAGGGGTGCCAGAGGGAGAAGAGAGAGAGAAGGGGACAGAAAATATATTTGAAGAGATTATAGCAGAAAACTTCCCTAATATGGGAAAGGAACCACCCACTCAAATCCAGGAAGTGCAAGGAGTGCCATATAAAATAGACCCAAGGAGGAACACCCCGAGACACATATTAATCAAAATGACCAAAATTAAAGACAAAGAGAAAATTTTGAAAGCAGCTAGGGAAAAGAAACAAATGACATACAAGGGAACCCCAATAAGTTTATCAGCAGATTTTTCAGCTGAAACTCTGCAGGCCATAAGGGAGTGGCATGATATACTTAATGTGATGAAAGGGAAAAACTTCCAACCAAGATTACCCAGCAAGGCTCTCATTCAGATTTGAAGGAGAGATCAAAACCTTTACAGATAAGGAAAAGCTAAGAGATTTCTGTAACACTAAACCAGCTATACAACAAATCCTAAAGGAACTTCTATAGGCAGAAAAGAAAAGGCCACAACCAGAAACAAAAACACCAGAAATGACTAGGCCAAACACTCGCTGACATAAATGATAGCAACATCTTCTCAGACCCATGTGTCAGAGTAAGGACAACAAAAAGAGAAATAAACAAATTGGACTTAATTAAACTTCAAAGTTTCTGCACAGCTAAGGAAACCCTAAACAAAACGAAAAGACAACCCACAGAATGGGAGAAAATATTTGGAAATGAATTGACTGACAAGGGATTACTCTCCAAAACTTCCAAACACCTCCTACAGCTCAGTACCAAACAAACAAACAACCCCATCAAAAAATGGGCAGAGGATCTAGGCAGACAATTCTCCAAAGAAGACATGCAGATGACAAATAAACACATGAAAAGATGTTCAACATCGCTCCTCATTAGAGAAATGCAAATCAAAACCACTATGAGGTACCACCTTACACCAGCCAGAATGGCCATCAACAAAAAGTCTACAAACAATAAGTGCTGGAGAGGGTGTGGAGAAAAAGGATCCCTTTTGCACTGTTGGTGGGAATGCAAATTGGTACAACCACTGTGGAAAGCAGTATGGAGATTCCTTAGAAAACTCAAAATAGAATTACCATTTGATCCAGCAGTCCCACTCCTGGGCATCTATCCAGAGGAAACCATGACTCGAAAAGACACATGTACTCCAGTGTTCACTGCAGCACTCTATGCAATAGCCAGGTCATGGAAACAACTTAAATGCCCATCGACAGAGGAGTGGATAGGGAAGATATGGTACATACACACAATGGAATATTACTCAGCCATTAAAAGGAATGAATTACCAACATTTATAGCAACATGGATGGACCTAGAAAATACCATGCGAAGTGAAACCAGTCAGACAATTAGACAGCAACATCCAATGCTACCGCTTACATGTGGAAACTAAAGACACAATGAACTTATCTGAAGAACAGAGAATGACTCACAGACTTTGGAAAACCTTGGTTTTTCAAATAAGACAATCTGGGGGTGGTGGGATACACTGCGGGTTTGGGACACAAAATCTATCATATTGACCTGTGATGATTTATGTATACCTATAATTGAAATAAAATTCATTAAGTTAAAAAAAAGAAAAAATTGATTTGTTTAATGAAAGAAAATAATCTAGGACAGAATCAAAGTTATGATATAGAAACTAGAACTACTTCTGGCAGTTTCATTTTACAGAACAGTAGGACTAATTTAGGGCTTTTACAGAGAATATATTCATTTTTGTTTTATCCATCCCATCTCCTTTAAGCATAATGGAAAGCCACATGCTAGGGTACAGAAATGCTTGCTCACAGGTCTAGAAAAATAAAGATTCAATAGTAAAATGATAAGTATATCATGTCTTCATGTCTTTGGCATTCCTAGAGATTTTCCCCTTGACCTGAAAGTATACACAAACTACATGTTGATCTCCAACTACATGGATCTGAGTAACATATTTTTGGGTACGCCTTCTGTATAGCTATGACCAAACTCCTACATTATCTTAACAGGCTTCAAAACTTGTGTAGAGTAATTCTGTCTTTGGTAATATGGTAAAATAGATATTTTAGTTGCAATCTCTGACCGCAATCTACAAAAATTAACTTTGCTAGAAACGTGGGATATAAGTTACAAAGAAGAAAGGAAAACCCTGAAGCAAAACAAACAAAATAGAACTTCAATGGATTATATGAAAATGAGCTGGCAGTGGGCCTACAGGGAGGTCTTAGTTATTATTCTTTGTACCCTAAGCAAGGATATAGAACTGAGACTCCTATAAAAAGAAGAGACCCTTGAAGCCTCCATGCACATGAAGAGGGTACACAGATAAAGTCTGCATAATTGCACATGGGCATAATGAGGAAGATAGTGTGTCTACTTGGATCCTCCACTATGAAATAGGTGTTGGGCCCAGAAGACAGCAGTAGGCTTGAAGTACTAGGACAAACCAAGTACAAAACCTCTTTGACCATACAGAATCCGTATAAATAAAGCCCAGAGGCCAAGTTTACAATCCAAAGTTATAGCACAGTCAAACAAAAAGATCCCATATAAGAGAGTCCCAGTCATGACAACCTGGTTGAATAGAACCTCAGAAATTTAGATAATAAAGCAAACTGGTGGACATTATAAAAATGTATGTTTGTAATAATTAAAAGCATAATATAAAAATGAAGCTATAAGAAAGAATAAAAAGCAAAATTTAAATAGGACTGTTTGAAAAGAATAAAATACAAGTTTCAGAAATGAAAAATTGTCATTGCAATTAAAAACTTAAATGATTGACTAGAAACAGGTGAAGAGAAAATTAGTGACCTGGAAGCTCAATAAGAACTAATGCCTAGGAGTTCCCATCGTGGCTCAGTGGTTAACGAATCAGACTAGGAACTATGAGGTTGCTGGTCCATTCCCTGGCCTTGCTCAGTGGGTTAAGGATCCGGTGTTGCTGTGAGCTGTGGTGTAGGTTGCAGACGTGGCTCGGATCCCACGTTGCTGTGGCTGTGGTGAAGGCCGGCAGCTACAGCTCCTGTTAGACCCCTAGCCTGGGAACCTCCATATGCTGCAGGTGTGGCCCTAGATAAAGCAAAAAGACAAAAAAATAAAAATTAAAAAAAAAAACTAATGCCTATTGAGGGCTTGCCAAGCCTATAAGTGCTAAAGAGGTAATTGCTTATACTATGATTTTTAATTGTTGTTCATTATTAATTTTATTATTATAAGTGTGTTCACTAATGTATTCTTGCTGGCTGGAATTTGTTGGTGTCAAGCAGATTGGTTCTGTGACCTGTGCTATCAACCACACAGCTGAGAAAATTATTCAGAATTCAGCATAGAGTAATGACTAGATGGATAATACGAAAGGGATTATGAGTATGGAGAATGAAATCTAAAGATCTGATATGTAACTCTAATCACTCATCCCTGAAACTGTGAGATGCACACGCTCTTGGATTTCTGGCTGCTTCACTAGCTACTGCATCTCACTCTTAACGCTGATTCCTGTTCGTGTCTCTGACCTTGACACACGTCACACTCGGCTCAGGCTGCAGACTTTTTTCCTCTCTGGATTAGATAGTCACTTGTGATCACATACAGTCCCATAACTGCAAATGTCTCCAGGCTGTTAATTCCCAATTCTATCCTATGTATACATGTATCATATATACAACTGTCTGAGTAGAACCCCATATTAATATGCCCAGAACTGATATGATTTCCCCCACCCTAGTCAGGCTCTGTAAGTTTTCCTCATCTTAGTTCCTTCCAGTATTTTAACAACTTCTCTTTTTCTTATAAACATGTGACTTATCAAAATTCCCATTGGTCCAGGGATGTAACACTGCTTTCCATCTTCACCATTAATCACTCTGGTCCAAGCTGTTGTTATCATTAGCCTGGGTAATTGCAATGGTCTCTAACTTGCTCCCCTTCAGTCTACGCTGAATACTGAAGCCCATACAATCCTACTTAAAGATAAGTCAAATGACATCATATCTTTACTCAAAGCTCTCCCATGCCTTTCTAATTCACCCAGAGAAATATAAGTTTGTAAATTTATAAATAGGCTGCCCTCAACAATGTTCTCATAATTTTCCACTCTTCTTTTTCACTGTGTTCTAGTCACACAGGGTCTCTAATAATGTAGGCATGCTTCTACCTCAGCATATTTGCACAGGTTCTCTTTGTGGATCATTCTTGCTATGGTGGTCCACCCGACATTTTCCTTTATCTTTTTCATTCATTCAGCTATGACCTTCCCTCTCTATCTATATGGAATTACAATCCTTAACAACCCATCATTCCTCTACCTGCTTTAGTTTATTTTAAGAAATTATCTTTAGGAGCTGCCATTGTGGCTCAGTGGGTTAAGAACCCAACTAGTATCCATGAGGATTCAGGTTTGACCCCTGGCCTCACTCAGTGGGTTAAAGGATCTGGCATTGCCATGAGCTGCAGTGGAGGTCACAGATGTGGCTCATATCTTGTGCTGCTGTGGCTGTGGCTGCAGCCTAGGCTGGCAGCTGAAGCTCCGATTTGACCCTTACCCTGGGAACCTCCATATGTCTCAGGTGTGGCCCTTAAAAGAAAAAAAAATTCTCTTTGGCACTCAATACTGTACCTAAAACATGTCCTTTTAAATTTGTTTCAGTCTATATCTTCTAGAAGGTAGATGCCACTTGTTACTGCTGAGACCTCAAGGCCCAGAAGACGAGGCAGTCCTGAGGACACGACAAGGTTGCATGAGCAGGTAGCTTGCACTCCCAGTGCCCGCACTCACCCCTGTTTTACTGCTGTGTCTTTCTCAACCCAGTATCTATGACCTTAGGGAGAGTTCCTATGACTGGGTGACAAAGAAAAATGTATATACCTATCCTCCAGATGGTGCTATGTGATATGATATCACCAAACTAAAATGGAAGCTGGCAGCATTTAACCTTTAGAGGGTCAGTGGTTACAGAAATCTTTGCAGTGGGTAGAATTCCGACCAGTGCATCGGGTTGTCCAGTTTGTCTCTATTATCTATACTTATTTATAGTTGTCAAACAATAACTGGTGAGGGACTTAGATGAAATAAAATGAGTGGACTGGAGGAAAATGTTGCAAGTCCCTGACTCTGGGCTCTTCAGGTCTATCAGATTCTTCCCACCATATGGGTAGTCCTGACCAAAATTCATGTGCGCCTCTGTGAAGATCTAGGAAGGAACTGGGGAACTGCTTCCAATTATGTTGATTCTTTCCACATAATCCTCTGTATGGCTTCTGCCAGTTCCATAATAACAACAATCTTAAACCTGCCTAAAGTTCTCCTTCCGGTAATCTAGTTGGCCCTCAAAGGAGTGGCATAGATTGTTTTAAGAGCTATATATTGGAAGTATTTTGGAATTAAAATATAGGTATTCACGAATAGAAGTGAAAAGCTGTAATATTTCAAGTGCTACAGTGGTCCAAAGTAGGTGGGATCTAGACAGAATGGTCAGGAGAGTTTTTATATATTCTGTATCTGTTTGACCCCAAGACTTTCAGTAACTTTACTGTTTTCTGACTGACCACAACCCCACTATGATATCCCATCCAGATTTCCACACCCTTTTACTGTCCCACACTTCAAAATTCCTTCTCTTACTTTTGTTTTTATAATTCTATTCCTAATATTTAACATACACAAGTTCTATTTCCTAATATTTAACATTTCCTGAAGTCAGCACATATAACATATTTAATATATGTAACATTTAATATAATATATAAATTTTATTTCCTAATAAAACATGTTTAACATATATATCATATATAACATATTTAATAATGCTTAACATATATAACTTCCTAATATTTATGTCATATATAACATATTTAATAATGCTTAACATATATAACTTCCTAACATATATGTCATATATAACATATTTAATAATGCTTAACATATGTAACTTCCTAATATTTAACATTTCTGGACATCTTCACAATTACACCTGCTTAAATATATAGAAGATTCCTATCCCCCCTAATTCCTGGGGATTATAAAAGAGAAGGCAGTTAATGAATTAATGTTAATATTAATGGATTATTCTCTCTCAAATACCATTTTCTAAAAATGAGGGATCTGCTTGTACCAGAAATCCAGGGAAGATGAGTAAAATCAAATTTGGTCAAAGGAAAGTGAAAAATAGTTACAGTATTGGCCTTCCTCTTTTCTTTTTTTTCTTTCTTTTTAGGGCCACACCTGAGGGATGGAAGTTCCCAGGCTAGGGGTCAAAGCAGAGCTGCATCTGTGGGCCTACACCACAGCAACAGCAACATGGGATCCAATCTGTGTCTGTGACCTACACCACAGCTCACAACAACAATGGATACTGAACTCACTGTGCAAGGCCAGGGATTGAACCTGCATCCTCATGGATACTAGGTGGGTTTGTTACTACTGAGCCATGTAAGGAACTCCAACTTCAAATGTTAAAGGGCTAAACTTTGTAGTCAATAGAAAATAAAACAGAAAGCTACAAAAAATAAAATCAGAAATGAATGAGGAGATGTTTCAACGAATACTACAGAAATCAAAAGAGACTACTATGAATAATTATATGCCAACAAATTGGACAACCTAGAATAAATGGGTGTATTCCTAGAAATGTACAACCTACCAAATGAAACATGAAGAGGAAATCTGAACAGAAAGTTCACTAAGGAAATTGAATCAGTAATCAAAGACCTCCTAATAAACAAAGTAAGAACAACATGGCTTCATTTGTGAATTCTACCAAATATTCCAGTATTTAGTACCTATCCTTCTCAAATTATTATAAAAATTGAAGAAGAGGAAACACTTCCAAATTCCTTCTGTAAGGACCAGCATTACTGTAATACCAAATCAGTCAAGAATGCCACAAGAAAGCAGTGAGGTCCTACTATATAGCAGAGAGAAGTGTATTCAATCTCTTGGGAGACCATGAAGGAAAATAATATAAGAAATGGAGTGTGTATATATGTGTGGCTGGGACTTTACAGGAGAAATTGGCACAGCATTGTAAATTAACTATATTTAAAAAATTTTTTTTAAAAATAAATACTTTTAAAACAGAATGCCGCAAGAAAAAAAAAAGGTACAGGAGGCTGATATCCCTGATAAACATACATGTCAAATATCCTTGACAAAAATTAGGGATGCAAATTCAATAATACATTAAAAGGATCAGTGACTGTGATCTAGTGGATTCTTTCTAAGCATGCAAGGATAGTTTAACAAATGCAAATCAATCACTGTAATACACTCCATTAAGAAAACATAAGATAAATGTAATATGATCATCTCAGTAGATGTAGAAAAAGCATTTGATGAAATTCAAAATTGATTTTATGATTAAAAACTATCAACAAAGTTAGTTTACTGGAAACATATCTCAGCAAAATATAGACCATTCATGGCAAGCCGACATTAAGATCATACTTAATAATAAAAAGCTGAAAGCTTTTCCTTTGAGATCAGGAATAAGACAAGGATGCCCAGTCTTCAATATAGCATTGGATTACCTAGCCAGAGCAACTAAGCAAGAAAAAGAAATAAAATCATCCCAACTAGATGCATTGCTCACCAGAGGGACAAGATCCAGCTCCACCAACCAGTGGGCAGAAACAAGTCCTACCAACTAGGAAGCTTTCATAAGCACTTGGATCATCTTTACCTACTGCGAAACAGACACAAGAAGCAAGAGGGGATACAATGCTGCAACCTGCAGAGGGGGAAACCACAAACACAGAAAGCTTGACAAAATGAGATGGCTGAGATATTTGTTCCAGACAAAGGAACAAGACAAAATACCAGAATAACAACTAACTAGTGAAGATAGGCAACCTACCTGAAAAAAAAATTCAGAGTGATGATAGTAAAGATGATCTTGGATAGTTAAGATGACCCAAAATCTCAGAAAGAAAAGGAGGTATAGAGGGAGAAATCACAAGAAATATTTAACAGTGAGATGAAGATTTAAAGAACAAAGATGAATAATATAATAACTGAAATGAGAAATACACTAGAGAGAATTAACAGCGGAATACAAGAGGTGAAAGAATGAATGAGATGGAAGATGGATTGGTGGAAATCACTGACATGAAGAGAATAAAGAAAAAAGAAAGAAAGGAAGTGAGAACAGTCTAAGAGACTTCTGGAACAACTTTAAATGCACCAACAATTGCTTTATAAGGGTGCCGGAAAGAGGAGAGAGATAAAAGACCTGAGAAAATATTTGAAGAGAAAATAGCCAAAACTTCTCTAACACAGGCATGGAAATACACAGTCAGGTAGAGGAATCACAGCAAATCCCATACAGGATAAACCCAAGGAGGAGCATGCTGAAACACACATTAATCAAACTGACCAAAATTAAAGACAAAAAGAAAGTATTAAAACGTAATGAAGAAAAAGCAACAAATAACATACAAGAGAATCCCCATAACATGAGCTGTTTTTTCAGTAGAAACTCTGCAGGCCGGAAGGGAGTGGCACCAATATACTCAAAGAGATGAAAGGAAAATACCTATTACCAAGGATATTCTACCCAGCAAGGCTGTCATTCAGATTTGAAGGAATAATCAAAAGCTTTACACACAAGAAAAATGTAAAAGAATTCAACACCACCAAACCATTTTTACAACATATGCAAAATGAACTACTTTAGGAGGGAAAAAAAGGACATAATCTAGAAACAAGAAAATTACAAATGGGAAAGCACACTAGTAAAGGCAAACTCACAGTAAAGGTAGTTTTCATCCACATACAAATATGATATCAAAACCAGCAATAGTGAGAAGAGAGTATGAATGCAGGATATTGGAAAGGCATTTGAAATTAAGAGTCTAGCAATTCAAAACAATGCTGTGTGCATACATACATACAGACACACACACACACACACTGCTGTATCAAAACCTCATGGTAACTGCAAAGCAAAAATCTACAATAGATACACAAAAAAGAAAAAGCAATCCAAACAACACTAAAGATAGTCATCAAACCAAAAAGAACAAAAGAAGAAGAAAAAAAATAAGACCTGCAAAAACAAATCTGAAACAATTAACAAAATGGAAATAAGAGCATACATATCAACAATAATTTAAATGTAAATGGATTAAATGCTCCAACCAAAAGATACAGACTGGTTGAATGGATATACAAATAAGACCTGTATATATGCTATCTACGAGTCACTCATTTCAGATCTAGGGACACACTCAGACTTACAGTGAGAGGCTGGAAAAAGGTATCCCATGTAAACGGAAATCGAAAGCTGGAGCAGAAATACTCATATCAGACAAAATATACTTTAAAAGAAACTCACAAGAGACAAAGAAGGAAAATACATAATGATAAAGGATCAACCCAAGAAGTAGATATAACAGTTGAAACTATGTATGTACTTAAAATAGGAGCACTTCAATATATAAGGCGAATGCTATTAAGTCATAAAAGAGAATAAATAATAGTGGGGGACTTTAACATCCCACTTACATCAGTGGACAGGTCATCTAGACAGAAAATCAGTAAGGAAATGAAGGCCTTAAAGGATGCAACACACTAGATGGACTTGATATTTCTAGACCATTTCATTCAAAAGCAGCAGAATACACATTCTTCTCAAGCCACCATTGAACATTCTTTAGGATAGATCACATTTTGGGTCACAAACAAGCCTTGGTAAATTTAAGAATATTGAAATCATTTCAGACATCTTTTAAAACTATAACACAAGAAGGTTACAAATCAACTACAAAAAAAATCTGCAAAAAAAAAAAGCAAACACATGGAGACTAAACAATATGCTACTAACAACCAATGGATTGGAAAAGGAGTTAAAGGGGAAATCAAAAAATACCTAGAGGCAAATGAAAACAAAAACACAATGATCCAAAACCTATGATATGCACCAAAAGCAATTCAAAGGGAAGTTTAAAGCAACACAATCTTATCTCAAAAAATAGAAATCTCAATTAAAAAGCCCAACCTTACACCTAAAGCAGGTAGAGAAAGAAGAACAAACAAAACCCAAAGTTATTAGAGGGTAAGAAATGAAAGACTGGAACAGAAATAAATGAAATAGAGATGAAGAAAACAATAGAAAGGATCGATGAAACTAAAAGCTGGTTCTTTGAAAACATCAACAAAGAAAATGAGCATGCCACTCCCAGACTCATCATAAAAGGATGTCCACTCTCGCCATTTTCATGCAACATAATTTTGGAAGTCCTAGACATGGCAATCAGAAAAGAAAAAGAAATAAAATGAATACAAATTAGAAAAGTAAAACCATCACTGTTTGCAGATGGCAAAGTTCTAAAGCTACGACTAGAAAAATACTGAAGCTCATAAATGAATTTGGAAAAGTTGCATGATACAAAATTAATACACAGGAATCTATTGCATTTCTATACCCTAACAATGAAAAATCAGAAAGTGAAATTAAGGAAACAATTACATTTATCATGACATCAAAAATAAAATACCTAGGAATAAACATACCCAAGGAGGCAAAAGACCTGTACTCTGAAAATAAGATATTGATGAAAGAAAAAGATGAGACAAACAGAGGGAAAGATATGGCATGTTCTTGGATTGGAGAAACCAATATTCTTAAAATGGCTATGTTACCAAAGGCAAATACAGATTCAATGCAATCCCTAGTAAATTACCAATGGTATTTTTCACAGAACGAAAACAAAAAGCTTTTAAATTTGTATGCAGCTGGAAGAATCAGACTTCCTGATTTCAGCCTATACTACAAAGCTACAGGCATCAAAACATTATTGTACTGACTCAAAGCCAGAAATACAGATAAGTGGAATAGCACAAAAAGTCCAAAAATAAACCCATTCACCTATTTTTAACTAACCTGAGACAAAGGAGATAATATACAGTGAAGAAAAGACTGTCTTAAGTGATACTGGGAAAACTGGACAGCTACATGTAAAAGAATGAAATTAGAACATTCTCTAACACAGTACACAAAAATAAACTCCATATGGATTAAAGACCTAAATTTAAGAATAGATACTATAAAACTTAGAGGAAAACATAGGCGTAACATTTTTTGACATAAATCACAGTATCTTTTTGGATCTGTCTCCAAGAATAGTGCAAATAAAAATATAAATGAGACATAATTAGACTTAAAAGCTTTTGCACAGCAAATGAAATCATAAACAAGATGAAAATACAACCCACAGAATGGGAGAAAATATTTGCAAATGAAGCAACTGACAAGGGGTTAATCTCCAAAATATATAAACATCTCATGCAGCTTTCTATCAAAAAAAAACAAACCAATCAAAAAATGGTTAGAAGATCTAAATAGACCTTCTCCAAAGAAAACAAATGGCTAAAAAACACTTGAAAAGATACTCAACATCGCTAATTATTAGAAAAATGAAGATCAAAACTACAATAAGGTATGACCTCACACTGGTCACAATGGCCATCATCAAAATGTCTATAAAAAATAAATGCTGGAGAGGGTGTGGAGAAAAGGGAATCCTCCCACAGTGTTAGTAGGAATGTAAATCAGTACAGCCACTATGGAATGTAAATCGGTACATTCCACTATTATGGAATTTCCTTAATAAACTAAAAGTAGAATTACCATATGATTCTGGAATCCAACTTCTGGGCATATATCCAGAGAAAGTCATAATTCAAAAAGATAGTTGCACCCCAGGGTTCATTACAGCCCTACTTATAATAGCCAAGACATGGAAACAACCTCAGTGTCCATTAGCAGATGAATGGATAAAGAAGATGAGATACATATATACAGTGGGGTATTACTCAGCCATAAAAAGGATGAAATAATGCCATTTGCAGCAACATGGATGGACCTAGAGATTATCACACTAAGTGTAGTAAATCTGAGAAAGACAAACCTCATATAATTTATATGTGGTATCTTAAAAAATGTTACAAATGAACTTATTTAAAAAACAGGAAAAAGCTCAGATACTCAGAAAACAAATGTATGATTATGAAAAGGGAAAGGTAGGGAGGAGGGAGGATTAGAGGTTTGAGACTGGAAGAGGCACACTATTGTCTTTGGAATGGATGATCAACAGAGACCTGCTGGGAACTCTATTCAATATTCTGTGATAATCTCTGTGGGAAGAGATTCTGAAAAAAAATGGATATATGTATAACTCAATCACTTTGTTGTACAGCAGAAATTAAGAAAACACTGTAAATCAACTGTACTTCAATAAAACTTTAAAGATGAGAAAAAATTAAATAAGTAAGGTGTTAAAAGATACTGATTAAATAAAATTGAATACATAAATAATGGAAGAAAATTCCAGGATCATGGATGGGAAGAATTAGTATATAAAACTGTCCATATCATCTAAAGCAATCTATACATTAACACAATTTCTGTTAAAATTCCAATGGCATCTTTCACAGAAATAGAATATTCTTAAAATGAATATGGAATAATAAGAGACCTACCAAAACCAAAGCAATACTGAGGGCGGGTGGTGGGAAACAACGCTGGAAGCATCACACACCCTGATTTTTAAACTACATAACAAAGTTACAGTAATCAAAACAGTATCATATTGGTGCTAAAACAGACACATATCAACACAACTTAAGTGAGCCCAGAAGTAAAATAATTGATTATATGCATGGATTTAATACAAAATGAACAAGAATATGCAGTGGGTAAAGACAGTATCTTCAAAAAATGGTGTTTGAAAGCTTGAAAACTGCATGCAAAAAAATGAATCTGGACCACTACCTTGCACCATATACAACAATTAAATCAGAGTGGACTAAAGACTTTAACGTAATAAATCACACCCATGTTTTCTTAAGTTAGTCTCCCAAGGTAATGCAAACAAAAGCAAGTATGAATAAATGGGACTTAGTAAAATTTATAAGCTTTTGCTCAGCAAAGGAAATCATAAATAAAAGCAAAATAAGAGCTTAATTTCCAAAACATACAAACAGCTCATACAAGTCAATAATAAAAAACAACCCATGCGAAAAACGGGCAGAAGAGTTAAATAGACATTTTTCCAAGGAAGACACAGATAACCAATAGCTGCATGAAAAGATGCTCATCATCTTCAATTATTAGAGAAAAGCAAATCAATACTATAATTTGGTACCACCTCACACTGGCCAGAATGGCCATCATTAAAATATCTACAAGTAACCAATGCTGGAAAGGGTGTGTACAAAAGGGAAACTTCCTACACTGTTGGTGGGAATGTAAATTGATGAAACCCTTATGGAAAAAAGTATGGTGTTTCCTCAAAAAATCTAAAAATTGAGTTGCCATATGATCCAGCCATCCCACTCTTGGGCATATATTCATACAAAGCTATCATTCAAAGAGATACTTGTACCTCTGTGTTCACAGAAGCACTATGTACAATAGCTAAGACATGTAAACAACCTAAAAGTCCATGGACATATGAATGGATAAAGAATGAATGAATATCTATATATATAATGGAATATTAGCCATAAAAAGGATGAAATCATGCTATTTGCAGCAACATGGATGGACCTAGAGATTATCATACTAAGTAAGTCAGGAAGAGAAAGACAAATATCATACTATATCACTTATATGTGGAATCTAAAATACACAGGTGAGTCTTCCAAGGCAACAGAAATAAAAGCAAAAATAAACCAATGAGACCTCATCAAACTGACAAGTTTTTGCACAGCAAAAGAAACCATAAAAAAAAAAACAACAAAACTTACAGTATGGGAGAAAATAGTTTCAAAGGATGCAACTGACAAGGGCTTAATCTCTGAAATATACAACTTATACAACTCAACAGCAAAAAAGCCAACAACCCAATGGAAAAATGGACACAAGTCCTGAACAGACATTTATCCAAAGATACAGAGATGGCCAACAAGCACATGAAAAAATGTTCAGCATCACTGATTATTAGAGAAATACAAATCAAAACAACTATGAGGTACCACCTCTCAACAGTCAGAAAGGCCATCATTAATAAATCCACAAAGAACAAATGCTGGAGAGGGTATGGAGAAAAGGGAACCCTCCTCAACTGTTGGTGGGAATGTTAATTGGTACAATCACTATGGAACACAGTATGGAGGTACATCAGAAAACTAAATATAGAACTGCCATGTAACCCAGCAATCCCACTCCTGGG
Organism: Catagonus wagneri; assembly: GCA_004024745.2. NCBI lineage: Eukaryota > Metazoa > Chordata > Mammalia > Artiodactyla > Tayassuidae > Catagonus > Catagonus wagneri. Next base: position 7,946,684 of record PVHT020000257.1, on the reverse strand, counting down.
CATATGTCCAGACAAAACTTTCCTTGAAAAAATCACATGCACCTACATGTTCATTGCAGCACTATTCACAATAGCCAATACATGGAAACAACCTAAATGTCCATTGACAGATTAATGGATTAAGAATATGTTGCATATATACACAGTGGAATATTACGCAGCCATAAAAAAGAACAAAATAATGCCATTTGCAGCAACATGGATGGAACTATAGAATCTCATACTAAGTGAAGTAAGTCAGAAAGAAAAAGATAAATACCATATGATACCACTTATATCTGGAATCTAATATATGGCACAAATGAACCTTTCCACAGAAAAGACTTGGAGAAGAGACTTGTGGTTGCCAAGAGGGAGGGGAAGGAGGTGGGATGGACTGGGAATCTGGGGTTAATAGATGCCTTTGGAATGAATCAGCAATGAGATCCTACTGTATAGCACTGGGAACTGTATCTAGTTAGTCACTTATGATGGTGCATGATGGAGGATAATATGAGAAAAAGAATGTATATGTGTATGTGTGACTGGGTCACTTTGCTGTACAGTAGAAAATTGGAGAGAACATTGTAAACCAGCTATAATGGAAAAAATGAAAATCATTTTAAAAACAAGCCATCACTACACTCACCCCAAAAATACAAGTGAATGTATCTGCACAACAAACAGTCACAGATACATTGATAACAGACTTGTGGTTGCCAAGGAAAGGGGCATAGGGGAGAGAAGGATTGAGAGTTTGGGATTAGCAGATGCTAACTACTACATATAGGATGAATAAACAACAAGGTCCGACTGTGTATCACATGGAACTATATATTCAACATCTTGTGATAAACTATAATGGAAAATATGAAAAAAATATATATACACGTATAACTGAATCACTTGGCTGTACAGCAGAAATTAACACATCTTAAATCAACTATATTTCAATAACAATCTTTTAAGAAAGAATTTAATGTAAGACCTGAAATCATAAAACATCTACTGAAAACATAGGCATTAAAACCCCTGGATATTGGTCTTGATGATTTTTAGATTTGACACCCAAAGCAAACTGAACAAAAGCAAAAATAAACACACAGGGCTACATCAAAGCAAAAACTGTTGTGGGACCCTTCAGCCACAAAAGCTACATACCCACAAAGCTGGCCCTGCTGGGAACTCAGCCACAGCTGACTAGACCATAACTTCAACAAATTAGGCATATATATTTATGTCTAAAAATGTTGACTTTTAATTGTATTTGTATGGAAGACAGGAGTTTACCATAAACACATATGTACTGTACATGTTCTCATCTACAGCTCATCCTATTTATCCTAGGTCAGGAGCATAATTTTTTTTTTGAGAAGTCTGAGCCCTTGACAAAAGTTTTCTGACAATAAATATACCCTTATTTGTTAAAATACAGTAGACATTTATTTATGATTCATAATGTTCCTTTACTCATTTATAAAACAGGAACCGAGAGTTTTCTTCCTTGATTGAATGTAGTATAGAAATCTCATTTCAAAAACCTGTTAATTATAAACCAGGTAAATTAAAGTCTTATTTTACAGGAGTCCCCACTGTAATGGGTTAAGAAATCTGACTGCAGTGGCTTGGGTCCCTGTGGAGGCACAGGTTTAACAATCCCTGGCCCAGTGCAGTGGGTTGAAGGATCCAGCGTTGCAGCTATGGTTCAGATTCAGTCCCTGGCCTGGGAACTTTACCATGGGTATAGACATAAAAAAAAAAAAAAAAAAATTACAGATATACTTAAAAAGGTAATGTACATTGGCTATGTGATCTTGATTTCTCCAGAAATTGCTATCTACTCAAAATCTTTTTTCCCCAAACCATGAATTATAAAGTTGGTGGATCTATCAGGCATGACATCAGCATTATGGTGCCCTAAGTCATTTCTCTTTCTCTTTCTCTTCTCTTAAACAACTAAGTAGATACATATAACCAGACAAAAGTGCCTCTGCACTTTACACGATGGGACACAGGAGGTTTCTAGCCCACAAGAGCATCTGAAAATAAACAAAAATAAAACAAGAAGACCTTGGTAAGGGCTGTGGATCCAAGGAATTCAGTGAACCTGCCCCATTCCCCACTGGGCTTGATTAGGGTGGGGAAAAAAAGAGCACAAAACTAGACATGGCTGAGAGAGAATTTATTGAAGTATAGCCTACCAGAGTTAAGATCCCAGCATTCCACTGGATCAAGATAGAGGTAAATTTGGACACAGAAGAGGGAAAGCCCCCCGAACCCCCTCAATCCTCAAAGAAATACTGCAAGGGGCTCAACTTTTGGCTGCTGCAGTTGTGACTTCTCCTGCAGAAGAGGTGGGAAGAAAATATGGTGAGTGACTATTCAGCCACTCCAGTTGTGTGGGTTATATCTGGAGACATATGTTTGTCTCCAGCAGCTCTTGATCTCTGAGGAGGATCCTTTATGACCAGGGTTGGGGCGGGGAGGAAAGAGAGAAGGAAGCAGGTAAGAATATCAGAGGGCATTAAAGGAATACATTTTCTGCTGTCTGCTTCAGGACTTCAGCAAGAGGTCTACCCACAGGCCTCTGGGAGCACCCCACTCAAGGGTCTTCCTACCCAGGACTCTCGGTACCCACAAAGCCCCACATGCTAAACCCACTTCTCCCCACTCTACCTTATTGCTGGCTCCTTGTGCAAGCTCCCAAGTGCATCTTATAAGGGAGCTGGGATAGATGCAGACACTGATCAGATAATAGGCCAGGAGGAAACCAGAAACCTGAGCTATAGCACCACCTTCTAGAATGTAAAAGAAGGATTACTAATAATCAGCCTGTTGAATTTTAAGAAGCAAAAAGTCATAAAAGCTTAGTTACAGTGGTGTCTGATACCTGCAAGAAACACATTTCAGCTCTAAAGACACACATAGGCTCAAAGTAAAGGATGGAAGAAGATATTTTATGTACGTGGAAAACAAAATAAAAGTGAGGATAGCTATACTTACATCAGGTAAAATAGCCTTTAAGCCAAAAATGGTAACTGACTCAATACATCAAGAAGATATAACAATTATATGCATATACATACCCAACATTGGGAACCTAACTATATTATGCAAATACTAACAGATCTGAAGGAATTAGAGAGCATATTTCAATAGGATATTTCACAATAATTCACTGCCCACACTGGATAAATCATCTGCAAAGAAAACCAAAAAGGAAGCATTGGAACTGAACCATACTTTAGACTATATAAACTTAAAAGACATAAATAGAACATTCTCAAGTGCATGTGAAACATTCTTCAGGATTGATCATGTAATAGTACACAGAACAATATGTGGAAACTAAACAACATTTCTGAACTACCAATGGCTAAACAAAAAATAAAAATAGAAATAAAAAAACTCTTTAAACAAATAAAAACAGAAACACACTTACTAAATCCTATGAAATGCTGCAAAAGCACTTTTAAGATGGAAGTTCATGGCAAGAAAAGCCAACATCAAGAAACAAGAAAGATCTCAAGTAAACAACCTAACTTAGTACCTCAAGGAACTAAAAAAGAACAATTTAAGTCCAAAGTTAGCAGAAGGAAGGAAATAATAAAGATCGGAACAGAAATAAACTAGAGATGAGAAAAACTAAAAAAAAAAAAAACAATGAAACAGCTAGTTTTTCAATAAGATAAACAAAATTGAAAACCTTCAGCTAGACTCACCAAGAAAACAAGAAGACTCAAAGAAATTAAAGAGGAAAGTACAACTGATACCACAGAAATACATAGGGTCATAAGGGATTTTAGGGATACCTCAGAGATATTACGGTTCAGTTTTAGAACATCCCAATAAAGCAAATATTACAATAAAAGTCACTCAATTTTTTTGGTTTTCCAGTGCATATAAAAATGTTTATGGGAATTCCCACTGTAGTGCAGCTAATTAAGGATCTGGTATTATCTCTGCAGTGGCTCAGGTCACTCATGAGGCTCTGGTTCAATCCCTGGCCTGGCACAGTGGGTTAAGGATCCAGCAATGCCAAATCCATAGCTCAGACTCAATCCATGGCCTGGGAACTTCCATATACCATGGATGTGGCCAAAAAATTATATTTATACTATACTGTAGTATATTAAGTATGCAATAGCATTATGTTTTAAAAAGGTTCATTCCTTAATTAAAATACTTTATTGCTAAAAACACTTTACTGCTAGAAAATATTTTATTACTAACCCATCATCTGAGCCTTCAGCACAGTCTTAATCTTTTTATAGTAGTAATGTCAAAAGATCACTGATTACAGATCACTATAGCAAATGTAATAAACAAAAAGTTTGAAATATCATGAAAATTACCAATATGTGACACAGAGACATGAAGTGAGTATATGCTATTGCAAAAAAAAAAAAATGGCCGTAACAAACTTGCTGGATTCAGGGTAGCCACAAACCTTCAATTTATAAAAAATGCATTATCTGGGAAGTGCAATAAAGCAAAGGGCAGTAAAAGAGATTACTATTAACCATCACATACCACCAAATTACATCAGGTATGGGAAAATGTGACCTATTCATAGAAACAGAATCTACCAAGATTAAATCAGGGATAAACAGAAAAATCTGAACAGATCAGTAATGAGTAAAGAGATTAAATCGGTAATCAAAAAATATGCCAACATAGAAAACCTCAGGACCAGATAACTTCACTAGTGAATTCTAAAATTTAAAGAAGAATTAATGCCCATACTCATAAAACTCTTCCAAAAAAATGAAGAGGAAACATTTCTGAACTGATTTAACAGTCCTACATTATTCAAATACTAAAATCAGATAAGACTACTACTAAAATAAAAAATCGACACGGTAGACCAATATCCCTGATAAAAATATATGTAAACATTTTCAACAAAATATTAGCAAACTGAATTCAAGAATATATTAAAAGGATTATACACCATAACCAAATGGTATTTATCCTTGGTATGGAAGTCTGTTTCAATATACACAATTCAATACACGTAATACCTTCCTTTAGTAGAATAAAAGATAACAGTTACATGATCACCTCAGTAGATGCAGACAAAGTATTGGGCAAATAAAACATCTTTTCATGATAAAATTCCTCAAAACAGTATAGAAGAAACATTTAAACATAAGGAAGTCCATGTGCAATAAACCCACAGCTAACATTAAACTCAGGGGTGAAATATTGAAAGCTTTTCTCTCAAATCACGAACAATGCAAGGATGCCACTCTAACCCCTCTTAATCAATATCGTATTAGAAGTCCCACCCAGAGCATTAGACAAGACTACAAAATGAAAATGGGAAAGAAATATATGCATTCCCATTTAGGGCAGAGTTATACAAATTAGCCAAAATATGGAAACCACCTAAGTAACCAGCAATGAATGGATGGATTAAAAAAATGTGGTACGTACAAACTCCAAAATATTATGACATCCTGTCATTTGTAGCAACATGGATGGAACTTAAGGACATTATGCTAATTGAGAGAAGTCAGACAGAGACAGAGAAATACTCTACAGTATCACTTATATGTAGACTACAAAAAAGCCAAACTTGTGAAAAGAGAGAATAAAATGGTTGTTACCAGGGGATGGGGGTAGATGTGGAAGGATAGAGTAAGTATTGTTCAAGGTACAAACTTGCAACAATTAGTAAGTCCTAGAGATCTAATGGAGCACAGTGTAGTGAGAACAGACAACAATGTCCTATGATAATCAAACTTGCCAAGAGATTAAATTTTAATGTTCCATCCACTAAAAGGAAATAATTGAGTTGTGAGAGAGGTACTACAATGGCAATCATACTACAATATGTAACTTGTATACCTTAAATTTATACAATATGTCAAATATATTGCAATTAAAAAAATCCATGTAATAACGATGTTTTTAAGTGTTATATGTGAAAAAAATTGATTATCTGAAAAAAACTAAAATTGGAGTAGGGGAGTATTATTTTTTAGAAAGTTTTTTTCATTTAAACTCACTTTTTTGGTTCATGGGGAAAACTGGTTCATAGAAGTAGAAATTTAAATTATTAAATATTTTAAAAAATAACAGAGCAGCATAACTAATTCATGGAACATTAGTATGCCTACCAAGTTAATAAACAACTGTGCTTTACTAATACTAGTATTAAGAGCTAAGAAAATTTGAGTATTATTTATCAATTACTGTTCTGATTTTTACACAACTTTTATCTCCATTTTACAGATGAGTAAAATAAGGTAAAGGAAGTTGAAGTAATTTGCTCCCAGTGACAGAGTCAGAGCTGTGCTTTGTTCCCTAGGCAGGGAAGCTCTCGACCCCCACCCTTCTAACCAACATGCCATAGGTTCTCAGTATGTTCTGTAAAATCCCAGGGTTCCCTGAGAATTTTCAGAGGTTTTAGGGTCAAACTTAATTTCATAATTAATCATGAGACGTTACTTGCCTTTTTTTTTTTTTTTTAAACACTGTCACCTTTGCAGTGATGTAAAAAGCAGAGACAGGGAAAAATACTGGCACTTCAGCATGAATCAAGGTAGCAGCATCAAAGTGTTCTAGGAATCATTACAGTCATCTCAACTATGCATTTGCTTACCAAAAAAGAAAAGAGGAAGGAAGGAAGGAAGGAAGGAAGGAAGGAAGGAAGGAAGGAAGGAAGAAAAGGAAGGAAGGAAAAAAAATCAGTTAACTTAAGATTTTCCTAAATGAGACAATAAAAATTATTAATTTTTGAAAATCTCTACATGAGTACATATCTTTCTGTTATTATCCTATATGGCTAAATAGGAAGTACATACAAAATACTTGTTAAATGTTATAGCATGATGATAGTCCTAAGGAAGATGAACATTTTGAGTTGTGAACTGAAATGGCCACTTTTTTTTTTTTCATGAAATGCTTTTTTTGGGTCACATCTGGAGCATATGAAAGTCCTCTAGCCAGGGGTAGAGCCCATGCCTCAGCAGTGAACCGAGCCACTGCAGTGACATTTTTAAAAATTGTCATTTTGTATTAAAACCAAAAATCAACGGTTATATAAACTAAGGAAATCCAGATTTGGGTACTAAGAAGCCATTTTATGAAAGAATGAATAAACTTGTTATTTCAGGGAAATTTGCTAATGCTACCTATTGCCAATAATAAAATTTGGGTTGGCAGCTCAAGTTAGAATTTTAAAAAGCTTGGATGAAATTCAGTTTCCCAATAATTACAGATTTTTCTCATTACTGGTGATGGTTCTAGTGAATATGATTTTTTAATACTCTCTACTGAAATGTGTCACCTTTTGAAAAGTCTTCTCAACTCAGTGAACCAGTATTTTCCAAATGATGAATGTATGATGTAAAAAGTGGTTCGTGGTAGTCCAGCCATTAAAAAATGCAAAATATTGAATCATCACATTGGATACCTGAAGCTAATATAATGTAATATGTCAATTATGCCTCAGATTTTTTTTTAATTTGAAAAAAGGGTACTAAAAATTTTCTTAAAAAGTATAAAATAGATCAAGGTATTTTACTTTAACAGAAAAGAAAAAAAATCATTGATATAGATTTCACCTTGCGAATAACCTTTAGTATATACTACTTGTTGAGTTTTGGTATAGTATCAAAGACAAATATACATGCTTATTTCAAGAAGCTATTAAAGCATTCCTCTTTCCCATCTGCGTATTTGTGTGAGGCCAGATTTTCTTTATGTACTTCATCCCCAAATCAAAATATAATAGACTCGGGAGTTCCCTTCGTGGCTCAGTGGTTAACGAATCCGACTAAGAACCATGAGGTTGCGGGTTCGATCCCTGGCCTTGCTCAGTGGGTTAAGGATCCGGCGTTGCCGTGAGCTGTGGTGAAGGTTGCAGAAGCGGCTCAGATCCCGCGTTGCTGTGGCTGTGGCGAAGGCCGGCAGCTACAGCTCCTGTTAGAGCCCTAGCCTGGGAACCTCCATATGCCGCGGGTGCGGCTCTACATAAAGGCAAAAAGACAAAAAAAAATATATATATATATAATAGACTGAATGCAGAAGCAGGTATGATTATCCAGCTGTCTGTGAGTGACTCACCTATAAACAGATTTGCAAAAATGCCACTTTGTCACCAATTTTGTTTAAAAACATAGCTGTTTTTCATAAATGTTATTTATGCTAAATAGGTGAATTATTGTTACATTACATTGAAATAACACATTTTTTAAATTTCTCTTTTACTGTTTATATGATAAACATTAAGAGATATAATCTACATGAAGAAAACACTTTGGGGTTCTCAATACTTTTAAAAAGTATGAAAGGTTATTGAGACCTGACATTTCAACATTTCAAGAACTCAGACTTTGCTGCTTAATAGCATACCAATTATACCTAAGTGGTCACTTCTAAAGTGCTTAACATAGTATGTGTATGTATATAATTTATATCTTCTGTTGTGTATGGATTATTTGGATATATTCTCACAAGAGTTTGCCAGACATACTGGTTATATTCTCACCAGACATTTGATAATTGAGATTATTGAGAATAAACAAACTACAGACGAAATTTCTTTCATCTTTGGATAGTTTTGCAATGAGGAAAGTTTTGCTTATTTGGAACATCAAGTCAATATTCCAAGATTCTGCATTCTAACACAACTACAATTCTATTAATCTAGGCTAGCAGCTAGCACTATATTAGTTAAATGGCTTGGTACATTATAGAATATATTGAATATTGAGACTGGTACAGAGCTTAGTATCTAACACTCAGAGGTCTTATCTTCTCACTTCAATTAAATTACCCTTTTCTTCCACTTTTTTTTTTTTGGAACAAAATGCAGGAATGCGTATTTGCCCACTTTTAATTTCATTCTACTAGGCTGATTGCTCTGTTACATTGAACCTCCCCGGATTCTAATTACTTTCACTAATGACCACTTCCTGTTATTTGCAAATTTTGGAAAATTTACTCAATATCTTTATCCATATTTGGTTAAAATGTTATGAAAAAATCTCTATAAACTTCTAGTCACCCACATTTCTGTCCCCATCCATTAGGTTATGTGAAAAACCTTGACAAATGTCTTGCTAACTTTACGTAAGAGAAAAGAAAATTAGATTAGTTGTCATGACATACTAAATAAGCCATTAGTACTCCTAGTGATTAATGGTTTCATTTACTAAGAACATAAATTTTAAATATCTAATTTTAGAAACTTAACCAGGATCTATATAATCACATTTGCTTATAATTATCAAAATAACTTGTCTTTTGGAAAACACATGCACCTTATCCCTTCTTTCTCTTCTTCATGATTCTTAAATAGTAATTCAACCCTCTTAGTAACTTTATCTTAAACTTCTCTCAGGCTCCTGGTACATAATTCATCAGAGATGAGTTGTCAAATGATTTCCAGATCAGATGCTTCTTGTCTGAGAAACTTTTCTCTAGTAAACCCAGGAGCCTTCCCTTAATCTTTAGGGACAGCCCACCTGCAAGAAATCCCCCCCACCGACCCCAGCCCAAGCCTTTTGTTTTCTTGGGCCAATAGCAAAAGGCTGGTGTGATGGTTTTAGTGAACATAGTTTACCCTGGCTGCATAATTAACTAACAAAACCCAACTTGCAGGGATGGAGGGATTTAGAAATTGTGTATTCAATGCACAGTGCATAGCACTAACAAAATTTTCTATCAGTTTCAGCTTTTATGATCATTCAGTGCTCAGTTTCTAATTCTTACATCTTCCTATTCTGTGTGCTGTTTTCTTTCATTTTTTCATGGCTCATGTCCTATCTGTAGACTCAGAAAGTCAGAGGTTTTCATTGGTTTATAAAGATGCATTGGGTATTGGTTTTTGTAATCAATGCTCTTTATTTTCTTCAAGATATTCTGTAATTTCCTTTTTTTTTTTAAATTTTGCTTTTTAGGGCCACACCTGGCATATGTAAGCTGCCAGACTAGGGGTCAAACTGGAGCGACAGTTACGGGCCAACACCAAGACCATAGCAATGCAGGATCTGACGAGCCACATCTGCGATCTACACCCCCAGCTCATGGCAATGTCAGATCTTTAACCCACTGAGAGAGGCCAGGGATCGAACCTGTATCTTCGTGGATCCTAGTCAGTCTCATTAACTGTGAGCCACGAAGGGAACTCCCTACTTTTGTTTTTACATAGTCTTGGATATTCTTTCATTTTAAAGTAAATATAGGTGAACCAAAAATAATCATGGGTGATTTTAATTATGAAGTATAGAAAAATATTAATAGAAAGTGAGAAATGATTTAAAATTAATGGCTTCAATCATTCCTCTTTTTTTTTAAGCTTTTACCCCCACTGATGACATAAATTGCCTAAAATAAATAACAAGCTAAAAGGACATACATTTTTAGGAACCAAGGAGTGAAAGACATTTTCATATTGCTTATTATACTTGCTTTATTCTAGAGACTGGAAGGTGATTTAAATATTTACACGGATGCCTTGAGGAACATCTTTCTTACCTGTGTGAGTAATGTGCTTACACGGAGTTATTCAGTTCAGAACTAGGCAATTAATTCCATAAGTGCCTTCATGACCCTCTACATATTTCATGAAACTGCTGTTAATACATTTGCCTTTGTACTTTGTGTTTGGAGATTACATCATAATTATATTGTTTGTAATTTATTTTTCCATTGGTTCTTAATATCATTATTTTCCACACTTGCAATGTAGAGTAACTGAAGCATAAAAGAGGTTGTTGTCCACACTAAATAACAAAGGCCGGAGTTCTCGTCGTGGCTCAGTGGTTAAGGAATCCGACTAGGAACCACGGGGTTGCGGGTTCAATCCTTGGCCTTACTCAGTGGGTTAAGGATCCGGCATTGCCGTGAGCTGTGGTGTAGGTTGCAGACGCGGCTCAGATCCAGCGTTGCTGTGGCTATGGTGAAGACCAGCAGCTACAGCTCCTGTTAGACCCCTAGCCTGGGAACCTCCATATGCCGCGGGTGCGGCCCTAGATAAGGAAAAAAGACAAAAAAATAACAAAGGCAGCATCCAAACCATGTTTAAGTTAAAACAGCAAAGTTAGCACTCTACTAGTAATTTTTTTTTTTCCACAGTAGGAAGCTAGAAAAGCATGTTCATTTTAGGAAGACAGACCTATGATATTTTTGTTTCCATAAGGCTATATGTTTACTACAGTAAACAAAATATATGAGTCAATAAAAAAGTAAAAATTCATTGTGACATTTGACTTTATGTCATAATTAGTTCTGGTTCTTTCAGTCTAAATTTGTCTGGTTCACATAGCAGCAAATAATGACTTTATTCATCATAAAGAAAGTGATTGCAATGTTATTGCAATCACAAAGGATCACAGGAATCAAAAAGCATTGATTCCCCCCCCCCCTTAACTTCTAATCAAAACTACTGCAACCTGTAGGTACTGGCTCAGAGTTTCTAAAGTTGAAAGCTGCTAGAATGTGAACATTATTCTTTCTCAAGGCTACAACTTTTATTTTTCCCACCAGCTCAGGAGAGAGGTTACAAAGGGGAGTAAGCAGCCAAACCTTAGCATTTGCAATTGCAATTGCTCCTCAAGCCTGATTGGCGACTCAGCTGCTGGCAGAACAGCTTTAACAAAAGGCTGCCTTCAGGCAAATGTCCACAGAAGCCATTTTTTTCCTAGCTTGCCTAGAAGCTCTGCCCCAGGCTAAACTTATGGCTTTGGTTAGTTTTCAAATCTACATTTTCCAACAATTTTATTTGAATAGCGAGTCATGGTTTAGGTTTTGTATATTTTAAAAAATAATTACTCTTAACACACTCCTACTTCCCCATCCCCTCAGCACAAATATTCACGTGATTTTAAAAAATCTTTTGGAGTAATCTCTATTAGTAAAATTGTACTAGACCCTACAGGTCTCATCAATATTCATGTCTCCTTATAGGGAAATTCTAAAAAACAAGAAGAAAACAAATGTTTTAGAGTATTAAAGATCTGACATTTGAAGCTGACTCAGAAATCTGGTGTGTGGGGATAAAATCTCAATGATATAAAGTAATAGTGCACTTTGTAGTAAGAAAAAATCTGACAGTAAAGGTGAATTAAATGATAAATTGGGAAATACAACCATATACAAGGGAGAGAAAGATGGAAAAGGAAACCAGAAAATCCTTAAGACTGGCCAGTATTTATACCAGATTCCAATAGAGAAACTGGAAGCTGATACTAGAACCCCTAAAATATTATATTTTAATGATTTTTAATTATATAACAGACATCATAAATGCCTCAAATATACCTTTTCATCTTCGTTAATTCCCAGGTGAAACAGTGTGGCACATGGAAGGCAAGATTGATTCCTATTAGGGTAATTAAGGACAAATTAAATGTCCATAGTAAACAAGAACAGGCAACTACACTCCTGACAGATGCTCTTGAGGAGATACAATAATCCCACCTATTCATTTCCATCACATATTCTGTGGCATCATGAAATTTATGCTGCTTCCTGTGGATGTTTTTACACATACTATTTTCAAATATCTGTGTATGTTTCTGAAATTATTTTTAAAAAATCCTCTCAGAGAATTCATTTTTGCCTGAGGGTGTTTCTGATTATGTTGAAATTCTACTGAGATTCTCATCTTGTTTTTATTGCCACCATCTAGTCGTCTTTTTGTGTCCTCAGAAATGCATAGGCAGAACTTTAAACTTTAAAATCAAAAACAATGACAACATATTCATGACAGGAACCTAAGTTGTGTGTGTGTGTGTGTGTGATATATATATCAGGCACCTGAGTTGTATGTATTTGTGTATATATATATTATATATATTTATATATATACACACACATACTTAGCACTATTTATTTTCTAATGTTGATATACTGAAATATTACATTTATGTGTTTTATTAATATTCTAATGAAGATTAATATATACATATGACAAATGAAAAAGGGCTTAATAGGAAAGATTCTTTTTTATTTACTATCCCACAGGGCTCTTTTTGATAATCAAATACTTTTAATATTATTTTGGGTATGTTACCATGATTTGCCTATGAAAATGCACAAATACTTTAAACAAAAATAAGATCATGTTATACACACACACACACACACACACACACACACACACGCACACACGTTTCCTCTCATGCCATTTTCTCTTTTCAGTAAATGAAGCAATATATATTTGGCCCATTCCATATCATCAAATTACACCTAAATCATTATTTTAGTAGCAGTAGAGTGAATACTTCACTATACAAATGCATTATGATGAGCCCTATATTAATGAGCATTTGAATCATTTCTAGCATTTCGCTAATAAAAATTACGAGAATCTTTGCTTGGGTGTCTTGGCACCATTGTGGCACTATGATGAGTTTAACTGAAAGAATGTGGAGGACAGGACATTGTCCTGCTTTTGTGCTACAGGAAGCAAGTTACCAAGCAAGAAAGTACACCTACCAAGGACTACAAGCCCTCTCCAGTAGCAGAATTGTCAGTAAATAATACACTGATTTAAGCTGCTAATTTTGATGGTAGGTAGTCACAACAGCAATACAAAAATGAAAGAGGCTTCATCAAATTTCAGACTTTCTGTTCATCAAAAGATACCATCAAGAGAATGAAATGGATTAGAAGATATTTACAATACATACAACTGAAAAGGACTTATATTCAGATTGTATAAAGAACCTCTACAAATCAATAAGAAAATCTAAGTAGTAAATATTTAAGACTTGAGGCACTTCACAAAAGAAAATATTAAATTTATAATAATAATATACAAATTAAACTGCAGAGGGGATATCAATAGACATCCATTAATAGCTAAAACAAAGTATCACAGTTTGCCAACACCAAATGTTGGCAAGAGTGTCTGTAAAAGTAGTTTTCTTTCATAGTTAGCAAGTATGTAAATAGGTAAAACCACATTTTTTGGTAAATACTGCCAAATGTATTTCTAATCAGCAATTCCTCTCCTAGGTAGATTTTCAAAGGAAATGAGTACACATGTCCACCAAAGACAGATAAAAGAATATTTGTAATGCCTTTACTCACAACAGTAAGATATTTTTAGAAGCAACAAACCATAGAATAGGTGTTAACATCTGTGCAGTGGATAAACATCAATGAAAAAGAAACTATCATGATCTCAATTACATGGTTGAATATTGTTTCTCTTTTTTACTTCATACATGGCATCTTTGCATCTCAGTTTCTAAAATTTTCATTATAAAGGACTTCCTCAACTAAGAATCGTTTTAAAACATAATACTGCACTGTTAGAGTTTCCATTTTTATTTCTTAAACCTTTAATTCATTTACAGTTAATGTTCATTTTGAAAGAAATTACAAGTCAGCATTCTTTCTCTCTAAATGGCTAGCTATATTTCCAACATTTACAGAGTATCCATATTTTCTTCACTAATTTGGAATGGCAGTTCATGAGAGGTTATGTTCCCATACTTATGTTTACTTCTCAGCTATCTAATTGACACCATTAATGTCTGCCAATTTTCTGCCTATATTAAGTTGTTTTAATGATTAAAGCTTTAAATACTTTTCATATTTCTGATAAGACTATTTACTTTTTGTTAATTTTCTCTTTAGACTATCCAGGCCTTTTAAAAGAAGTATTGTTAAAAATTTTAACATTAAAAGTATTGTTTCAGAAACTATTTGATATATATGTATTTCAGATTAATTTAGGGGAGAAACGACATACTTAAATATGAAGGACTTCTAGTCAAAAACAGTTTTTATAATTCCACTTATTCAAGTCTTGTTTTATGTCTTACACCAAAACGTCAAGCTTCCCTTATATGGATCTGCAATTCCCTAAGTGCATTGCCACTATATATTCCCTATCATCATCTTTTCTTCCTTCCTCCTTTCCTCCATCCCTCTTCTTTCATTCAGGAAATTTTGCAAACAAGTCTTTTTTCTCATTAAATTTTTTCTGTTATATTTATTATACAAATGACAATTTTATTAATTATGTAGCTAATCGCTTTAATACAGTTTCTTATAGTTTCTAGCCATATTCTGGTTGAGTCTTCAGAGTTTTGGACAAATAACACAATCTGCCAAAAATGTTCTTAGTTATATATTGCATATAAAATGAAGACTACCTAGAACTATCAAAATTATTCAAAATAATTTGAGTAGTCTACCTTTTCATAATGATATTAATCTGAAAAAATGTATTTTAATTTACCTGCTACCAATTTTTCTTGAAAACATCACAAATTAGTTTCCCCATGTCTCTATTTTGGGTAGATTATATTGTGTTTGTTTTTATTAATTAATGCAGAAAAGTACTTATTGAGTTATCTCTTTTTCCCTTGAATCAGGAAAACTAATATACCATATTGAAGAATCTTTACATTCCTCAGATAAAAATCACTCAGTTGATGGTACCTATTAAGACATATTTAATTTAATATTATTGGACTTATATTCATAAGTAATATTGTTTAGTAATTTTCTCCAGTTTATTCGTTACCATTTTAACTTTGAGTGATAACATTTTCCTAGTTTTCTAAAAAGCATTTACAAATTTTTACTTTTCTCTATGAGCTCAATGAATTTATTTATTTATTGAAGTATAGTTGATTTACGATATTGTATTAATGTCAGGTCTACAGAGTAGTGATTCAGTATTTTTACAGATTACATTCCATTAAAAATTATCACAAGATAATGGAATTCCCTGTGCTGTACAATATATCCTGGTTGCTTATCTATTTTATACCTAGTACTTTGTATCTTAGTCTCATACCCCTATTTTGCCCCTCCATCATTCCTTAAATATAATTGGAGCTGTTTGTTTTCTAATGCAAATACTACACCTATAAAATATCTGGACATAGTATTTTTGAAGTATAATTCTTTAAAAATTTCCTCAAAAAGTTCTTTAGAATAATTCTTTTAGATTTCCATCTTTTCTAGATACAGTTTTTCTAATCCAGGTTTCTAAATTAGCACATATGGACCTGAGACAGGTAGTCAAAAATAAGTCTTTTCTGACATTTGCCCTTCAAATATTAGTTTTATCTAAACTTTGCCATTTTGTTATCTATTTTATAATTTTTTGCTGTTACCTTTTAAAATGATTTTCTTCTCCATCTTATGTTTTGTTCTATTATTTTATAAAGTCAATTATTTGTTTCCATTTTTTCCTTTTCTTGTAATATATGTGCATAATAATTTTTCATTTGAATATTTTAACCAGATACCATAAAAGATCTGAGAGTGTTACGGCCTTCATATTCTGCAATTTTACTTTTTGTCTATTTTATGAGCTAAGAGTTAAGTTTTTACATTTCTGGCTAGTATTTTTTTGCTCAGTGTGCATCTTCTGTTTTTGTTAATGTATTCATTTCTAATGTTATGATACTTTAATCAGAAAAAGAAGTGGCTCTTTAGTAATGATTTCAGAGAATTCTGGTAAAATAAATACTTAAGCGAAAAAGTTTCTTAAATGCTTGCAAAGCATATTCTATATGTTCAGCATGTGTAAGTACATAAACATTTCTCTGTATCTTTGTATCCTAATAAATATATTCATCCTTCCATATACTTAATTTTATTAGAATTATTTCCTTCATCTATTATTGGCTAATAAATATGTAGAGGTTCTTGGTATTTTTCTAGAGAGCTCTTGCTTTGTTAATTTTAATGCTCCTTATTTAATATATATATATATATATATATATATATATATATATATATATATATAATATTCACTATGCACCTAGCTTCATTCTGAGTTTCTTTATAAGTATTAACTAATTCTAGAAGTAATCTTTTGGAAAAAAGTATTATCTGCATTTTTAGATATGAGGAAATTAATTATCTGTGTTTTAGAGATGAGGAAATTGAGATATTGAGAACTTAAGTGAACTGGTAGACCCAGGAATGAGAACTCAACCATACTGACCCAGAGCCCCTGTTCTGAATTATTGAATAATTAAGCACATAGAGTGTAAAATATTTGAGTAATGCTTTCTGATATAGCTCTAAGAACACTATAGACATAACTGCATAGTTTTTAGCACTGAATGGTGTTAATAAAAAGTATGAAATGAGCTCTATTTTTGTCCCTTTTGAAGAGATTTGATCTATGACCTAAATTCCCTTAGAAGTTTGTTACTGAAATTCTATTAACTTCACTTTAATTTCATCCATATGGTTTGAATATGTTTCCCTGCTTGTTTTGCCAAACACTGTAATTTCAATCAAGGACACTCTTAAACAGCTTCTCAGAAAGTGACACCAGATTTGTAATCCTCCGAGTTCTTCTCACTGTGATCTAGATACAGTGAGATTATTTTCTCTCTTGTCTACTGCTATAGTCGACTAAGTTCTGCTGTTAGCACCTTTACTCCATGTTTATTTCCTATGTGCTTTTTCCTAATTTTATCAAAGATGAACTTCCTATTTCTCATTTCCTTGTTTTGGAGAAATGGATTCAGAAAGAAGGTTGACAAAGTGACTTTTGTTATCTACAAATTGAAGTCAAAACATGCTTTAGACCTTGATGTAATACCTTGTAAAACACTCAGGACATAAAATAACTACAAAATAAAGTGAACTTGATGTAAAAGTAATGGATGAGTGCATTAACATATTTACCAGTTCCATTCTTTTCCAAAGCATACAGCCTTAAGTAACATCCATAGATGACATTAACATATATCATATTCAGTATAAAACATACCACTGGAAAAAATTCAAATTCTGTATCAAATTATGTTAATATGCATTTCAATAACATATTAAGTACCCCAACATCTATTACACAATTGACCAAAAAGCACATGCATGATACTAAGGGAAAAATGTACTGGATCTTTATAGTACTATAAAAATCAAAATGGGGGAAACTACCTCTACATAAAAGGCCATCTATGATAAACCCAGAGCTAACATTGTTCTCAATGGTGAAAAGCTGAAAGAATTCCCACTGAGATCAGGAACAAGACAAGGATGTCCACTCTTGCCACTACTATTCAACATACTTTTGGAAGTGCTAGCCACAGCAATCAGAGAAGTAAAAGAAATAAAAGGAATCCAAATTGGAAAGGAAGAAGTAAAACTATCACTTTTTGCAGATGACATGATACTATACCTAGAGAATCCTAAAGACTCTACCAGGAAACTGTTACAGCTCATCAATGAATTTGGCAAAGTTGCAGGATACAAAATTAATACACAGAAATCAACCGCATTTCTATACACTAACAATGAAAGATCAAAAAGGAAATTAGGGAAGCAATCCCATTTACCATAGTATCAAAAAGAATCAAATACTTAGGAATAAACCTACCTAAAGAGACAAAAGACCTGTACTCTGAAAACTGTAAGGTGCTGATGAAAGAAGTCTAGGATGACATGAACAGATGGAAAGACATACCATGCTCTTGGATTGGAAGAATCAATATTATCAAAATGACTCTACTGCCCAAGGCGATCTACAGATTCAATGTAATCCCTATCAAATTACCAAGGACATTTTTCACAGAACTAGAACAAAATATTTTGAAGTTTGTTTGGAAGTACAAAAGACCCAGAATAGTCAAAGACATCCTGAAAAAGAAAAATGGAGCTGGAGCTGGAGGAATCAGGCTCCCTGACTTCAGAATATAGTACAAAGCTACAGTCATCAAAACCGAATGGTACTGGCACAAAGACAGAAATATAGATCAGTGGAACAGGATAGAAAGCCCAGAATTAAACCCATGCATGTACAGTGAACTAATCTTAGACAAAGGAGGCAAGAATATACAATGGAGAAAAGACAGCCTGTTCAGTAAGTGGTGCTGGGAAAACTGGACAACCACATGTATAAAAATGAAATTACAACACCTCCTAACACCATGCACAAAAATAAACTCAAAATGGATTAAAGACCTAGATATAAAACCAGATACCATAAAACTCTTAGAGGAAAATAGGCCACTCTCTGACATAAATGACAGCAATATCTTCTCAGATCCACCTGTGACAGTAATGACAATTAAAAGAAAAATAAACAAATGGGACTTTATTAAACTTAAAAGTTTCTGCACACCAAAGGAAACCCTAAACAAAACGAAAAGACAATCCACAGAACTGGAGAAAATATTTGCAAATGAATCGACTGACAAGGGATTACTCTCCAAAACTTATAAACATCTCCTACAGCTCAATACCAAAAAAACAAACAACCCCATCCAAAAATGGGCAGAATATCTAAACAGACAAAGAAGACATACAGATGGCCAAAAAACACATGAAAAAATGTTCAGCATCACTTGTTATTAGAGAAATGCAAATCAAAACCACTATGAGGTACCACCTTACACTGGCCAGAATGTCCATCATCACAAAGTCTACAAACAATAAGTTTTGGAGAGTGTGTGGAGAAAAAGGAACCCTATTATACTCTTGGTGGGAATGTAAATTGGTGCAAACACTGTGGAAAGCAGTACAGAGATTCCTCAGAAAATTCAAAATAGAATTACCCTTTGATCCAGCAATCCCACTCCTGGGCATCTATCCAGAGAAATCCATGACTCAAAAAGACACATGTACTCCAATGTTCATTGCAGCACTCTACACAATAGCCCAGTCATGGAAGCGACCTAAATGCCCATTGACAGAGGAAAGGATAGGGAAGATATGGTACATATACACAATAGAATATTACTCAGCCATTAAAGGAAACGAAATAACAGTATTTATAGCAACAAGGATGGACCTAGAAATTATCGTGGGAAGTGAAACCAATCAGGCAATGAGACAGCAACATCAAATGCTACCAATTGCATGTGGAATCTAAAAAAAAAAAAAAACACAATGAACTTATTTGCAGAACAGATACTGACTCACAGACTTTGGAAAACTTACGGTTTCCAAATGAGACAAGTTGGGGGGTGGGGAATGCACTGAGGGTTTCGGATGGAAATGCTGTAAAATTTGGTTGTGATGATTTTTTGTACAACTATAATTGTAATAAAATTCAATAATTAACATCAAAATGCTTTAAAGTGTTTTGATTTTTATGATATATTTGAGTCTCTAAGAACTAAATTATCTGTGACTCTCCATATAGTATGCATAAAAGCACAAATTACATTCTTAATTCCAAAACAGTAATTTTTTCTCATATATTTTGATCTATTTCAGATTTACTTCTAATGGTTACAGCTGACATTGGCTACATAAAGTGGGTAATTGAATAGTGACTTCCAATGTTATTTGAGTTCAGAAGGTTTAAATGCTCCATGACAACTGGGACACTTGAATTGGAGAGAAGAATGCCTTGTCATTAAGAAGTGAAAGAGTCTAAGAGTCTGGAAATGTTTTATGCTACTGTATTGTATATCTATTGCTATGTGCCAAAATATCTCAAAATTTAGCTATTTTAAAATAAGTATTTACAACCCACAGATTCTATGGGTCTCAGTCTGGGCACAACTGATCTGGATGCCTCTGAATCTGGTCTCTCTTGAGGTTTCAGTCTAGCTCTTAACTGGGGCTGCAGTCTCATCTGAAGGGACCCAATGTACAAGCTCACTCATATGGCTATTGGTAGCCCGTGGTCCCTCACCCTATGGACTTCATCTTGTTTCATGAAGAGACAATCCATCATGAAGGGATGCTTCATGATGGAGCAGCTGGTTTTCCTCAGGAACCAAAGTTACAGTCTTATTACCTGATCTCAGAAGTGACACATCATCACTTTGGCCAATTCTCTTTGCAAGAAAGGAGCTGGTAAATTCAGCTCACACAAGGTCACGAAAGGGGTGGGAATCATTGCCACCCATCTTGAGGCTGCCTATCACAGCTATGTTCTTAAAAAGTGTGCAAAAGGATCAGAAATACCAACTTTAAAATATCCCATTCTGATTTTTTTTTATCCTTTTACAGTGGCTCAAGGAACTTTTCTAGAAAACTCTTTCAAAAAAGGATGCACAGTAGGTAGAAGAAGCTGTGTATCTGTGTCCAATGGAAACAAAATTTTCTATGACTACATAACTCTTCCACTCCCTAGACTGTTTCAAAATGAGTATTTGTGCTTTCAGAAGAAAAGGAAGAACACAGAAAACTAGATAGGTTGTAAGTTGTGCTAAATTTTAGAAGGACAACACTTGTGGAATCATGTAACACCTTACTTAATGGAATAATGGAGAGGAGATTATTTCAATTCTCTAAGCTTCATCTCTAAAATGATTTGTAAACTACCTACACAATTTAAATTTGTCCTGAATATTAATAAAGAAAAATCCTGCCAGAGTAGGCATCTTCCTGGTCTCCTCTTTATCCTCAGCCTCTCACTTCCTCTCTCTTTCTCTACCCTCCATCATTTCTAAAACACTGAAAATTTCTTGACTCAAACTTCATGTGATTTTTTCTTTCCCCCAAAAATCTATAGCAGTTTCAGTATCTAATGTTTCATTGTGTTTATTATATAATATATTATTCATCTCAATATCTTATAGTATTTAGCCTCATTTTGTTACATTGTAGATGTTCAACATAAATTTAATTCTGATTTGAATTCACAAATGAATCTAAGTATTAACAAATTTGCACTACTCAATATAAAGATTGATGCTAGTTTACATTAGTATTCTACAAAAATAATGAATACCTAAATTTATACATTTTACTATTTGCAATAGTTGCAACACTGTCCTTCAGATGTGGTAATTTTGCTTTGAGCATTGATATTAATTCAAAATCCATTTAATCCAATTTTTCAGTTCATTTTTAAAGAACCAATATGATGTCTAATAAAAAATGAATCCAGTGCAGTGGCATAAATAGCATTTAAATTGTTTCATGTATATTTTTTGACATAGAAAATTTTTTTTTTCTTTTTAGGGTTGAACTAGCAGCATATGCAAGTTCCCACGCTCAGGGTTGAATCAGAGGGCTCAGGGTAGCCACCAGTCAATACCACAGGCACAGCAACTCAGGATCTGAACCACATCTGCAACCTACACCACAGCTCACAGCAATGCCAGATACTTAACCCACGGAGAAAGGCCAGAGATGGAACCCGCATTCTCATAGATACTAGCTGGACTCAATTCACTGTGCCACAGTGGGAACACCCTAGAAATGATTTCCCTAGCTTTTGTTCCTTTGAAGTTCTTTGAAATTTTAATACAAATAATAAATTCATATATACATATTTAGAATAAACTCACAATTACCAAGCAAAACTATGTACTTCAAGAGATTTTATACCTTTTTTTTCAGTAAAATGAATTTTCAAATTATTTAGCTAAGGCAGAGTACCAAGTCTCAAAGGAATATGTAGGCAACATTTATTTGTTATTCCTCATGGCAATTTTAGCTACTGGGAAGAAATCAATTTTTTTTTCTTTTGTAACTATGACCTTGATTCAGTTTTATGACAAAGAATCAATTTATATTTAAGAAAAATGTAACAGTATTTCTTTTCTTTTGGCATGGTAAAATATGCGAGACAGGGAAAATGTTACATAATTATACTAATTATACTTTATTCCTAAAATTATTTTTGTAAAACAGAAATCACTCAGAAGATTGCTTGTTATCCAATATTTTTATTTTTTTTATTTTTTTTGTCTTTTTGCCTTTTATGTAGAGCCACACCCGCGGCATCTGGAGGTTCCCAGGCTAGGGCTCTAACAGGAGCTGTAGCCGCCGGCCTTCGCCACAGCCACAGCCACGCGGGATCCGAGCCGCGTCTGCAACCTTCACCACAGCTCATGGCAACGCTGGATCCTTAACCCACAGAGCAAGGCCAGGAATCGAACCCGCAACCTCATGGTTCTTAGTCGGATTCGTTAACCACTGAGCCACTAAGGGAACTCCTATCCAATATTTTTAAATTAATGCTTATGATTGTTTAATTTTTTAAAAGTTATATTCTTTTTCATTAAATAAAATATATAACAAAATCAAACCAAAATACAAAACTAGTCCTTCATATATTGAAACCAAATCTCTTCAAGTAAATAAATAAAAAACACTCAATCTTGTCTTATTACGGTATGTGTATATGTGTTTGTGTGCCTGTGTGTGTGTACATACAGCACGTGCTGGTGTATGCATATTTATATGAAAGGATATGTATTTACTAACTGATAGTGATTTTGAGAATACTTGTAAAAATCTGAATTCTAAGTACCAATATTATAGCATACTCTCATTACTACATAAGTATGGAAGATTTTCAATTAAAAAGTTCTCCTAAATTGTATGCTTTACTTGCTTCTAGTCTTTTTCAGATACTTTGTTCTTCCATACATCATTTCCTCCATGTAAGTATGTATGTGTGTGTATATTTACATAGATAGATCGATCATTGATAAGTATGTGTTTATCATTCTAATGGTTTGCCCATGTTTCACAAAATTGATACCATATTAAATATACTTTCTGAATTATGACTGTATATCTAATAATAGGATAATAAAGCATATGAAGCAAAAACTGACAGTATTTATGGGAGAAATCAACAAATCCACAGTAATTGCTGGAGATCTTAACACATTTCTCAGTTATTGACAGAGAAACTTGATAAAAATAATAAGAATATAGAACATCTGATTGACCAACAAATATGATCTTTTTTTTTTTTGCCTTTTTGCCTTATCTAGGGCCGCACCCGCGGCATATGGAGGTTCCCAGGCTAGGGGTCTAACAGGAGCTGCAGCCGCCGGCCTTCGCCACAGCCACAGCAACGCGGGATCCAAGCCGCCTCTGCAACCTTCACCACAGCTCATGGCAACGCCGGATCCTTAACCCACTGAGCGAGGCCAGGGATCGAACCCGCAACCTCATGGCTCCTAGTCGGATTCGTTAACCACTGAGCCACGACAGGAACTCCACAAATATGATCTTATAGTATGATCAACTGTACTCTTAGGTGTTTTTACAAATAAGTTGAAAACTTTTTGTCCAAAACAAACTTATGTTCTGCATACAAATGTTTACAGCAGCTTTACTCATAATACCAAAACTTAGAAGCAACCAAATACCCAAGGTGCCCTTCAATAGGTGAATGGATAAACTGTGCTGTGTTCCTAGAATGGACCATTATTCCGTGATTAAAAATAATACCACTATACCACACAAAAAATAAGCTGTAATGTAAACTACGGATTTTAATTATAATGTATCAACATTATGTCACTTGTAGCAAATACAGCATACCAGTTCAAGATGTCACTAACAGGGGAAACTGAGTTGAAAGAGAGCATATAGGAACTATCTCTACTTTCTGTTCACTTTTCTATAAACCCATTACTGCTTTAAGAAATAAGATCTAGTAATAAAAATTTAAATAATCAATTTTATTCACCATATCACTAAATGAAAAAAACTACATAATTATTAAAATATGTACACAAAAACCATTTAACAAAATTAAACATTATTCATAATAAATAAAACATCTTTGCAAATTAGAAATAGGTATGTAAAAACAGGTTTGCCTTAAAGCTCTTCTGGAGTAGCTCCATGCTTAAGTTTGGTAATGCTTGGAAATCTGGTACTAACCCTTGGCCAAGATAAAAATAAATTGTGCTAGCTAGTACTTGTAATGTCCTGTTTAAAGTTCACAAATTCCCTTAGACAACCCTATCCTCATCTCTACTCTTTAATGAAAATGTGTTAATTAATGGTTTACATTTAGTTTAACTGGTTACACAGACTGGTTTTATCAGTGGGGTATAGAAAACCCCTCAGTCAACTTGTGCTTTGATGTCCCTGAAACCAAAACTCATTCCATAGTTTGAAAATGAGCATATTCTATGTAAATGAAAAAATGCCCTACAGGTTGTGCTTGGACATTTCCTGATCTCCAAGATGGTATCTTGCACTTCCTTTCTCTTGCTATACCATATTCTTTATCTTCATTTAACACCTTACATGAAATTACCCTGTGGATGTTCTTTCCATTATTTGACTGTTTAATTGCTGCTGGTGGCACTGAAAGCAGGTTAATTGTAATACTCTTGACTCTATAATACAAGTAATTGCTAAAGCTTGATTTAGGATAAAGAAGGATGAGGACTGACAGAATGGAGAATCGGCAAAGCCAGGATGACTTCCTGACAACCTCTGCTTTGAATCCTCAATCACTGTGACAACTGAAAGGAAGAACACTTATCAGTAGGAATCAGAGGTGGTAGATCCACTACACAGGGGAATAGCTAAACGTATTGTTAAAATTTCAAACAAAGGGAAATTCAGTCCTTAATATGGTATTGGTATTGGTTGCTTTTGGTTGCTTTGGGGGAAAAATAACTGATAAAGATCTCAAGGCTGCAAAGGCCCTCAGAGTATGCCCATGTACCTGTGTGTTCAATGAACAAACATGACACCAAAGAGAGGTAGGCATACTTTTTAAATGACATGTGGCAATCATCTAATAATAAATCACTTAAAATATATAGATCATGGGAGACAGGAATTAAGAGACACCTAAAAGATGGGACTACTGATTCAAATAGTCAAGTCATTCTACAGAACACTATTAGCAGATTTCTTTTAAGACATTATAAATATAGATCATTGGATCAGAGCGATAGGTCCCTTGTATTAGATATTACCAAATGAAATGGCACATTTGGTCTTTCTCAGGATCTTCATTAACTTCTAATTTTGCAGGAAATATAGCTTGATAGACAAACCCCCAATCTGTTAAGTGAAATAAAATAGAGATATGTGACTTATAGCCTGAGAAAGAAATTATCCAAATCCATCCCAAGCTATTAAATGGAATTCTGTTTCTAAGTTTGCTGAAATGTGGAAAACTCAAACACATGGATTAGTTTTATGCTGAAACTAATGTATTCCCTAATTCTACACCTTTGACCCAAGCGATGCTGGATGTTGTAAGAGGTTCCAATTGCCTGGATTCTTTATGTGACTCTTTGGTCAGAATAAGGCTACAAAAGGCAGAGTGATGTAACAGATGTTATGGAGAACATGCTTGCTAAGCTTCCTCAGAGTGGGGTTGAATAGTAGGAAAATAGTTACAGTTCAAGAAGCAAGGAAACAATACAAATTGAATGGATAAAATATCCTTGGGGCAATTAAAGCAGGTATAAAAGTACACATCATTTTAAAATGACATAAAAAGGAGGAGATAGATGGAAAAGCTATTAAAAATTTAAAGGATTACCAAAAAAATAGATGGTTTATCTACTCAACCCCTAATACTGCACACAGATGGCAATGAATTTATGGTTTGTTAGAGCCTTGATTAATTTTTAAAAATAGTAACACAAAGGAGGAATCTAGAATCTCCTCTAAACAGTGCCAATTAAATGGTATGAAGGAAAGGAAATGTTCTAATATTGAATGGAAGGATGGCTAGGATCTCTTAGCACAGCCCCACAGGGGACTCAAGTATATTTGCTTTAATAAAATGGTCTAGGTTTGGTGAAGAAATTCTGTGGGGATTTTCTGATACTGGTGCACAAAATACTGTCACAACTAAACCCACTAATCAAAACCTAAAAGACAATAGAATTATGTAAAGAAAATATGGTGATGCACATATAAAGGACTTCAAATTATGAGTAAAGCTTAAAGTAAGAACTTAAGAGCAAATTTTATCTATGATTGCTGTCTTACTCCCCAGAGTATATTATTGAAATGGGAGTGATGTTTGAATGGGAGACTATGTCCTTTTACAAACCATTGAAAAAGGGACATCATTCAAATCTGTTTATACTCTTTTAATTTGTATGCCAAATAAGGACCTTTATAATTACCTAAACACACTCAAGTAGTTAATTTAAAGCACTATCAGATAACGTGGGGGAAGATCAATAAATTCAGCTTTAATTAAGGATACGTTAGATATGACTATCAGTACCCACAATTTTTTAAATAGTCCAGTATGGCCTTGGAGATAAATCCAGGAGGTTAACTTTAGACTACAGAGGACTACACAGAGTGTTGCCTTCAAGAGCGTCACTTCTTCCCAATGTGCAGTTAATTCAAACTGTGCACGAAAAAAAGGCAGATCAGTATTCTGTGTTCAGTTCAGCTAACACTTCCTTTTGAATAGGTATTTCAAATTCTTTTTGAAAAAGAAGAAACTTGAGGGGAAAATCTAGAATATGCAAATCATGTGAGACAAACTCTACTAGACATTTAGAGTTTATGATATTGTGTTTCCCTAGGGATTAATTCCCCTGCTTACTGCCAGAGCCCAGAGAGAAGAGACTCACACTTGATTACACTGGAAATGTATATGTGTGTGTGCGTGCGTGCGTGCGTGTGTGTGTGTATGATGTCATGTTGATTCTCAATTGGTAGATCAAGCTAAATTTGAGTTAAAGGAGTAACTGTCATGGCTCAGCGGAAATGAATATGACTAGTATCCATGAGGATGCAAGTTCAATCCCTGGCCTTGCTCAGTGGGTTAAGGATCTCGCATTGCTATGAGCTCTGGTGTAGGGTGCAGACAAGGCTTGGATCTGACATTGCTGTGGCTGTGGTGTAGGCTGGCAGCTACAGCTTCGATTTGACCCCTAGCCTGGGAACTTCCATATGCCGTGGGTACAGCCCTAAAAAGACCAAAAAAAAAAAATTCTGGTTAATCATGTGAATTTCAGTGTGTAGCTGATTATTCTGGATAAGCTATACTACTTGTAACAAATGGGAAAATTCTGAGGAATAGTCAGTAGCAAATCAAATCCAATAATGTATAAAAAGAATTATCCACCATGATCAAGTAAGATTTATCTCACCATGGAGAGCAGGTTCAAAATTTGAAAAACAATTAATAAAATCCATTACATAGACAAGTCAAAAAAAGCAAAGTCATATGATCCCATCAACAGATGCAGAAAACACTTGAGAAAATCCAACACTCTCTCATGATAAAAGCATTCAGTAAACTAGGAATAGAAGGAAATCATCTCAACCTCATAAAGAAAATACATGCAAAAAAATTTACAGCTAATAACATACATAATGGTCAAAAGCCCAAAGATTACCTACTAAGATCAGGTACAAACCAAGGATATCTTCATGTACCACCCCTTTTAAATATCATGCTAAAAGTCCTTGTTACTATAGTAGGTCAATAAAAGGAAGTAAGTCATACAGATTGGGAAGAAAGAAAGAAAACTGTCTTTGATAGCAGGTGACATGATAACCTATGTAAAAATCCAAAAAAAAAAAAATTCAACCAAAAACCTCCTGGAACTACTAAGCAATCCTAGCAAGTTTGCAGCATACAAGGTTGAAATGTACAAAAGTCTATCACTTTCCTATATATTACAAATGAACAAGTGGGATTAGAAATTAAAAACACAATGCCACTTATATCAGCAACCCTCAAAACTGAATTCTTAGGTATTAAACAACAGATGTACAGTATATCTATGAGCAAAATTATAAAACTCTGATGAACAAAGTTAAAGAAGAACTGAATGAGGGAAAAGTCCATGGATAGGAAGATTCAGTGTTGCCAAGATGTCAGTTCTTTCCAGTTTGATATATAGATTCAATGTAAACTCAATCAAAATGCCAGCTAGTTATTTTGCAGAAATCAACAAACTGATTTTCAAGTTTATAATGGAGAAGTAAAAGACCTGTAATAGCCAAAACAATATTGAAGAGAAGAACAAAGTTGCAAAACTGATGCTAACCAACTTTAAGACTTATTCTAAATCTACAGTAATCAGGACTGTGTGGTACTGGCAAAAGAGTAAACAAATAGATGAATTGATCACAATATAGAGCCCAGAAACTGACCCACATAAATATGGTCAACTGATCTTTGACAAAGGAACAAAGGCAACACAATGGAAAAAAGATATTTTCCTCAATAATAGTGCTCAAATAACTAGATATTCACATGCAAAAATAAATGCATAAATAAACCTAGATACAGTCATTACACTCTTCACAAAACTTAACTCAAAATGCATCATAGGAGTTCCCTTTGCAGCTCATCAGGTTAAGAACCTGATATAGTCTCCATGAGGATGCAGGTTTGACCCCTGGCCTTATTTAGTGGGTTATGGATCCATGGATCCAGCATTGCTACAAGCTGCTGTATAAGTTACAGAAGTGGCTTGGGTCCTGTGTTGCTGTGGTTGTGGTACAGGCCAGCAGCTACAGCTCCGATTTTACCTCTAGCCTGGAAACTTACATATTCCCCTGATGCAGCCATAAAAAGCAAAAAAAAAAAAAAAAAAAAAAAAAAAAAAAAAAAAAAAAAAAAAAAAAAAAAAAAAAAAAAAAAAAAAAAAAAAAAAAAAAAAAAAAAAAAAAAAAAAAAAAAAAGAGAGAGATCACAGACATAAATCTAAGATAAAAACTATGAAACTACCATAAGAATAACAAAGAAGAAAACCTAAATGAACTTTGATATAGTAATGACTTCTTAAATGGAATGCCAAAGGCACAATCTGTGAAACAAAAATGGCTAAGTGGGATTTCATTAAAGTTAAAAATGTTCTGTGAATGACAATGTCAAAAGAAGATGATGTACAGGCTGAGAGAAAATATTTGCAAAAAAACATATGTGTGTGTGTGTGTGTGTGTGTATGTGATAAAGGGTATCCTTTGAAAATACACAAAGAACTCAAAACCCAGCAATAAGAAAGTAAATAATTCTATCAAAAACAGTCCACAAAGACCTTAATAGACACCTCAACCAAATAGATATACAGATAGAAAACAACACTGTGAAGAGATACCACTATATATCTATCAGGATGACCAAAATCCAGCACAAGGACAAGACCAAATGCTCATGAGGACATGGAGCTACAGAAATTCTCATTCAAGATTTTGGCAGTTTCTTACAAACTAAACACCTAATCTTACTACAAGATCCACCGAAAGCAAATCTTTCTATTTACCCAAAAGAGTCCAAAACTTCTATCCACACAAAAATCTGCAAAGAGATGTTTATAGCAGCTTTATTCATACTTGCCAAAACTTGGAAGCAACCAAGACGTCCTTCAGTAGGTGAATGGATTAGTAGACTAGTATATGAGACAATGGGATATTATCAGCACTAAAAAGAAATGAGCTATTAAATCATGAAAAGACATAGTGGAAACTTTTGTGCTTATTACTAAGTGAAAGAAGTCAATCTGAAAAGTCTACATACTATATGATTCCAACTCTGATATTCTGGATAAGGTAGAACTACAGAGACAATAGAGAGATCACTGGTAGCAAGTGGGGGTGGAGAGGAGGGAAAAAGAGGTGGAGCACAGTGGATTTTTAGGGCAGTGAGACTATCCTATAGGATATCATGATGCATTCATGTCATTATACAGGTATCCAAACCCATGGCATGCACCACACAGAGAGTGACCCATCATGTAAACTCCTGGCTTTGGGTCATAATGATGTGTCAATATAGGTTCACCATTCTAACAAACATATGACTCTGGTGGAGGATATTAATAGGGGAGGCTATGCGTGTGGGGAGGCAGAGGTATGAGGGAAAACTCGCTAGCTTTCCTCCAGCTTTTCTGAGAACCTTTAACCTCTATTAAAAAAAATAGTCTTAATAAAAAATAAAAAACCAAGTCACAAGTCCCATCCACAATGAAGGGGAAGGGGTCACATGGGGCGGTGACAGTGGGAGGTGGGCATCACAGCGGTCACTTTAGAGTCTGTCAGCCAGAAGAGGTTTCTTTCTACCCTATAATATAGTAGATAACTTTACTCAATTTATTCCTCCAATAATACTTCTCTGAATTCCTGCATCCTCCATACATTTTTTTTGGGGGGGGGGACAAATAACACTGTCAAAATTGTGTATAAGTGTTCACGGCATCTAGCAGGTAAATACCCATCCCATTTTCTTTTTAAAGAACTTTATAGTAATGGTAAATTTAATATAGTCAAAAGTACAATTGACTGACTTGCATCTTTGCCCTTATCAAGACCACACTCCACCAAGTCCTGATGTCAATCTAATGTGATGTTGTCAACCTAAATAATCTCAAAAAAGCACTTGAACATGAGATACTTATGAGTTTAACTTACTAGCAATAGCAGATTTTTGGATTAAGAAATGAGTATTCAGTACTCCAAAAATAACCAATTTGTATCCACAGACTTATTTTGGAATCATCAGCCATTTGCCAATCAGGCCCTTTGCATCTCTAAACTCATATAGGCTAGGTCTGAAATGTCCATCATTTAAAAAAATTCAGAAGCATGTTGGGTATAATTTTAAAAGCTACACCTTTCTCAGGAAAAATGATTTTAAAGCACAGACGTAGTTGATCTTATGAAATTTAATTTGCATTCTATGTAAATTAGTTTTAGTAAAGAAATTGAAAGTCTTATTTAACTTGGCTCTTTTCTGGGGACTAAATATTCTGAAATAATGCTTTTCCAAAATAATTGATTTTTTTCTCCATAGTTTGAATTTTTCTCACACCTACATATAATACTGGTCATTTTAGATGCTATTAGTTCATTTTTTCTAGACTTCCTATGGCCTCAAAAATTCTCATACCTTTTAGAGAAACAGCATATAACTTCCCATTTTGCTATAATCTCTATTCTCATCCCCATCACACTTCCACATTAGTGAATAAAGTTTTTTTTTCCTACACTTTACAAATATTTCTAGACCAACATTTACTTGCAGCAGCCAACATTTTAGCTTTTTTTTTTTTTTTAATAGCTCCCAACAATGACAGGCTTTTTGTAGATACACACCTAAGCAGGACACCTGTGATTACATTTAACGGGCCTACGTGGCTAATCCAGAACAATCTCACTATCACAAGATTAATAATCACAACCACAAAATTCCTTTGCCAAATAGGGTAATGTTCCCAGATCCCAGGGATTAGGACCTCGATATATTTTGGGGACCATAACTTAACATCACATTTATTCATGACATATTATGAAAGCCTCAATATTGAATATAAGAAAATGCTACACCTATTTCACAGTAATTTTTTTATATATTTAAGACATTTGACAGGTAAGATTTTTTTTACTTTCCCTGATATGGAATTTACAGATGGAATTTGCCAGAATTTGTTTTCACTGTCTGCCAAACATATGGAGAGGTAAACAAAGTTTAGTTTGTATTTTGAGAAGATATTTAAAATTAGCAATATTTGATTTATGTTTTCTGTGGTTTCACCAAAATCTTCAGAAAAACAAAGATTTGATTTGAAACGATATTTTTTTAAGTCTGTATATTTTATGGGTACTGTGATTCAGTACATCACTTTATATACTCTAGAAAGCATGATAGTTGGTAAGATCTGACAGAATGAGCTCTATACTTTTGTTTCCCATGGCTGCCATAGGAAATCATCATAAATGAAGTGCCTTAAAAGATCAAAAATGTATTTACTGTTTTGAAGGTTAGAAGTTTAAAATCAAGGCACTGACAGCACCTTGCTTCCTCTGAAGGCTTGAGAAAATCCTTTGTCTCTGCCTAGCTTTCTGTTGCTTGTCTGCAGTCCTTGGTTTTCCTTGATTTGTAAATACATTGTTTTAATCTCTGCCTGCTCTAGTCCAATAAGGCCCAATGTTACCTGATTAAATTAACCTGATTACATTGGCAAAGGCTACTTCCAAAGAGGTTCATATTTTCAGGTTTTAGAGAGACATGAATTTTCAGGACACTATTCATCCAAGCATAATTCTAAAAGACACCAATATACCTGTTGTCAGAAATTTTTCTTTTGCTTACCCGTGGGACACTAGAGTTACAATCCTTAAAAATACAACTTTATCCTGTTTTAGGAAGAAATACAAATAGCACTATGGCAATGTATGTTCATTCACGTGGGATGCTCAAGCTAATTCTGTGCCCACTATTTTTGACTGAGCATTGGTGTCTTTAGGGGAAGCAATAAACATTTCCATTGATTTAGAACAACTTGCCTCCATTTGTGATTTCATACCTCCTCCTGCACTATGCCCAATCTGGAACTCATTTTTGCCTGCCACACTGTGTGCCATTTTGGTTTTAAGGCCATTGTATGTGTCCTTTCATTGCCAATAAAATAACCTGGTTAACCTTTGTTAGCAATATTCAAGTCTTGCTGCCATTGGTATTTTATCTCATTTTCGCTATCTGAACTTTCATATATTCACAATGTTATAAACTAGTAGTATTGCAATACAAGGCACAACAGTTAATCCTCAAATGATCCCACCACACTTAAATTGCATCATTTAGAATGATTTAACAATGGATTATCCATTATTGTAAATTGTAAATCATGATTACCAATATCAGCAGTCATGTACAAACACTGACTATGATTATGGAAGTTAGAGAATATATTCCACGTCCCTTGATATTAAAAAGAGTATTTCTTTCAGTTCCTATATTTGGTCCATCACATAGATTTTACACTTTTCCGTAACTTTCTACAGTGACTACCAACATCTTTTGTAGGCTAGTTTAGGTTTTCCTGGCATTTAAGATTTTTGGTGCTAAACTTATACAGTACAGATAATTTAGGACAGTTGATTACCCTTCTTAGGACCTAAATGTTTGAATGACATTAAACGTGTCAGTAATGAAACATCATGCTGACTGCTAAGATTTTAGACTAGAAAATTGAATATAATTAGTGGGATTTTTTTGGCTTTATTGTAAATGGCTTCTATTAATCCAAGAAGAGAAAACCACTTGAGCAAATATCCAGCATATCATGGTTTATGTTACAACAGCATTCCAGTTGAAAGGGAAACGCAAAGAAGCGTTCCCTTGTCAAATGAATATGGCATGTTTAGGACTGTTACAGGGGATACACTTAGGATCAATTATTGCATTTATAAACACGCAACTGGCATGACTTCAACCCTTCATTAGATACCCTGAGAAGTTAACAAAACCCAAAGCTAAATAGTTACGTCCCTACAATCAGTATCTGAAGATGCCAAGCAAGCATCATGATTTGAAGATGGTAGCTCAAGACTGGAGGAGTAACAATTTGGAAAATGGCTATATTGCCACTGTTTAAGGGCAGTACTTTGACCAAAGAAGGAAAATGTAAATATGCTTAATGGATAGATTTAAGAGCCGTGTTCCTAGTGGCATCCTGAAGAGCTAGAAAATAACAGTAATTATATAGTAAAATATATAGTATTTTTAGCAATACGTGGGTGAAGGACAATGGATTAATGATATGGTTTAAGATGGGCCTTAGATAATTGGAAAATTAAAATTCAATTTGGGGTGTTGTTGTAAAATTTTTGTTCACTTAAAGAGAAAAAAGATCAAAGGGGAAATATAGTTTATCTCCCAATAATCTTTTATTTTGACTTCAGATGTGTACTGAAACCAGTAAGTGGATGCCTTTATTCACTCTTTCAAGGAAGTTTCTCCTGTACACGAGAGGAACAACATGGAAGCATTTAATCATTGAAAAAATTGTTGGGACAAAAAGGTACCCACTAACTTATGGCACTAAAAATCTAGAAATGTGATAACAATTGTTGTTTTTCAACAGAGACATTAGAGACAGAAAGACATCCATTGAAAATGTCTTAGGTTGCTATAACCAAATACCATAGACTAGGGAGCTTAGACAACAGATATCTATAAAGTTCCAGAGTTTGAGAACTCCAGGATCAAGGTGCACGTAGACTAGGATCCTCATGGGGTTCCATTCCCATCTATAGACAGCTGGCCTCTTGCTAGATTCTAGCAATGAAGAAGGAGAAGCTCTGTTTGTCTTTTTTTCTTTTTATAAGAGGACTAATCCCATCAGGTGTTCCATCTTTATGTCTTCAGCCAAACCTAATTATCTCCCAAGGGCCTCACTGCCTAATACCATCACACTAGGGGTTTGGGTTTCAACATATTTATTTATTTATTTTTTGTCTTTTTGCCTTTTCTATGCACCTGCAGCATATGGAGGTTCCCAGGCTAGGGGTCTAATCGGAGCTGTAGCCGCCGGCGGACACCACGGCCACACGGGATCCGAGCCGTGTCTGCAAACTACACCATAGCTCATGGCAATGCCGGATCCTTAACCCACTGAGCAAGGCCAGGGATCGAACCCGCAACCTCATGGTTCCTAGTCAGATTCGTTAACCACTGAGCCACGACGGGAACTCCCCAACATATTCATTTTTTCTGGAGAGGAAACATTCATTCCCTAACAGAGAGGTTCCAAGTTGGCCCAGAGTTGTCCTATTACCCATGGCTCCAGGTGATGCTAGAAGGTATCACCAGTGTATTGCCAGGGATATACACTTATTCTGGATTTGTATTTGCATACCCAGTAACAGAAGCAAATCTTTTAAACACTACCATAGGTCTAGAGTCAAAAATACTAGTTCAAATTGAATTCCCTACTTATGTATCACATGTTCAGTGACTCTCTTTAATGTGCATCATATATACTGGATTTACCCTATATCTTCTACCCAAGTAGTGTACTGATTGAAAATTGCATGTGCAATTGAAACACTTGTTTACTAAATGAGTGAAATGGAGACACAATGAGGGACTGAAAGGGTAGCTTGCTTGACTGAATATAGGTGAAAACTGTGTGGGAATAAGGTGATCATCATTGGATAGGTTATTGGAATATAATGGGAAAGATATGAAAGAAGGGACAGAGAATGACCGAGGAACTTACATAAATATCTTTCTTACTACTAAATTTTTATTTTTCTATGCCTTGTCATAGTTATTAAATCTGAACTATATATAAAATTTCAAAGGAATCAATTGCTTAATTTTCACCATGAAAATTCCTCTAAATAAGATCTAGTAAAAAGATTCTATTTACTATAACAAAAATACAAAATATACAATACATAATGAGCCACACATACAAATTGAAGATGGTCAGATGTTTTTAGGAAAGCAAATCCTCAATTTTTAAAAGGTCTGAAAATAAATTTACTTTCAGACATAAACACTAATACTTGAAAGATATATCCATCTTGAGTTAAGCATATAAATTTAAATGACTCCAAGGTGCCAATTTTTTAAAGGCATTTTTAAAACTTGACAGAATGTTTAAAAATTAAAAAACACAGTGGAGATATAAAGATGCTGTAGAACACATTGAAAGAAAAGTTGCTGCCACAGTTAGGCTCTTTTCCTTTCAGAAACTAAGTGTAAAATTAAAAGCTTTCAAATAAAATATTTTGAAAATTCTCTTTGAAGAAGTAAACAGAACTAAATTAGCAGAAACAGAAGTCAGAATGCAATGATTTAAATATAAAACTTAGTACCTCTTGGTTATAAACACTTAATACAACTTAGTGTAGAGTGTTATTAAATAAAGAATTTAATTTTAATAGTGATTAAGGGGGACAACTTAGTGTAGAGTGTTATTAAATAATTTAATTTTAATAGTGATTTAGAATTTGAGTTCTAACCATCTTATGCCAGTTGTTCTCAAATTATAGTGTTCTTCAGTACCAACTCAGGTACTTGTAAAAAAATATAGCTCCCAAGATCTCAAGACCAGACATCTTGCTTTACTCTGTATAACAAACCACATGTGTCTGATAATATGTTGTTTTGATCTCTGCACTGACACTGTCTTATACTTCAACCTAAATGTCTCTTGAATAAGAGGAACTATATAAAATAGACTTTAATGGGAAAAATAGAATGGACAAAAATTCTCAACACTGCAACAGCATAAAAATTTATGATAAAAATATATTGACAGATCATAATGTATAAAAAATAAAAAATTTTGGAGAGTGAATATATATCATAGTCCAAAATACAACAGAAAATAAAAACATTTCTTTCATCAATGGGTTAATATGTTTTCATGTATCTATTTTGTTATTATAATTTATAAGAAAAAATTATCAAACTCTTAAAAGTAGTTAAGTGGGAAAAATAACAATTGACTTAATTAGATAAATTCAAATAAATACCTATTCAACATGACAAAGGATTGTAAATTAATGGACTTTTAAGAATATCTTTTAAACTTATAATATAAAAAAATTTAAAGTTATCAAAAAAATAAATACTGTTGCAGAAACTTGGTGAAATATTTATAACCTTAAGGTAATTATGAACACTTTAAAGAAAATATGAAATAAAATTATAGATAATTTAAAATACAACAATGACCACATAAAGCACAAGCAACAAAGTAAAAATAAATGGAACTATATCAACTAAAATATTTTTTCGGAGCAAAAAACAACAAAATAAACACAACCTGTGGAATGGGGAAAGTATATCTGCAAATCATGTATCTGATAGGGTTAATATCCAAATATATATAAAGAACACAGACAACTAATAGAAAAAAATAATCCAATTTAAATATGGGCAGGGAGTTGCTGTCATGGCTCAGCAGAAATGAATCTGACTAGCATCCATGACACAGGTTTGTGTTGCCATGAGCTATGGTATAGGTCACAGATGGGGCTCGGACCCCATGTTGCTGTGGTTGTGGCATAGGCCAGCAGCTGCAGATCTGATTCAACCCCTAGCCTGGGAACCTCCATATGCTGCAGGTCCAGCTCTAAAAAGACAAGAAGGAAGGAAGGAAGGAAGGAAGAAAGGAAGGAAGGAAGGAAGGAAGGAAGGAAAGAAAGGGGCAAAAGACCCCTTTAGACATTTTTCCCAAGAAAACATATAAATTGCCAACTGGTACATAAAAAGTTACTCAATATCACTAATCATCAGGGAAATGTAAAACCAAACCACACTAAGATATGACCTCACATGTGTTAGAATGGTTATCATCAGAAGTACAAGAAATAACAAACGTTGATTGGGATTTTGTGCAGTGTTGGTGGGATTTTAATTTGGTATAGCCACTATGAAAAAAAAGTACTATTTTTCCTCTAAATATTAAAAATACAACTACCATACAATCCTGCAGGTTCATTTCTGGGTATTTTTCCAAAGAAAAGGAAAACACCTATTTGAAAAGACATAGGCACCCCATGTTCATTGCAGCACTATTTATAATAGCCAAGACTTGGAAACTTCTTAAGTGTCTACCACTGAATAAATAAAGAAGCTGTAGTATATATAACAATGGATATTATTTAGCCATATAAAAGAAGGAAATCCTGTCATAAACTTTGAAGGCATTATGTTAAGTGAAATAAGGCAGACAGATAAAGACAAATGCTGTATCATCTCATGTATATGTAGAATCTAAAAAAATCAAACTTATATAAAAAGAAATCAAATTTGTGTTTACTGGAGGGAGGTAGGAAGGGATGGCAGGTGGAGGAACTGGACAGGGATAGTCAAAAGGTACAGGAGTTCCCTTCGTGGCTCAGTGGTTAACGAATCCGACTAAGAACCATGAGGTTGCAGGTTCGATCCCTGGCCTTGCTCAGTGGGTTAAGGATCTGGCGTTGCCGTGAGCTGTGGTATAGGTTGCAGACGTGGCTTGGATCCCGCGTTGCTGTGCCTGTGGAGAAGGCCGGCAGCTACAGCTCCTGTTAGACCCCTAGCCTGGGAACCTCCATATGCTGTGGGTGCGGCTCTAGATAAAAAGGCAAAAAGACAAAAAAAAAAAAAAGAAGTACAAATTTCCAGTTATAAGCTAAATAAGTCCTGAGGATGTAATGTACAGCATGATATTTATAGTTGCCACTGCTCTAAGGAATATCTCAAAGTTGTTAAGAGCAAAAATTATCGAGATTTCTCATCTATCACACAGGGAAAAAAACGCACATTTTCCCTTTTTTGTGTGTTTATATGAGATGATGGCTGTTAACTTATTTTGGTAATCATTTGACAATGTGTAAGTTGGGCCATTACGCTGTATATCTTAAAGTCTCACAGTGGGATATGTTAATTCTCACAGTGGGATATGTTAATTCTATCTCAATAAAACTGGAGAAAAGCTGAAAAACCAAAAGTTAATTAAAAACTCAGTGAAAAAAACACAACATAAAATTGTACATGTTATGATGTCTCAAAAACAAAGATTACATACAAAGATTAACCTAGGCTCACTAAAATGGTAGAATTATAAGGTCCTATTTTAAATTAGTATTATATTTTCAATAAAAACAAATTTAAAACAAATTTACTCAATAGTAAATCCTCTCATAATGATGAGTTCATGGCATTTCAGATATGTCCTATGCTACTTTACTATTCTTTAGTATTTTGTTAATAGAAAATGTAATTATTCCTCCTTTCACAATTATATATTGAATAGCTACTACCTGGAGGGCATTATTCTAGGCAATTTGGGTACAGCTTTGAGGAAAACTGAAAAGGTAAACAAGCAAAAAAATACTGCCCTCATATAGCTATTACCCTAGTGGAAAAAATGACAGCAAATATAATGAACATTTATAAGGTATTAGAAAATTGTGCTGTGGGAAAAGTAAGAGCAAGGAAAGAGAAATGAAAAAAAGTGGATTATGTGAGAGACAGCAATTTTAAATAGAGAGGTCAGAGTAGGACTCAATTATAAGGGGAATTTAAGCAAAGTTATAAAAAGACAATTCAGCAATCATGTGGAAGAACATTCTAGGCACAAAGAACAAGTAATTCAAAAACTAAGCAGGAGAAAGCCAGAATATTAAAGAAAAATAGTAGGATATCTGATGCATTTGAAGGGCAGGAGCAAGGGGAATATAGAAGAGGATGAATGCAGTGGATGTGTATGGGGGACAAAAATTATTAGTATTTTAACACCTCTCAATATATATACTTCTAAATGAAATAAATTTTAAGGATGAATAAAGGGAAGGCACAAGCCTCCCTAATCCCCATCTTTTTTCCCATGTATCTTTAGCTCCTCTTGATAGATACTTAAGACAATGGCCCAATTATTACAGTTTATAATGTTTGGGAAAATAATGACATATATCTAAGATGTATTATGAGCAAAAATTATACTTCATATATGCTTGAGTTTGTAAATGCTGTATTAAAGAGTTATGCACAATTTCACTCTAGTTCTGTACTTATGGGATTATTTTCCTTTGATAACATAGTGTGCTTTGCATATGTATACGTTGAGATGCCCTCTACCAATCTCAGATCCAAGGGAAAAAAAATGTAAAAAAAAGTGTGGTATAATTAATACTGAGCTAAAAAAAATACAAACAGTTGCTCCAAAATGTCATTGTAATAGATAGTGTTAGACAAAGGGTGCACGCATCCTAAATAGAAGAGCCATTTACAAAACAAAAATGTCATTGAGTGCAAGGGAGACCAAAAAAACCAATCCCATTAAGAATAAAGCAGGTCATAGCATCAGCATAAGGGAATTATGTATTTGTGACATTTACTGCAGCTATTTTAAAATACTAAGCAAAAATCCATCATATTTACATTTTACTGTGCCTTACATTCTCTAGGAGAAAATAATGGATTATACTTTAAATATTATATTTCTTTGTAATACATATCCATATAAAGATCACAGCAGCTGTTTAGTGACAGTTGTAGTGAGTACTAGACACAAAACACTCAATGAAGTTATTTAATTATATTTTGTAATTGCAGTTAATATTACCAGTAAGGTCAAACATAAACTTATTCAGTGTAGCTTCTTATAATTGAAGTTATTAAATTAAAAATCTTAGAATATTTGCACAGATAAATGTGCCACGTTTTTTTTTTTTAATTTACATTGGCATCCCACCTGTGTCTCCTAAACAGTACCCTAAGCAAATTAAGATACTAAGCAATTTAGCAGATGTAAACTGTTACATCAAAACATAAATCATGGGTTGAAGGTGTAAAAATGTAGAGCTTTATAATGCACTAAAATTTAAATTTCTATTAACTTAAAATAGGTTGTTACAAATTTAAGTTGTTTTATGTGAGCCTCTTGGTAAGCACAAAGGAAGAACCTATAGTAGATACACAAAAGATAATGAGAAAGGAATCTAATTATATCACTACAGGAAATCATCAAATCACAAAGGAAGAGAACAAAAGAAGAAAAAAATTGAGGAACTAGAAAACAGTCATAAAACAATGAACAAAATAACAGTAAGGACGTACTTATCAATAATGACTTCAAAAGTAAATGGAATAAGTTTCCCAAAGACAGAGTGGCTGAATGTGTAATAAAACATGACCTATCTACGTGCTGTTGAAAAGAGACCTACAAGCTCATACTCAAACTGAAAGTGAAGGGACGGTAAAGGGTCTTCCCTGAAAATAGAAACCAACAGAAAGC
This sequence comes from Catagonus wagneri, assembly GCA_004024745.2. Classification (NCBI taxonomy): domain Eukaryota; kingdom Metazoa; phylum Chordata; class Mammalia; order Artiodactyla; family Tayassuidae; genus Catagonus; species Catagonus wagneri. Next base: position 7,905,579 of record PVHT020000257.1, on the reverse strand, counting down.
TGAGATAGCCATGGTCACATCAGACAAAGTAGTTTTTAAAATAAAGGCTGTAATAAGAGACAAAGAAGGTCATTACATAACGACAAAGGAGTCGATCCAATAAGAGAATATAGTACTTGTAACTATATGTGCACTCAACAGAGAGGCACCTAAATATATAAGGTGAATATTAACACCCATAGAAATAGATAGCAATATAATGACAGTAGGGGACTTTAACATACCCCTTTTCATCAATGATTTACTAATCTGGGCAGAAAAATCAGTAATAAAACATTAGCTTTAAATGACATATTATTCCAGAAGAACTTAACAGATATATGCAGAGCATTCCATCCCAAAGCAACAGGAATATACATTATTCTCAAGTACATGTGCAACATCCTCCAGGATAGATAATATATTAGAGCACAAAGTCAGTCTTTAAAAAATTATAATAAGATCGAAAGCATAGCAACTATCTTTTCTGATCACAGTAGCATGAAACTGGAAATCAATTATAAGAAGAAAACTGGAAATTTCACAAATATGTGAAGATAAAATAACATGCTACTGAACAATGGGTTAAGACATCAGAAGAAAAATGAAAAAATACCTTTAGACAAATGAAAATGTAAACACCACATAGCAAAACTATGGGGTGCTGCAAAAGAAGTTTGATGAGGAAAGTTAATAGCAATAAATGCTCACATCAAGAAATAAGAAAGATCTCAAACAAATGACCTAACTTTGCACCTCCAGGAACCAGAAAAAGAAAAATAAAATCCAAATTTAGTAGAAGGAAAGAAATAATGAAGACCAAACCTGAAATAAATGTAATAGACCAATAAGACAATGGAAAAAAATATCAATGAAAATAGAACTGTTTTTTGAAAAGATAGTCAAAATTGACAAATGCTAATTAGATTAAGATTAAAAGAAACAGAACTAAAATAAAATCACAAATGAAAGAGGAGATATTAAAACTGATACAACAAAAAATACAATGGATAAGATACTATGAATAATTATATGTCAACAAATGGACAACCTAGAGTAAGTGGATAAATTCCTAGAAACATATAATCTACCTAGAAACATACCAGGACTGAATCATGAAAATAGCATATCAGAACAGACCAATTACCTGTAAGGAGATTAAATCAGTAGTCAAAAATTTCCCAACTATACAGCCCAGAACAGATGGCTCACTGGTGAATTCCACCAAACATTTAAGTAAAATTAATACCAATTCTTCTCAAACTCTTCCAAACATTATAATTTTAGGTAACACTTCCCAACACATTTTACAGAGCCACTGCAACTCTGAAATCAAAACCAGATAAGGATGCCAAAATGAAATAAAATTACAGGCCAACATTTCTGACAATACAGATGCAAGTATTTTCAAGGAAATATCAGGACACCAATTTTAAGAGTATATTAAAAGGATCACACACCATGATCAAGAGGGAGTTATATTCTAAGCATCCAACAGTGGCTCAATATCTGCAATTTAATGTGACACACTACATTAACGAAATAGAGGATAAAAATCACACAATCATCTCAATAGATGCAGAAAAAGTATTTGAAAAAATCAACATCCATTTATGACAAAACTAACAAAAATAGGATATAGAGGGAAACATGTATCAACATAATAAAAGCCATACAAGCTCACATCACATGCAACAATAAAAAGCTGAGAGATTTCTAAGACAAGAAACAAGATGAGGATGCCAGTCTTACCACTTATACTCAAAGTATTATTAGACATACTAGCCAAAGAAATTAGGCAAGAGAAATAAAGAAAAGGCATCCAAATTGGAAATGAAATAAAATTAAAAATGTCACTATTTTTTTTTTAGAAAATCCTAAAGATACTTTTAAAATACAGTTATCAATTCAGTAAAATAGCAGGATAAATGAATTCAGTAAAATAACAGGATAAAAATATCAATACAGAAAAATCTGTTCCATTTCTCTACACTAATAATGAACTGTCAGAGAAATTAAGTAAACAATGCCATCACAATTGTGTCAAAAAGAATAAAATACCTATGACCAAATATCCAAGCAGGCCTAGCACTTGTACACTGAAAACTATAAGCTTTTGATGACAGAAACTGAAGTCACAAGTAAATGGAAAGATATCCTATGTTCACAAATTAGAAGAATATTGTTAAAATGTCCACATTACCCAACCTAAAGACAATGCTAACCCCATCAAAACTCCAATAGAATTTTTTGCAGAAAAATAACAATCAATACTAAAATTTATATGAAGCCACAAAAGAACCCAAACAGCCAAAGCAATCTTGAGAAAGAAAGAACAAAGCAGGAGAATTATGTTTCATAATTTCAAACTATATTACAATGCTGTAGTAATCAAAACAGTGTGGTACTGGCATAAAAACAGACAGAGAGATAAGTGTGACATAACAGAGAGATCAGAAATGAACCCAAACATATATGGTCAATTAATTTATGACAAAAGAACCAAGAATATACAATGGGGAAAGGACAGTCACGTTAACAAATAGCGTTGAAAAAACCACATGCAAAAGAATAAAACTTGACCACTTATACCATAAACAAAAATCAAGTCAAAACGGATTAAAGACTTGAACATAGGACCTAAAACCATAATATTCTGAGAAGAAAACATAGGGAGTAGTTCCTTGATATAAATTTTGATATAAATTTTGAATTTTGAACTGGAAACCACCAATAAAGGGCCACACAACAACAACAACAACAAAAAACAAATGGGATTATGTCAAACTAAAAAAAAAAAATTCTGCACAGCAAAGGAAATCAACAAAATGAAAAGTCAACCTATTGCATAGGATATAATATTTACAAACCATGTGTCTTATAAGGCTTAATATTCCAATATATACAGAACTCATACAACTCAATAGAAAAAAAAATTCAATTAAAAAATGGGCAGAGGATTTGAATAGACATTTTCCCAAAAACATAGCTGGTCAACAGGTATACGAAAATGTATTCAACATCATTAGTCATCATGTAAATGCAAATCAGAACCACAATGATATACCACCTCGCAACTGTTAGAATAGGTATCTTCAAAAAGATGGAAAATAACAAGTGTTGATGAAGATGTGGAGTTAGGAGAATATGATGAAAATATAAATTGGTTCAGGCAGTTAGGAAAATAATTTGTTTCTTCCTCCAAAAATTAAAAATAGAAATGTTATATGATCCAGCAATTCCACTTCTGGGCATTCATCCAAAGGAAACAAAATCACTATCTCAAAAAAAATATATATATATACCACCATATTTTAATTGCAACATTATTTACAATAGCCAAGACATAGAAACAACTTATGTACGTATGTAACAAAGTGTGTTGATGGAGGTTAACTAAACTTATTGTGGTAATTGTATATAATATGTACATATATCAAATCATTATGCTGTATACTAAAAGCAATGCAATGTTTGTCAGTTATATCCTAATAAACACTTTTAATTAAAAAAATACCCAAAGTATACAGTAAAAAAATTTATAGAGCTCAAGATGTACTAGAACTCAGAGAAATACAAACTAAAGCAACAAGATACAATTTTATACCCATCAGTTTAATAAAAGCAAAAAAGTTTTAATATAGCAAGTGTTGGTGAGAAATATAAACTGTCCTAACTAGTTGACAGGAGTATTAAAAAAAAAAAAAAAAAAAATGCTTAGAAAAGACGTACTGTCAAGCTGGTCAATATATTATCATATTAACTTTTCAATATCAAAACTAACATTTATTGAGATTTTTCTGATGTCCCTAGTTTTCTGTTGAGCCTTATTACTCATAAAAATCCTGAGGTAATTACTACTATAGGAAGTAAATTAAATGAGTAAAAAATACTTTCAATTAATCTAATTTTATTCAACATCAAAATTTATACATATATAATGAGGAATAAACTCTAACATTTTTTTCTAGCTATTATTCTCATTGGTGGCTGCAACTCATTAAATCAAAATAATGCATATACCTTGTAAATGACATATAAGTTGAATATTTCTAATACTATGCAACATAAATGTAGTTTTCTAATATTCCCATTAAACTATCCAGAATAGTGAAATTCTTGAGGAAGTGAAGTTTTTCTTTCTTTCTTTTTTTTTTTTTTTTGGTCTTTTTGCCTTATGTAGGGCCACACCCGCGGCATATGGAGGTTCCCAGGCTAGGGGTCTAACAGGAGCTGTAGCTGCTGGTCTTCACCACAGCCACAGCAACGCGGGATCCTAGCCGTGTCTGCATCCTACACCACAGCTCAAGGCAACGCCGGATCCTTAACCCACTGAGCAAGGGCAGGGATCGAACCCGCAACCTCATGGTTCCTAGTCTGATTTGTTAACCACTGAGCCACGACGGGAACTCCAAGTTTTTCTTTCTTTAAATTGTTGAATATTGTGTGTGTGTGTGTGAGGGGGATGTGTATGTGTAGCAAAACTTAAAGAAAAACATCTACGGCCAAAAAACAAAGCAGCCCCTATTCTGGTGTGTATTCTACATAAAATTCAGCTCTTCTATATCAATACATAATATTATATGGATGGCATTACACAGTAGGATCCCATTTTAAAGGTGGAATCAATATAGAAACTAGTGTATTTGCATGCATTTGTTAATATTTGATTTAATTTACTAATTCATGAGACATCTTCTCAACATCAGAAATACCTGGGAGGAAATAACCAGTGAACCAGAGAGCCTCTTTCAAAATAAAATTCCATGTCAGCACTATTCATAGAAATGAGGTTTATCTATCTTATTAAAATTATTAAGAATACCCTGGCACTGTCAACCACATGCCTCTGTCATGAGGTTTTATACTATATTACATGTCTTCAACTGATAAATATGGTAACTACACTGTTACGTGGTTTAAGTCTTGGACACCACTTCGGCTAATTTAACAAAAACAAAATTCACTTGAAGGATAAGGGTTTCTTACAGAATTAAAACATTAACTGATGTATCAGGCTTAGAAAGGTTTAGGAATCAAGGCAGGTTCAGATTTCCAGATATTAACAGTCGATTTCTTTAGGAACCACCACTGACATAAATTAGCCTAAGAGCAAAATCTCAGGAGAAAGACAATTGCTCGAATCTAAGTTAGATGTTAACATCTTGAAAGATGAGAATAGGGCATATTGAAATAGATCATTTCTAAAAGACAAAATTACTAATGTGACCATAAATAAAGGGTAATGCTTACTATGTGGACTAAGGAATCCAGTACCTACTATCACTTCCAAGAGTCCATCCAGGGATAATATAGGGGCGTTAGTCACTAAATTATAACTTATTATACTATAATCAAGTCATTTGCAGTAGAGCAGATCATGGCAAACAAATTATGATTCTTAAAGACTTTCTATATTTCATATTTGATAGATATGCAAAGGCATTAATTGAGAAGTGAAGCAGTGAAGTGCAACATTTAAAAGTCAATAAAAAACAAAACTGAGATGTTTGCATTTTTTGAAGGCCAAAAATTCATGTTTCTGGGGTAAGCAAGAGTCAAAAGAATTGTATTCTTCCTAGTTTGGCTTTATTATATTTCTCTAGTGTTAGCACACTTTCAGCAGCTTTCCATCATTATGTCAGAGTAGTACTTCATAATATTTTTCACATTTTTTGCCTCATACATCAAGCTACAGAATTTTATCCATAAGGCAGAGCTGTCATTCTGTAAAATTTTTAGCAATGTTCTCATTTTTATCTGACATCTAGAAATACCTAAAGTAATAAAAAATCATTTTTACCTCATATTTGCTTTGGTTTTCATTCTGTTCCTGTCAGTCTATATACAGTATAGCAAGAGAATATTTATATAACACCATTTTGAGTGTTCTAGAAGCAGAAAAAGAGTCCTCATCTTAGCTGGGTTTTTTCCCACAGACTTTCATATAAAAGCATAAAATCTATACTTAAAATAGTACTATCCGTCTCTTAAAACTTTACTTTTTTGCAGTGAACACTTTCCACTAGGTACAAGTTTTACAATATACACATAAATGTGATGACCTATATATAAAATATTTAATAGCTATAAGAAAACTATTTCCAAGGATGTCATTATTCCAGGCAATTTAATGGAAACATTAGAAGATTGCTTTTACATTGCTTAGTATTGTCTCATGATAGTTAAAAAGTTATTTTACCACATACCCAGGTTTAAATTCAATTCTAGGAATGCAAACAAAGCACTAAAATAAGATTCTTAATTTCAAAGAAATTTCCCAAACTGATTTAAGTAAAACTGAAGATGTAAACCTCAACATGTTTACCTTCAATGCATAAAACCTTGAAATTATTATTTAATGAAGCAGGAGATATTACCTGAAAAATATAAAATGCTATACAGTCTCCTTAAAAACCATCATGTATTAATTTTAATAACTCCATTATGTATAATAACTATATATTTTGCTGAGCACTTAATATGTGCCAAATACCACACAAATGTACTCACTCTCTGGGTCCTCAAATAAAACTAGAGATGATTAATTTTCTTGTTTAATATTGAGGAAACTAGGCTTAGAAAGGCTAACTAATTTGTCCAAGTTTTTATATGTCTATATAAAAACTGAGTTTGGTTTGAATGATAATGTTCCTTTCCTGTTTTAATATTCTATGATTCTAGGAGTTTCCACCATGGCTCAGTGGTTCGCAAACCTGACTAGTAATCACGAGGTTGCGGGTTCGATCCCTGGACACCACTCAGTGGGCTGAGGATCTGGCATTGCTGTGTGCGGTGGTGTGGGTCACAGATGTGGCTTGGATCCCCGTGTGGCTGTGGCTGTGGCTGTGGCTGTGGCATAGGCCGGCAGCTGCAGCTCCGATTCAACTCCTAGCCTGGGAACATCCATGTGCCGCTGGTGTGGCCCCAAAAAAAGAAAAAATGACAAAAATAATTCTATAATTCTGGTTGGCTGTAACACTTGTGAACTGGATGTGGATAGTTTACTTTGACAATAATACAATTATGTAATAATCATTATAACCAAAATGTTGACATGTTTTTGAATATTAGAATTCTTCAGATATTTAACATCTGCCATTTTTCTAAGACTTCAAAGTCTCTGAAGATGTTGAAATAAATTTCCATCTTCATGTTCAGGACAACATTAAATGAAACGATGCAGGCATTTCAAATTGAACTATGTCTGTTTTGGGGATAGAAGTAGGACATGGCCAGTTTGCATGTCAGCAATTAAATCAAAATTACTTTACCCATTCTGAATGCTGTTAAAGCAACATGTCTAATTATCTCCATATTCAATGAGAGTAGGCTGTATTAAAAAAAAATACAAATGCATTTCCAAAGAAAATTAGAAGAAAAGCAAAGATTAAGCACATCTCTAAAAATAGCTTTCTAAAACTAAAATATTGAAATATTATTAGTTTATGAGGTATTATCAAATATATCAAAGGATAGAGTCTCTGAAAAACAAGAGCCTGGACCCAGAAGGGGAAATCGAAACTGGGATGAAGACAAAAAATGCAAAAATAATTAACTGACAAAAAATGCATGGTAATGCAAAATACATTAGTGGTAGAGATTATATTTCAAAGTTTTGGAAACATGAATCAGTGACTTGAAGCATAAACACTTGAGATACTTGAAAGACTCATCCAAGGATGCAGTGGAAGATTAGAAGTGATTTTAATTAAAGAGTGGGTATTAGGATTAAAGACAAGAAAGTGGTAATCTAATCGAACACCACTGCTGACACAAGATCAACCAACTCAAAAGGAACGGAAGCAGTGCAGTTTTTAATACCAAATAAACAGAACAAACTCATTAAGCCAAAAACTGGGTTTACCTATTATAAGAATTACCAAAATAGTATATTAGAGAAATACTGATGTACTGAATAAACTAAGGAAACTACCATTTGAATTTAAACTCTTTTACCAACAAAATAATTATTAAGTTTAAGCCAAGATATAATCTGTTTAGTAACAGAAAGGAAGGTACAAAGAGATGGCTCAAAATTTGAGAAACTGAGCTAAACATTTTGATTATGAGGATAGACAATCTTATTATAAGCATTTTAGAGAAGGGGAAACAAAATAATTTATATCATCACAATTAGGGGGTTAATAATCATGTCTTCCAGTGATACTTCAAAATCTAAAATGGTATAACTTTAAAAAGTACAAAGAGAAACTTAAACAAAATTATAGAAACATTTTTTTATCTTGTCACATTAGACTGAGATCCAATATTTTGATTATTACATATATAATTTATATACAGAATACTGTTATTTATAAAGAATGTATAGGACTATAAGATACATCTTTAAATTTGCTCATTAATGTGAATGGTATAAGAAGCTGAATAAATTATATTCCTTATTTTCAGATATGAAAATTGACTATTATAAAGAATATGATTTTTCCTATGTAATATACAGGTTTTAATTATACTATAATAGAAAGCTCAATGAGAGTTTAAGCAATAAAAGTTATGATTCTAAGGGTCCACTGATGAAGCAAAAGAGCAAATTTAACTAATATAATGTTGAAAACAAAAATAAAAGGGCATTTTATTATCGGCTCAAATAATGTTTTAAACTACAGCAATTAAAGATGTGGAACTGGCACAATAAGAAGTAGATCAGTTTAACAAAATATATCGTTAAGGAAAGAAATCGCCATACAAACTAAGCATATGGTTAAAGGCATATACATATGCCAATTTGTGATTGTTAATATTTTTAAGAAATTATTTGGGGAAAAATGGCTGCCTGGGAGTTAAAAGAAATCAAGTCAACTGTTCATTTCAATATATGCTTTGACAGTGCCAACTGAATTAAAAATATAAATTCAGAAAGAAAACAATGTATAATTGGCCATAGATAAATCAAGATCTTTCAATACATAACAATGAGAAAAACACAAAATATTGATAATTATGACCTGAACTTAAAATGTCTACATTTATTTTTTTGAGGAATTTAATGTACAAAGATTTATAAACATTAATAAATCCAACAATCAGAATGAATGATGGTAAACAGTTCTTCATAATTGTTTCCAGGTTGTTGTATCTGAAGAAATTATTACGGATATTATAGATATGACTACACTCTGGTTTTACTAACATCTATATTCCTATTCTTCAAACCTCTGAAGGAAGAGATAACATATATTTAGTACTTTTTTAATTTATATATATGCATTTTTTATATTCTTTTCTTTTATAGATTACAAAATATTGAGTATAGTTTCCCAGTTATACGGTAGTTCCTTTCTAGTTATCTATATTACATACAGTAGTGTATATGTTTTAATCCCAATATCCTCATTTATCCTTTCTGCTCTTTCCCCTCTGGTAGCCATAAGTTTGTTTTCTACGTTTTTAAGTTCCTATTTTGTAAATAAGTTCATTTGTATTTTTTTATATTCCATATGTGAGTGATACATGATATTTTATCTTTGTCTGGTTTACTTCACCTAGTATGAAAATCTCTAGGTCCATCTATGTTTCTGCAAATGGCATTATTTCATTCTTTTTTATGGCTGAGTAATATTCTATTGTGTTTATATATAACATCTTCTTTATCCTTCATCTGTTGATGAATATTTATGTTGTTTCCTTGTCTTGGTTATTGTAAATAGTGTTGCAGGACACCTTAGGAAGCAGTTATCTTTCTGAATTAAAGCTTTCTCTGGATATATGCCCAGGAGTGACTTCAGAATCATATGGTAACAATATTTTTAGTTTTTTAAAGAAATTGCATACTGTTCTCCATAGTGGATGTCCCAATTTACATTCCCATCAACTGTGTAGAAGGATTCCTTTTTCTCCACACCTCCTCCAACATTATTTGTGGACTTTCTGATGACAGCCAATCTGACTAGAGTGAGGTGATACCTCATTGTACTCATGATTCGCATTTCTCTACAATTAGTTATACTGAACATTTTTTTTTCATGTGCCTATTGATCATCTGTCTATCTTCTTTGAAGAATGTCTATTTAGTTCTTCTGCCTATTTTTCAATTGTGCTTTTTTTTTTATATTGAGTTATATGACCAGTATGTGTACTTTGAAAATTAATCTCTTGTTGGTCACATTGTTTGCAAGTATCTTCCTCCCAATCTGCAGGTTGTCTTTTCACTTTGTTTATGGTTTCCTTTGCTGTGCAAAAGCTTTTAAGTTTAACTAGGTCCCATTTGTTTATTTTCATTTTTATTTCCATTACTCTAGGAGGGGAATTCAAAAAGATATGACTGAAATTTACGTCAAGAGTGTTTTGCTTATATTTTCCTCCAGGAGTTTTATAATGTCCTGTCTTATATTTAGGCCTTTTAATTCATTTTGAGATGATTTTTGTATATGGTTTAAGAGAATGTTCTAATTTCTTTCTTTTACATGTAGCCATTTTTCCCAGCACCACTTATGGAAGAGACTCTCTTTTTTCTATTGTATTTTCTTAGCTAGAAACTAGGTAATAAATTAACTGGGTATAAATGCATGGATTTATTTCTGGGCTTGATATTTTGTTCCATTGATCTATGTTTCTGTTTTTGTGTCAGTACCATACTGTTTTGATGACTGTAGTTTCATAGTATAGTCTGAAGTCAGGTATCCCAATTCCTTCAGCTCTGTTTTACTTTTTCAAGATAGTTTTCAATATTTGAGATCTTTTGTGTATCTAGTTCTGTGACAAATTTTTAATTTTTTGTTTTAGTTCTGTTACAAATGCCATTGTTAATTTCATAAGAATTGCGCTGAATCTGAAGCTTGCCCTGGATAATAGTTAGTGTAACAATATTGATTGTTCCAGTTCAAGAGCATGCTATATCTTTCCGTCTATTTGTGTTGTCTTCAATTTCTTTCATCAGCATCTTACAGTTTTTGGAGTACAGGTCTTTTGCTTCCTTAGATAGTAAGTTTATTACTAGGTATTTTATTATTTTTGACGCAGTGGTAAATGGGATTGTTTCCTTGTCTTTCTGATCCTTCATCATTAGTGTATAGAAATGAAAGAAATTTCTGTGTATTGATTTTGTATCTGTAAATTTTCCTACTTACTGATGAGTTGCAGTAGTTTTCTGGTAACATCTTCAGGATTTACACATTTAGTGTTTGTCGTTTTATTCCATTTTACACACCTAGCTATGCATTCACAAATTATCTTAGACTACTGTTTTTGGTGTATTATTTTACCTGCCACAAATTAAAAGAATATAGATCATGTTACATCTTCTAACATTCTGTTTTTGAGATGTATCTACATTCCATCTGCTTTACAATGTTTCATATCCTAAGATTATGCTCCATCATATGAATGTTTTTATACTTTTTTTTCTTATAAACAGTTTATTCCCTTGATTTTTCTATTAAGAAAAAAGTACTTCTTTGTAGATATTTTTCTTCCAGTTTTATTTAGGTTTAAATGATACAGCACTATAAGTGTGCTGTGTTCAGCTAACGATTCAGGTTATATACATCATGAAATGATTGCCACAAATTTAATGAACATTTATTATCTCATATAGATATAAAAGAGAAAATGTTTCCTTGTAATGAGAACTCAGGATTTACTTAAAATTTTCATATATTGTATATATTAGGGTTAATTATATTAATCATGTTGACATTATATCCCTAGTACTTATTTATCTTATAACTAGAAGTTTGTACCTTTTGACCGCCTTCATGCTATTCCCCCTCCTCTTACTCCCTGTGACTGGTAATCACAGATTAGCTCTCTTTTTCTATGATTTTGTCTTTTGATATGTAGTAGGTCAACAACACTATTAGTTCCTAGTGCACAACTCTGGTTATTTATTTCTATACAAGATGATCACCACTGTAAGAATTTACCACAACTGTATCCTACTCAGCAGTAAAAAGCTGAAAGCACTTCCTCTAAGGTCAGCATCAAAACAAAGACACTTCCTCTCACCATGTTTATTTAACATAGTATCAAAAATCCTAGCTACAACCAGTAAAGAAAAAGAAAACAAAAAGAATACAAATTGAAAAGTAAAAATATAACTGTTCACAAATGACATGATACCCTATATAAAATCCTGAAGATATCACCAAAAAAACACTAGAACTCAATGAATTCATTAAAATTTCAAGATACAAAATTAAAATATGGAAATTTGTTACATTTCTATATACTAACAATAAACTATTAGAAAGAGAAATTAAGAAATCTATCTCATTTGCAATTGAATCAAAAAGATTAAAATAACTAGGAATAAATCTAACTAAGGAGGTAAAAGACCTGGGCTTTGAAACCTTTAGGACATTGATAAAGGGAATTGAAGACTATGCAAATGAATGGGAAATTATACGGTGCTCATGATTACTGGAATTAATACTGTTTGGATGACCATACTACCCAAGACAATCTACAGATTTAATGCAATTCCTATCAAAATACCAAAGGAATTTTTCATAGAATTAGAACAAGTAATTCTAAAATTTGTATGGAAGCACAAAAGATCCCAGATAGCCAAAATAACCTTGATACAGAACAGAGTTGAATATATCATGCTCCCTGACTACAGACTATACTATGAAGCTACAGTAATCAATAGACTATGGTACTGAGACACACGAAAAGACATACATCAATGGAAGAGAACAGAGAATCCAGAAATGAACCCACACTTATATGACCAATTAGTCCACAAAAGAGGAAGCAAGAATATACAATGAAGAAAAGATAGCCCCTTCAATAAAATGTTGTGAAAACTGGATAGTCACATGTAAAAGAATCAAACTGGAATACTTTTTCATGATGTATTTAGAAATAAACTCTAAAGTGGATTAAAGATATAAATTTAAGACTAGAAACCATAAAACTCCTAAAGGAAAAAAAAACAAAAACAGTATGTTCTTCAACATACATTGTTGTCTATGTATCCTCAGGCAAGAGAAACTAAAGCAAAAAACAAACAAATGAGATGACATCAAACCAAACAAGATTTTGCACAGTAAAAGAAACTACTGACAAAATGAGAAGTCCATGTTCTGAATCAGAGAAGATATTGGTAAATAATATATTTGATAATAGATTAACATCCATAATATACAGATAACTTGGACAACTCAACATCAAAAACAAAATAAATTAAAAAAGACCTGATTAAAAATGGTCAGAGGACATGAATAGACATATTTTTTTTTGGTTTGTTTGTTTTTTGTCTTTTTGCCTTATCTAGGGCCACACCCGCGGCACATGTAGGTTCCCAGGTTAGGGGTCTAACAGGAGCTGTAGCTGTGGGCCTTTGCCACAGCCACAGCAACGCAGGATCTGAGCCACGTCTGCAACTTACACCACAGCTCACGGCAATGCCGGATCCTTAACCCACTGAGCAAGGCCAGGGATCAAACCCGCAACCTCATGGTTCCTAGTCGGATTCATTAACCACTGAGCCACAATGGGAACTCCCAGATGTGTTTCAAAGAAGGCATACAGATGGCCAATAGACACATAAAAAGATGTTTGACATCAACTATCATCACAGACATTCAAATCCAAATCACAATGAGATGTTACCTCATACCTGTCAGAATGGCTATAATTAAAAACACAAGAAATAACAAATATTGGCAAGGACATGAATAAAAGGGAACCCTCTGCACTGTTGTGGGAATGTAAATCGGTCTAGACACTACAAAAAAACAGTGTGGAGGACCCCCCTAAGAAATTAAAATATAACTACACTCTCATTCAGATACAATGAAGAAATCAAAAGCTTTACAGACAAGCAAAAGCTAAGAAAATTCAGCACCAAAAAAAAAAACCTTTAAAACAAATGCTAAAAGAGACTCCCTAGGTTGAAAAGAAGTGGCCACAACTAGAGAAAAGAAAATTACAAATGGGAAAGATCATCAGTAAAGGCAAACATATAGTAAAGGTAGGAAATCATCCATACACAAATATGATATCAAACCTAGCAATTGTGAGAAGAGGAAAGTACAAATTCAGGAATTTAAAAGGCATTTGAAATTAAGGAACCAGAAACTTAAAAACAATTTTGCATATATATATAATGCTGTATCAAAACCTCATAGGAACCACAAACCGAAAAAAAAAAAAAAAGATATGCAAACACACAAAAAGGAAAAGCAATCCAAATGCAATACTAAATGTTATCAAATCAGAAAAGAACAAAAGAAGGGAAGAAAAAAAGGTCAACATCCACAAATCCAAAATAATTAGGAAAATGTCACTAAGTCTATATGCACTGATAATTACCTGAATGTAAATGGATAAATGCTCCAACCAAAAGACATAGCCTGGCTGAATGGATAAAAAAACAAGACTTGTACATATGCTGTCTATAAGAGACTCACTTCAGATTTAGGGACACATACAGACTGATTCAGGGGATGGAAAAAGATATTCCATGCAAATGAAAATAAAAAAAAAGATGGGAGTAGCCATACTCATACTAAACAAAGTAGAATTTAAAATAAAGAATGGTACAAGAGACAAAGAAGGACACTACTTAATAATCAAGGGATCAATCCAAGAAGAAGATATAATAATTCTAAATACATATGCACCCAATAGGAGAACCACATTATATAAGGCAACTGCTAACAGCCATAAAAGGAGAAATCGAGGATTTCCCACTGTGGTGCAGTGGGTGAAGAATCACTGTGTAGCCCCAAGTTCGATCCCTGGCCTTGTGCAGTGATTAAAGATTTGGCATTAACACAGCTGTGACATACGTCGCAGTTGCAGCTCACATTTGCTCTTTGGCCTGGGAACTTCTTTGGGCAGAGTGTATGGTCATAAATTTTTTAAATTAAAAAAAGAGAAATCAACAGTAATAAAATAATAGCAGTGGATTTTAACACCCCACTTACATCAGTAGACAGATCATACAAACAAAATCAATAAAAAAACGTATGCCTTAAGTGACACATTAGACCAGAGACTTAATTGATCTTTATAGAACATTTCATCTGAAAGCAGAAGCATACACATCCTTCTTGGGTGCACACAGAATATTCTCCAGGGTAGACCACATATTGGGCCATAAATCAAGCCTCAGTATATTTTGAAAAACTGAAATCATATCAAGTGTTTTTTTTTTTTCTGACCACAACACTGAGACTAGAAATCAACCACAAGAAAAAAAAAAAAACAAGAAAACCAAGAACACATGGAGGATAAATGATATACTAGTAAAAAAACCAATGGATCACTGAATAAATCAAAGAGGAAATTTAAAAAATACCTAGAGATAAATGACAATGACAATACAACTATCCAAAACCTATGGGACTCAGCTAAAGCATTTCTCAGATGGAGGTCTAGAGCAATACAATCTCACCTAAGGAAAAAAGGAAAATGTCAAATCAACGACCTAACATCAGAGTTTCTGTTATGGCTCAACAGGTTAAGGAACCAATATTATCTCTGTGAGGATGTGGGTTAGATCCCTGACCTTGCACTGTGGGTTAAGGATCCAGCACTGCTGTAAGCTGTGGCATAGGCCACAGATGCGGCTCAGATCCAGTCTTGCTGTGGTTGTGAGATAGGCCTCAGCCACAGCTCTGATTCAGCCCCTAAACCCAGGAAATTTCATATGAACAGGTTCAGCCCTAAAGACAAAAGCAAACAAAAACAAAAACCTAACTTTATACCTAAAGCAACTAGAGAAAGATGAACAAACAAAACCCCAAGTTAGTAGAAGGAAAGAAATCAAAGATCAGAGCAGAAGGAAATGAGATAAAAAAAAATAGAAAACATCAATGAAATTAAAAGCTGGTTCTTTGAAAAGATAAGCAAAAGTCAAACTTTAACCAGACAAATCAAGAAAAAAAAAAAAGGAGAGGGCTCAAATCTATAAAATTAGAAATGAAAAAGCAGACATTACAACTGACATCACAGAAATAGAAAGGATCATAAGAGACTAGTACAAGCAACTTTATGCCAATAAAATGGACAACCTAGAAGAAATGGACAAATGCTTAGAAAGGTACAACATTCCAAGACTGATCCAGAAAGAAACAGAAAATATGAATAGGCCAATCACAAATACTAAAATTGAAACTGTGATTGAAAAACTTTTCCAGAAATTGTAAGTCAGTTTCACAGATGGGTTCACAGGTGAATTACATCAAAGATTTAAAAGAGTTAAGATCTATCCTTCTGAAAGTCTTCCCAAAAAACTGCAGAGGAAGCATCACTCCCAAATTCATTCTACGGGTCCACCATCACCCTGATACCAAAACTAGATAAAGACACCACACACACACACATATGTACACACAAAAATTATAGGCTATTAGCACTGATGAACATAGATGCAAAAATCCTCAACAAAATACTAGCAAACCAAGTACAACAATACATTAAAAACAACATGTAATACAGCATGATAAAGTGGGATTTATCCTAGAGATGCAAGGATTTTTCAACATACAAAAATCAGTGTGATACAGCACATCAACAAACTGAAGAATAAAAACCATATGGCGGGATCCTGTCATGGCTCAGATGGTTAAGAACTTACTAGTATCCATGAGGATGTGGGTTTGAGCCCTGGCCTCATTCAGTGGGTTAAAGATCCTGTTAAGCTATGAGCTGTCGTATAGGTCACAGGTGTGGTTTGCCTCCCAAGTTGCTGTGGCTATGGCTGTGGCTGGTAACTGCAGCTCTGATTGGACCCCTAGCCTAGGGATTTTCATATGCTGTAGGTATGGTCCTAAAAAAATAAAAATCATATGGTCATCTCAATAGATGTTAAAAAAAACTTTTGACAAAATACAACACCTATTTCTGATAAAAACCCTCCAGAAAGTGGGCATAGAGAGAACCTACCTCAACGTAATGACAAACCCATGGCTAACATCAGTCTCAAAGGTCAAAAGTTGAAAGAATTCCCATTAAGACTAGGAATAAGGTGCTCCTGTTGTGGCTCAGTGGTTAAGAACGCAGCCAGTATCCATGAAGATGTAGGTTTGATCCCTGGCCTCACTCAGTGGGTTAAAGATCCGGCATTGCAGCAAACTGCAGCATATGTGCAGACATGGCTTGGACCTGGCATTGCTGTGGCACAGGCATCCAGCTGCAGCTCTGATTCGACCCCTAGCCTGGGAACTTCCATATTCCACAGGTGCAGCCCTTAAAAAAAATAAGGT
The DNA here is from genome assembly GCA_004024745.2 of Catagonus wagneri. Lineage (NCBI taxonomy): Eukaryota > Metazoa > Chordata > Mammalia > Artiodactyla > Tayassuidae > Catagonus > Catagonus wagneri. The sequence goes on along the minus strand of PVHT020000257.1, from coordinate 7,888,420 downwards.
CAGGTATAAGACAACAACGTCCACTTTTGCCACTTTTATTAAACAGTTTTATTAAACGAGTCATAGCCATGAAAATCAGAAAAGCAAAAGAAATTAAGGAATGCAAATGGGGAAAGAAGTAAAACTGTTATTGTTTTCAGATAACATGATATTCTACGTAGAAAACCCTAAAGCTGCTACCAGAAAAAACTAGAGCTAATCAATGAATTCGGTAAATTTGTAGGATACAAAATTAATACACTGAAAGCTATTGCCTTTTATACACTAACAACAAAATATCAGAAAGAGAAATTAAAAATCCCATTTACCATTGCATCAAATAGAATAAAATACCTAGGTATAAACCTACCTAAAGATACAAAATACTTATACCCTGAAAACTCTAAGACATTGATGAAGGAAATTGAACATGTTACAAAAAGATGAAAAGAAATATCTTGTTCTTGGACTGGAACAATCAGCATTGTCAAAATACTGTATACCCAAGGCAATCTACAGATTCAGTGTAATCCCTATTAAATTATCAATGGCATTTTTCACAGAACTAGAAAAAAGTTTTGAATGTGTTTGGAAACACAAAAGACCCTGAACAGCCAAAGCAATCTTGAGAAAGAAAAATTGATCTGGAAGAATCATGCTCCCTGACTTCAGATAATACTACAAAAGTACAGTCAACAAAACAGTATTGTACTGGCACAAAAACAGACATATAGATCAATGGACAGCATAGAAAGCCCAGAAGTACTCCAGGCACATATGGTCAATTAATCAATGACAAAGTAGGCAATGTACAATGGAGAAAAATCTCTTCAAGAAATGGTGCTGGTAAAAGTGGATAGCCACATATAAAATAATGAAATTAAAACATTCTCTAGCACCACATAAAAAAATAAACTCAAAATGGATTAATTAGCTAAATATAAGGCTGGATAATATAGAACAGAAAAAAACAAGCAGAATGCCCTTTGACAAAAATTGCAGAAATATCTTATTTTGATCCACCTCCTAGAGTAATGGAAATAACAAAAATATACAAATGGAACCTAATTAAACTTAAAACTTTTGCACAGCAAAGGAAACCACAAACAAAGTGAAAAGACAATCCACAGAATGGGAGAAAATATTTGAAAATGAAGCAACTGAAAAAGGATTAATCTCCAAAACACACAAACATCTTGTACAGCTTTATTTCAAAAAAAAAAAAACAACACACTTAAAAAAATGGTTAGATTCAGAAATCAGTCACATTTCTGTATACTGACAATGAAATATTATAAAAGGAATACAAAAATACAATACACTCTAAAATTACACCCCAAAAAATCAAATACCTGGAAGTAAACCTGACCAAGAAGCTGAAAGACATATGCTGAGAACTATAAAACATTAATCAAGGAAATCAAAGAGGATTCAAAGAAATGGAAAGATATTCCATGCTTCTGGGTTGGAAAAATTAGTATTATAAAATGGCCATACTGCCCAAAGCTATTTACACATTCATTGCAATCCCTATCAAATTACCCATGACATTTTTCACAGAACTAGAACAAACAATCCAAAAATTTATATGGAACCACAAAAGACCCAGAATTGCCAAAGCAATCCTGAGGAACAAAAACAGAGCAGGAAGCGTAACTCTCCCAGACTTCAGGCAACATTACAGAGCCAAAGTAATCAAGACAGTATGGCACTGGTACCAGAAATAAACCCAGGCACCTATGGTCAGTTAATCTTCAACAAAGGAGGCAAGACTGTAAAATGGGAAAAAGACAGTCTTTTCAGCAATTTGTGCTGGGTAAACTGGACAGCCGCATGTAAATCAATGAAACTGGAACACACCCTCATACCAGGCTCAAAAATAAACTCAAAATGTCTTAAAGACTTAAATGTAAGACAAGATACCATCAAACTCCTAGAAGAGAACATAGGCGAAACATTCTTATATCAAGCGTACAAATATTTTCTCAGATCAGTCTCCCAAAGCAACAGAAATAAAAGCAAAAGTAAACAAATGGGACCTAATCAAACTGACAAGAAAATAGTTTCAAGATTCAACTGACAAGGACTTAATCTCTAAAATATATAAACAACTTATACAACTCAACAGCAAAAAAGCCAACAACCCAACTGAAAAATGGGCAAAAGACCTCAACAGACATTTCTCCAACGATATACAGATGGCCAACAATCACATGAAAAAATGCTCAACATCAATGATGATTAGAGAAAGGCAAATCAAAACTACCACGAGATATCACCTCAGACCAGTCAGAATGGCCATCATTAGTAAGTTCACAAATAACAAATGTTGGAGAGGGTGTGGAGAAAAGGGAACCCTCCCGCACTGTTGATGGGACTGTTAATTGGTACAACCACTATAGAAAACAGTATGGAGATTACCTTAGAAAATTATATATTGAATGACCATATAACCCAGAAATCCCACCCTTGGGCATATATTCGGACAAAACTCTCCTTGAAAAAGACACATGCACCAGCATGTTCATAGCAGCACTATTCACAATAGCTAAAACGTGGAAACAACATAAATATCCACTGACAGATGATTGGATTAAGAAGATATGGTATATACGCACAATGGAATACTATTCAGCCATAAAAAGGAACAAAATAATGCCATTTGAAACAACATGGAAGCAACTAGAGACTCTCATACTAAGTGAAGTAAAGTCAGAAAGAAAAAGACAAGTACCATATGATTTCACTTAAATCTGGA
>PVHT020000257.1:7851527-7875690 GCA_004024745.2 Catagonus wagneri | reverse complement strand
AAAAAAAAAAAAAACACGTCTTTCTGTACCCCATGTTGGTGCCCCTCCCCACCTTTAAGAGATAAAAATCCCTATAGGACAATAGAGAAGGGGGGCTCTTCTCCCCACTCCCAGCAGCCCTGGGAGCTTTTTGCTTTCCTTTAATAAAGACTTGGCTTACTTGCTGCCTGTGTGTTCGCAGAGTTCATTCTTAGACCACCGTGAACGAGAACCCGGATTCCGGTATCATCTTTCTGGTATCAACCCCACTACCTTCCTTCATGGTACCTAGGGTACAAGTTTTCTCTTTCTCCTTCCTCACAAGGTAATGAGCCACAAAAGGATGGTTCATTCTATACGCCACCGAGTTTGATAGGCAAGTGCCTGACCTCTCTCCTGATCCTACAAACTCCATTTTCTAGAAACTACTTCTTTTTGTTTTCACAGAGAGTTTTTGAAAATGGTATGGCTTTACATCTGACCTGACTACTGAACTGTAACAAGTTTATTTGCTATGCTTTTCTACTAACTTTCTCCTAAATCTACTCTATATAACTCATTCATTTACCTATTCATTTGTTCATATCTTTATTACTTCCTTTAACAAATATATAGTGTTTACCAAATAAGGGTCAGGTTTGTGAATAAAGCATATTCACTCTCTTCATGGGAATTATTTTTAAGGGATACTCACAACAGTAACATCCAAAAATTGACAGAGCTTTCCTAGGATGTAAAAAGCTGAAACGAGGATTGCTTCCACCCCGACAATAATATAGCATCAGATAATCCATGAATCACAACTTTTCTTAAATGTATCAGAAAGCTGTGGCTTCGGGGCAACCAAGTCAATATTTAAGTAAAGGCAGACAACTCCAAGGAGACACAGGATGTTAGCATTTGTTTACCTGGAATTGACACAAGGCACCCTGGAAGCCAGTAAGCACTTAGCCAAATTTTTTAATAAATTGCTAAATGTTGAGTATGGGCAAGTGTGAGGATATACAAGTAATTAATAGCCACACACACAAGAGGACTTTTCACAAATTCACAGGTTCTTCCCTTAAGACCTCACTATGAGCTTATGAAAAAAGTGGGGACAAGAGACCCAAGAAAAACTTCTTTCTGGTGCATTCCTGGGAAAGTGATATAACATCTTCTAGCTTCTCTCCCTTCTGTGAGACAAAAGCCTTAAACCAGCAAGAGTGGGGCAGCAAATCATATCACCTTTAAAGCGAAGGTAAAAACCATTCCAGCTGGGGGAGCATAATAGAAAATCATCCTCTCCGTCCTTGGGGAAGGGGCAGGAATACATCCTGGGCCCAGATAATTAGATGTCCCCCCACACACAACAGGTAGGGGTGGACAAGAGTATTGAGAAAGCTCCACAACCAAAAATCAGGGACACGGTGCCTGCCTAAGATAGAGGCTGACTCAGCAACTGGGAACCACTCCACTCCCCTCCACCAGTCAGTTAATAACCTGAGTTATGAGATATTTAAGTCCACTGCTGGAGGAAAGTCAAGAGCATGGAGAAAGACCCTATATGAGGCATAGTTGAAGGGGAAGATTTAAAGCTATAGATGGAACAGACATGGAGAAAACCCTGCCAAACCCATATCATCCCAAACACAAGCAGCAAGCACTAGATGAACGAGAAGCCTTTGGTTCACTGTGGACCATGTGGAGTTGTTGGTAGAATCCTAAGTTTGTCCCTCAACACCCTGAAGTCAGAGGGGTTTTCATGTTGATTTTGAAGGATCAAACTGCCAGAGTTTGCAGGGGAAGGCACATGCTTCCAGACTTGCTGGCCCCCAGTTAAAAGACAGAGAGAAAATGAGGAACTTAGTGTTACAATCACTAGAAAATATGTTCTGGCAACAATATGAATGAGCGTGGAAGGCAACCAGAGCCTCAGATGAAATTGGGGCCCTGGGTAAAAACTTGATTTCAGCCTGATGACCCTGAGCAGACACTGTATCTAGACTTCTGACCAAAGGATCTGTGAGATGATGTGTACATTGTGTTTTGTTTTCACCTCCATTTTACCACCCTCAGTTGAATAATGTCTAATCAGCCACTTAAGGAAATGAAAATCCTTGGTTTCAATATTTTAAGAAATATTAACACAAAACTAACCATTTTAAGGTGCACAGTTTAGTAGCTTTAGTCTATTTACAATACTATGCAACCATCACCTCTTTTTTAGTTCCAGAATGGGTGTCATTTTAAGTCACTAGGTTTGTAGTAATCTGTTACACAGGAATAGAAAACTAACACACATTTGGGGACCCAATGTACATTGTTGGAGGGATAATAGATCAACTCAAAGAAATGAAGGTGGTATACATTAAGGTAAAATATGAAACTTTTATAATTGTAATTGTGGTTTTTGTAAAACAAAAGGGAGAGCAATTTATTATTGTGAACATTCATAACATTTATGAAAAATATATGACAATGATATTATAAAGAATGGGAGGGGAGTATTGGGAATATGCTGTCTAAGGTCATTATAGTATGAATTTCCTATTTCTGTGTAACAAGTTACCAGCTCTTTTGTTTCAGCCTACTTCTAGTTAATTTTTAAATATGTATATTATACACTCTAAGGCAAAAAACTTTTTCATGAAATTTATAACTAACAATAATGGCAAAATAAAATCAAAAAGCTCATCAATCCAAAATAAGGCAGAAAGAGGGATAAACAGATGAAACAGACACAATATAGCTAGCAAGATGCGTATATTAATATCCACATTAAATACCAATGCTTTGAATACACCAAATAAAAGACAGAGACCCAACCAGATACTCTCTACAAATAACCCACTTTAAACTGAATTTTAAAAAGTTAAAAAAAACCCTCAGGCAAATGTAACCAAAAGAAAGCAGGAGTGGCTATAATAATATCAGACAAAGTAGACTTCACAACAGGAATATTACTACAACAGAGAGGGATGTTATATAATAAAAATTAAAAAAAAAAGGAGTGAACTCATCAAGATGACATAATAGTCCTAAAAGTTTTTGCACAGAGGAACAGAGCTTCAAAATATATAAAGTAAAATAATAGATGATAGAACTGAAAGGAGAAATAGATAAAGCCATAATTATATTTGGATTTTCATTTTCTAAATATCTCAAACTTTGTTTTAGCTAGTGTGTTCTTATGAGGGTCACCAATGGTTTTAAGCATTTAAAGTCCAAATAGAATTTAAGTTTCCCCATGGCACATATTTCTTAGCCTCTCCACAGTCACAGTCATAATATTGTACCCAAGACAAATACAGTCTTCTCTTCTCCTAACCAGGAGCAGATGATTCCCAAAGGAAGGATGAATCAAAAATCCATAAAGAAACACATCTCAGATACTCAAAGACAGTCTTCAAATTAGTTAAATCTGAGTTTCTCAGTGGGCACTGGCATTCTTATAGTCAGAAAAAGTTCAGTCAAAGGCTACTGTTACATTTGAGGCAAGTTCTACCATGATGCTGTGTAATTTTTTTCCCCACCTATAGCAATAGTTCTCTATTTTTTTAATTTCAAAAGAATTTACACTCTTAACTATTGAGTATCCCAAATCCCAAAGAACTTGTGTCTATGTTGGTTATAGCTATCAATGCTTAGTGTATTAGAAAATGGAGATGACTTTATTCATTAACTTTAAGATAATAAATCCACTATAATAGAAATAACATATACTATGAAAATGCTGTATTTCCTTTAAAAAAATTATTGAGGAGGGTGGCATTGATTGACTTTTTGTCAAATTTCTTTAATGGCTGGCTTAATGGAGGAAATCTGGATTCCCAAATCTGCATTTAATATTTTTATATGTTGTTTTGGTTGAAATGTATGTAGGAAATTCAGCTTTACAATTATGTAGTTGTAAGAGGGAGGAGTATTTTAATAGACTTTTCAGATAATTGTGACTATTCTTTTTTGACAAACAGTTTCTTAATGATTATGCTGCACTGTGGAGTCTTAAACCAGTGATTTTTTTGCCCTCTAGGACCTTAAAATCCACTCATTGCTCATGCATTATGAATGGATTGTTTGCCCATATTCAATTCGGTAGTATCAAGAACTGGTTGTTTGGAAAATAAATTCCTTATGTTATGTAGATATTCCAAATGTTTATAATTTATTTATACAATAATTATTAAAAAAAAACTCGACATTTGTTATGATCATCAATCTCATGAGAAAGCTTTTAAATACTGGGAAATTATCAAGCTCATGGTGGCAGATACAATCTTTTAAAAATTTGAATTTTCAATTGAAAGTTCAGATTTTGAATCATTGGTAACAGATATTGTCAGTTACTTTCTTTGAAGTGACAGGCTCACTGAATTTATTTTCAAGAAAATGTCTGTCAAATACCAAAGTCTGCATAACTAGAAGCTTGGGAGTCACTCTTTTAAATAAAAATGGCAGTTCATGAAAAAAGTGGCTAGCTTCACCTCATTATTCAGACAATCACACAAGTGCTTCTCCTTGAATCAACCAACACCTTACTTTGCAGCGTGCTTTATATGTATTTCTCACCGTCACGAGAAACATTACAAAGATGTATGTTTAAGGGTTGAGACTGAATAACATTAGTAGTTTTTACTGCTTCATCAGGGTGTTAATTGAAACTTATTTTATATGCAACTGCAAGAAGAATATCATGATTGCTAGCAGCTTCATACCACTGCCGTGACTCACACTTAGTAGCAGTTTTACTATGAATATTTCACTATCCTTGAAAACGGCAACATAGTGACAAAGCAAATAGAACTATTATAAAAGATAATTCTGATATTACAGATCATCTACAAAAAGCTTGGGCATCTAAACAAAAACAGGAGTCCACTGGAGCATACTTTGGAGAATAGCTGCCTTACTTCAAATATGTGTATTGGTGAAAATAAAGCTTAGGAATACACTTATAGTATAAATGCTAGGGTAAAAGCATGGTGGTGGCTAATTAGTCACTGTGAGTATCTGGCTCTATAAAAGAAGTACATACTCCTTAAATAAAAAGAATAGCACACTTTTTAATGTTAAAGGTGAAACTGAGAATAATCACCCCCTCCCCAGCCTTCCTCTCAACCCCACCCTAATTTGGAATGAAGACTTAGTTGCTACTGAGAGCATTCTCAATACAAAAACAGGACTCTAATGATAATGTCCTTGAAGTATAGCTACCCAGGGAATTCAGTGAAGAAGTCAGTCAGTTACAAATAAATACCATCGATACATACTAGGTATAAACAGAAAATATAACAAAAAATAACCCTTTAACAGCATAATAAAAAAATCAAATTCCTAGCAATAAACTTAAGAATATGTAAAACCTCTCTGAAGAAAACTACATGAACTTATGGAAGGACATAAAAGGTGACCTGACAATAGGTAAAAGCATACCATTCTACCAGATAGAAAAAAAAATTGTAAAAATGTAAATTTTGCTGACTCATTTAACCCAATCACAATAAAAAAACAGGTTGAAGTTTCTCTTTTGAATTTGACAATATGATTGTTTTCTCCAGTAGAACAAATTTTGATAAAGTGGAGCATTTTCAGTTATTAAAGATATACATGTCAAAGCTATACCCACTGACACACGGAGTACTGAAGTTAAACACACTAGCCAAAGCCATGAAACTCAGAGTCAAGAAATAGACACAAATTATATAATAAATGTGGTCATGATGATTGATCATGAAAATAGTGATCACATGCTGCGTATTATATGCTGTATAGTACTCTATGTACTTAATATATATTAACTCAGTCCACTCTGAAACTATTTGAGGTAAGTATCATTATATTTCCTAACTTGAGAAATGAGTTATCTGAGCTCAGCAAATTGAGGATGATTGAATAACTGACTCGGGAAAACCAATTTGTTCTTAAGGAGGAAAGAAAGAGTTCTAAAAAATTATTGTCTGCTCCAAAATACTTTTCGAATGGGTTACATTAAATACAAAAAATAAAATAACTGACACCTTTAAAAATATGGGAGACTTTTACATAAACTGCTTAGCAAAAAATACCATTTTAAGCATGATACCAAAAACATAATGCAAAAGGATGAAAGTTTAGATGAATTACATTTTTATTTCTACATTCAGGCAAAAATTTAAGAAGGATAGATAATACCCAGAATGGTGGAATTATAAGAAAATGTACAACTTCATTTCTAGGGGATAACAGAACAGACTTAATTATATATATATATATATATATATATATATATATATATATATATACCCACTCTTTAGGCCAATGATTATATTTCTAGAGAAACTTCACCAGGAATTACAAAAATGAACAAAGATGCATATATAAAAGATATTTATGAGTAGATTTATAATAAATTGATATAATGTAAATATCCTGCAACAGTGGCCTGTTGGGATAGAAATTACAATATATTCATTTAGTAGCATAATAGGTAGGCATTATAATGATGTTGTAGGTCTTGTATTTATGTGCATGGAAAGATGTTCCATTACGGTATGTTCAATGAAAAAGTCTCAATCTGTATATAGTCTGATCCCATGTTTATTACAGATACACCCACATACCTTCTACAAGAGTGATGCTCAACTTTCGCTGCGAGTTACAGAATATAAAATTCAGTTACCACGACTTAATTCAGATCAATTCAACCACATTTTCTGGGGACGGGGGTGAGGTAAAATGTCAATGATACTTTAATGTTTCTGAGATGATCCCAATATGCTGCCAATTTTGAGAACTACGGATAGAGAACCACCTACTAAATTATTAGCTATGAATATCTTCATAGGATAGAATGATGTATCTTGTCTATTCTTTTTTACATGTGTTTTCAATTTTAATATGTGAGTAATCTGAATGATAACAGTATGAACTGTTACTGGTATGTATCGTGAAGGGTCTGACTTCTTTTTTGGATGTTTGACTGTTGACAGCCTTAAGTCTCACCCCTCCCTCTTCCCCTGGTGCCCCCATCTGATACAACTGATAAGGAGACCTGAGTTACCCTCCTTTGTCACAGGTGAGAGATTTAAACCATGCAAGCAAGCCTCTACTCACATGTGAACCCTCACTCCAGCTCTATCCCATAAAAATGATAAAAATCCAGGCCAATCCCCTTTCTTTGCTTTCTTGAGTCATTTTAGGCCTGCTTGAGAGACTGACCTATACTCCTTAGAAGCCCCAGTTATATACAGAATAAACTTTTTCATATCATTTTCAAGTGTGTGGCATCAGTTTCAACATGAAGCAAATTTTGCACATGGATCCATTTGACTTCTCAGGGGGCCATAAGAGCATAGATAACAATCACCTTTGGAAATTGTCATTGTAACTCCTCATAAGACCACATGTTTTCATGTGCCACCAAATACTCTTTACTGCACAATACTAGAGCTTTTCTTGTCCTCAATGGCCAGAGACTCTGGCTCTGTCCTCTTGGAGTGGACTAAGTATATCTTTGTTATCCTACCAGACATAATTTCTAGGGAATTTTTTTTATCTTCAAATTGAATTTTTGAGGCTTGGGATGGGATGAGCATGGACTCTATTTTGACATCTGTCTTTTTTCTGTTTTTCTGATTTAACATATTAGCACTATCCCTTGATTCAAATTCCTTAAGTTTTGGTGCCTGACAAGAAATGGACCAAATTTCAACATGTCAGTTTTAGAGCTTCCAAATTTATTATTTTTATCTCCTTTTCTAGAAGAGTCATGTCCACTGTAATTTTAACCAAAATTATTTTTGTTTTAAGCAGTCAATCTTTAGCTGTGTTTTTTTTTTTACTCACCTTTCCATGCTCCTGGCAACATTGTTGAATTACAGCATCTTTTTTTATATTTATTAGCCATTAGGTAGACTGTTTAATAATCTTTTATATCTATGGATTTTTTAATAGAATAAAAATCTGTATTCCTCTTCTTATTCTTAACTGTATTAAATAATTCACAACTCTAAACGTTCTAAATAATTATTTTAATAGTTTCATAGTAAGCACTTTGAGTAAGGAAATCATAATCTACCTCAATGGTTAGTAAACTATGGCCCATTGGCCAAATCCTGCTTTTGTGCATGAACTTTTATTGAACTCATTTGTATTTTCTGTGACTGTTTTGTGTTACAACAGCAGAGCTGAATAGTTGTGACAGAAGACATATGGCCTGCAAAGCATAAAATATTTACTATCTATCCCTTTAGAGAAAAAAGCTTGCTTACTTTGGTCTAGGTTATTGTGGAACGGCTAGTGGTTTTAAGACTTTCCCCTGTAAAAACTAAAACAGGACTAATAAAACATGCAAAATATTGGGTAAGTGAAAAAAAGTTACAGGATAAGAACTGCAGTGGCGTGAAACTGGTTAAGACTTTTTAAAACATCTACCATGCAATGTAGACTGCTATAGAAATACCTATTTTTCACTCACAAAACCCTAACAACCTCATGTTTTCCTTTTATATTTTCAATGGCAAACTTTCTGATGAATTATTGGGGGGAAACAGGAATTATTTTCATATTCTCTTAATCCAGATGAACTCCAACTTTTCCCAAAGTCATCTGCTTTCTGAGATTCTTGATTCTGTTAAAGAATACTCTTTTTTAAGGTAAGATTGTGGCTCAATTTAGAACTATAAAAATGAACACGTCAAATATTTCATTTAACTCAACTAATGAAAGAATAAGACCTTGTTACCTATTCAAATGAGAATTTTAAAAATTTGTATGTAGTAAAGAAATGCTAAAATAAACTTAAAATATATGCAAAAATTGGTCTGGCCTCAGGCGATAATCAATTGCATTCTACTGGCCACAACAAACTTACATTTCTATAAATAGTGATCATTCGCATTATTCTCTGCTTTCTACAACTTACAGAGTTGTAAAATAGCTAAAAAACCATAAAAGGTAGGGATCACCCTATTCTGGAGTAACCAGATAGGACCTATGCTAGTCCTTTTTGGCCCATTTCAAAGTCACAATTTTTCCTGACAGATGAAATGGCCCATTTCTTCTCTTTTTGCCTGTTTTATTACCAATATGGAACACTACCTTTTTCATTTGTTCCTGCAAGATTGTATTTCTTTGAAAGGAAATACAGCACTTTGGGGACTAATGCAATGGTAGTTGTACAACAGAAGCAACAAAAAAGGAACAACTTAACATTTAGTATTATATATTATTTTCCAAACACTTAGGCCACTCTTCTCTCTGGAGTAGATATTTTTAAAGTTTCTACTGTTGTACTGTTCTCAGTCATCTCTCTACTTTCACCGGCCTATAGAAATTCAATATTCTTCTCCAAAGAAACTGAGCATCCTCTTTATCTTATCCTTGGACCTGACTATGCCCAAGAGGACACAACTGGTCATCTAAAAAGTTTCATGGAGATTAATCATGGTGTTTTCAACAAAACAAACAAACAAAAAAAGCAAAACAAAGAATCAGCCTAGATAAAGTTATGTCTGTTCTCTAGAGGGGACCCAAAATGTCTTGAGTCAGTTTTCATTTTTTATTTGCTAGAAATATCTTTTTCTGAGATAAAGGGTATTGCAGAGGAAAAAAATTAGGGTAAGTGGCCCTGCCCCAGAGTGTGGCTTGGGCCTGAGCTGCCCACCTCCAGCCTATACCTTCACACCATTGTGGTTGCAGTGGAGAATAGACAACTAAGATCCATTCTGCACTACTGACAGAGATGAGGCCACAGGGACCACGGTGCCTGGTGCCCAGCCACCACTCAATCTCTGGCCCAGGGACAAGGTTTAGGGGGAAAGCATGCATTTTTCCTCATTTAGATTTTTTTCCTACCATCTTCTAAGTCTGTTTTCATATAAGATATGTATCTGCCTGAGAGTCCCAAGCATCTCAATGCCCATATCCCAAATTCTTACTCATATTTGTCCAATCAATGTGAGAAAAACAAAAAAATAACAGCAATGAAACTGTATCAATATACCTAATACAGGGCTTTTTGACAAGATGGTTGGGTAGACAGTTTCAAGTTCACCTTCTCTCAGAAAACACTAATGCTACAAGTAACTGCTGAATAACCATCAACAAAATAGATTGGAAGCTTCCAAAGAAAAAAGATATCCCACACCCAAAGACAAAGATGAAGCCACACTGAGACTTTAGGAAGGGCATTTTTACAATTTAAGTAATCCCATACCCACCAGGTGGGCGATTCACAGATTGGAAAGTAACTGAATTGCAGAGGGTCTCCTACAGGAGTGAGAGTTCCAAACTCCAGGTCAGGTTCCCCAGCCCAGGGGTCTGGCACTGGGAGGAGGAACCCACAAAGCAATTAGGACTGAAGGTGAGCAGGGCTAAGGTGAGTGGGGCTTGAGTACTGGAGCTCCATGGGACTGGGGGAAATGGAGACTCTACTCTTGGAGGGCACACAGAGCATTTCATGTAAAACGGGTCCCAGGGAAAAGCTGGAATTTCATAAGAAACTGGGTCAGACTTGCCTTCAGGTCTCCTGGAAAAGCAGGGGGCAGGATACTGAAGGCAAAGGACACTGAATACCCAAACTCTCGCAAAATAGGGGTATCAGAGGAGAAGAAACAGAGAAAGGGCCAGAGAAAATGTTTGAAGAGATAGTAACTGAAAACATCCCTTTTGTGGGAAGGAACCACTCACTCATATCCAGGAAGCACAATGAAAATCATATAAAATAAATCCAAAGGAGAATACTCCAAAAACACATATTGAACAAAATGACCAAAATTAAAGACAAAGAGAAAAATGAAAACAGCTAGGGAAAAGAAACAAATATCTTAGAAGGGAACTTCCATAAGCTTTTTTTTTTTGGGGGGGGCTGCACCCACGGCATATAGAGATTCCCAGGCTAGGGGTCTAATCAGAGCTGTAGCCACCAGCCTCCATCACAGCCATGCCAGATCTGAGCCATGTCGGCAACCTACACCACTGTGTCTGCAACCTACACCACAGCTCACATCAATGCCGGATCCTTAACCGAGTGAGGCCAGGGATCTAACCTGCAACCTCATGGTTCCTAGTAGGATTTTTTCCTCACTGAGCCAGGACCAGAACTCCAAACCACCATAAGTTTATCAGCTGATTTTTGTAGCAGAAACCCTGCAGGCAAGAAGTGAGTGGCACCCATATACTTGAAGTGAGGAAAGGAAAAACTTACCACCAAGAATATTCCACCCAGCAAGGCTCTCATTCAGATTTGAAGGAGAAATCAAAAACTTTGTAGACAGAAAAAAGCTAAGAGAATGATCACCACTAAATCAGCTTTAAACAAATACTAAATGAACTTCTTTAGGCAGAAAAGGCCACAACTGGAAACAAGAAAACTGCAAATGAGAAGGGTCACCATTAGATGCAAACATACAGTAAAGGTAGAAAATGATCCACAAATATGATATAAAATGAGGGTAATAATTGCAAATGGATCTTCCGTATCCTGCATTAAGAGCCTAGCAACTTAAAATAGTCTCATATACATACACACACACACACACACATATACATACTCCTATATCAAAACCTCATGGTAACCGCAAACCAAAATCTACAATAGATAAACACACAAATAAGAAAAGGCAACCAAACACAACACTAAAGATAATCAAAACACACAAGAAAAGAACAAGGGAATAAAGGGAGAAAAAGACCAACAAAAAAATCCAAAACAATTAACAAATTTCAATAAAAACATATATATCAATAATTACCTTAAATGTAAATGGACTAAGGGCTCCAACCAAAATACATATACTGGCTGGACTGACACAAAAGTAAGACTCATATATATGCTGTCCACAAGAGACCCACTTCAGTTCTAACAACACATACAAAGAGGATGGAAAAAGATATTCCATGAAAATGGAAAACAAAATAAAACTAGAGTAGCAATACTCATATTAGACAAAATAGACTAATATAAAGAATATTGTAAGAGACAAAGAATGACATTTCATGATGATCAAAGAATCAATCCAAGAAGAAGATATAATAATTGCAAAAATATATGCACCCAATTTAGGAGTACCTCAATATATAAGGCAACTGCTAACAGCCATAAAAGGAGAAATCAGCAATAACTCAGTAATAGTGGGGGTGCTTTAAGACTCAACTTACTGCAATGGACAGATCATCCAGACAGAAAATAAATAAGGAAACACAGGCCTTAAATGATGCATAAGACCAGAGAACTTGGAGTTCCAGTCATGATGTAGTGATTAATGAATCTGACTAGGAACCATGAGGTTGCAGGTTTGATCCCTGGCCTTGCTCAATGGGTTAACAATATGGCTTTGCCATGAGCTGTGGTGTAGGTCACAGACGTGGCTCAGATCTGGCATTGCTGTGGCTGTGGTATAGGCTGGCGTCTATAGCTCTGATTTGACCCCTAGCCTGGGAACCCCCACATGCCATGTGTGTGGCCATAAAAGGACGAAAAAGACAAAAAAAGACCAGACTTAATAGATATTTATAGAATATTCCATCTAAAAGCAGCAGAATATACATTACTTTCAATGCACATGGAACATACTGTGAGAACATACTATGAGATCACATTTTGGGCTACAAATCAAGTCTCGGTAAATTTATGAAAATTGAAATCATATCAAGCAACTTTTCCGATGACAAGATAAATTAAACATAAAAAAATGAAAAAAATCACAAACTCATGGAGACTAAACAATATGCTACTAAATAA
Source organism: Catagonus wagneri (assembly GCA_004024745.2). NCBI lineage: Eukaryota > Metazoa > Chordata > Mammalia > Artiodactyla > Tayassuidae > Catagonus > Catagonus wagneri. The sequence goes on along the minus strand of PVHT020000257.1, from coordinate 7,863,008 downwards.
CCAATGGATCACTCAAGAAATCAAAAGAGGAAATCAAGGAATACTTAGAGACAAATGACACTGAAGACATAATGATCCAAAACTTATGGGTTGCAGCAAAAAAAGAAATTCTAAGAGAGAAGTTTAGCAATACAAACCAATCTCTGGAAACTAGAAAAATCTCAAATAAAGTACCTAATCTTACACCTAAAGCAACAAGAGAAAGGACAAAATAAAACTCAAAGTGAGAAGGAGAAAAGGTATCAGAAAGATCAGAGTACAAAACAATAAAGTAGAAACAAAGAAAACAATAGAAAAGATCAATAAAATTAAAAGCTGGTTCTTTGCAAAGATCAACATAACTGATAAATCTTCAGTGAGACTCATCAAGAAAAAGAGGGATTGGGCTCAAATCAATAAAATTAGAAGTGACAATGGAGAAGTCACAATGCATATCACAGAAATACAAAGAGTTATGAAACTACTACAAGCAACTATATACTAATAAAATGGACAACCTAAAAGAAATGGATAAATTCTTAGAGAAGTACCACAGACTGAACAATAAAAATCATATGATCATTTCAAATAGATGCAGAAAAAGCTTTTGACAAAATCCAATACCCATCTTTGAAAAAAGCACGTAACAAAATCAAGGTCATCTATGACAAACCCATCTAACATCATTCTCAAGGGTGTAAAGCTGAAAGATTTCCTACTAAGATCATGAACAGGACAAGGATATTCACTCTCACCACTTTTATACAACATAGTTTTGGAAGTCCTAGCCATGGCAATCAGAAGAAAAGTAATGAAGAAATCCAAAGAGGATAGGAAGAAAACTATCACTGCAGATGACATGATACCATGATACTATACATAGAAAATCCTCAAGATGCCAACACAAAACTGTTAGAGTTCATCATTGAATTTGGTAAAGTTGCAGAATACAAATTTAATACACTGAAATATACTGCATTTCTACATACTAAAAATGAAAGATAAGAAAAATTAGGGAAACAATTTACCATTGCATCAAAGAGAATATCTAGGAATAAACCAACCTAAAGACACACCAAAAACTGTACTCTGAGATCTGTCAGATGCTGATGAAAGAAATCAAAGATGACACAAACAAAAATATACTGTGCTCTTGGATTGGAAGAATCATTATTATCAAAATGATTATATTATCCAAGGCAATCTACAGAGTCAATGCCATCCCTTTCAAATTGCCAATGGCATTTTTCACAGAATTAGAACAAAAAAATTAAAATTTGTATGGAAACACAAAAGACCCTGAATAGCCAAAGGAATCCTGAGAAAGAAAAATGGAACTGGACGAATCAAGCTGTCTTCAGAGTATACTACAAAGCTACAATCATCAAAATTGCATGGTACTGGCACAAACAGACATACTATCAATGGAATAGCATAGAAAACCCAGCAACAAATCCATTCACCTATGGTCAACTAATGTACGACAAAGGAGACAAGAAGGCAATAATATACAATGGAGAAAAAGTCACTTCAGTAAGTAGTGTTGGGACACTACGTGTAAGAGAATGAAATTAAACATTCTTTAACCCTATACACAAAAATAAACTCAAAATGGATTAAAGACCTAAATATAAGACCTGATACTATAAAACTCCTAGAGGAAAACATAGGCAGAACATTATCTGACATAAGCCACAGCAAGATCTTTTCAGATCCACCTCCTAGAATAATGAAAATTAAAGCAAAAATAAACAAACTAAAACTAATTAAACTTAAATTTTTTTTCACAGCAAAGGAAACCAAACACAAAACAAAAAGACAACCCACAGAATGGGAGAAAATATTTGTAAATGAAGCAACTGACAAGGAATCTTCAAAATACACAAACAACTCATACAGCCCAATTAAAAAAAAAACAAAAATATGTGTAGGAAGGAGATCTAAACAGACATTTCTCCAAAGAAGACATACATATGGCCAAAAAAAAAAAAACACATGAAAAGATATTTGACATACTAATTATTACAGAACGGCAAATAAAACTATGAGGTAACAACATGACACCAGCCAGAATGGCCATCATCAAAAAATCTACAAACAATAAATGCTGGAGAGGTGAAGAGAAAAGAGAACCCTTTTACACCGTTGATGGGAATATAAATTTGTACAACTACTATGAAAGTATTATGGAGGTTCCTCAAAAAACTAAAAGTAGAACTACCATATGATCCAGCAACCCCACTCCTGGGCATCTATTTGGAGAAAACCATAATTCAAAAAGCTATATGCACTCCTATGTTCACTGCAGAACTCTTTACAATAGCCAGGATATGGAAGCAACCTAAATGTTCATCAACAGAGGAATGGATAAAGATGTGGTACTTACAATGCAATGGAGTATTACTCAGCCATAAAAATGCATGAAATAACACTATTTGCAGCAACACGGATGGACCTAGAACGTATCATACTCCATGAAGTTAGACAGTGAAAGATAAACATTATATGATATCACTTATATGTGTAATCTAAAAAAAAGGGATACAGATGAACTTATTTGCAGAAGAGAAACAAATTCAAAAACTTTGAAAAATTTACGGTTACCAAAGGGGACAGGTTGGCTGGGGAGGGATGGAATGAGGGTTTGGGATTGGAAAGTGCATACTGTGGTACATGGAAAGAAAAGTCTACCCAACATTCTATGATACTCTATATCAGAAAAGAATCCTAAAAAAATGGAAGTATGTATATGTATAACTGAATCACTTTGTTACACAGCTGAGATTATCACAACTTTGGAAATCAACTATACTTCAATTAAACTTTAAAACATGAAAAGCGAAATTAGGGTAAAGGATATGAACAATTCTCAGAGTTGAAGCGGGGTTGCTATTTGTATTGATTTGCTGGGTAAGGCCTTCCTGGTAAGAAATTCTGATCAAGTGAAGGAGGATCTTTCTCCACATGGAAAAACAGCCAGTGTATAATTCTCAATTGTTCGTGTATTTGAGGAAGAGCAAAGAAGCCAGCATAGCTCAGCAGATTGAGTAAGGAAGATATAGAAGCCAGCTCATGCAGGCCCTTATTAGTTATCTGTAAGTCACACTCTGCCAGAGAGTTATAGTTTTGCCTATTTTCCAGCTTAAGTGTACATTGCTTTTTATTCTCAGAAGTGTTTGTGTTTAGATAAAAATGTATATGGTTATCCTACACAATAGTTGAAGTTTTTACAATGACACACAAATGAAATCAAGTACCATTGCAGAATTTTGGGCAGAGAAATGACAGGAAGCCATATGCCTTTTAAAGGAAGAAAATTTAAAAATTAAAATATTTTCATAGATATCCAAATCACTGACAATTTACATCAAGAATAAGAGTTACACTGAATGTAGAGGAGGAAAAATGACCTTTCCTCTCCCCATCTTAGGTTCTCAGCTGTGTTTTTATACCTAAAGCAGATTAGCAAGAGAAAAGCATGTTAATTTTTTATTATGTCTTACATGACACAGAAGGCTTCATAAGGAAGTGAAGACCTAAATAAATGGTTAACCTGAATATTATTATGCTAGGTTTGATGAAGAGTAGAAATCATAGAAAAACATGGTAAGACCAAGGGTCTGAGCTAAGTGTAGTGATCTGGCGGAACATGGCGAGTCCTGTTGGTTCACATTCCCCTGTGTCCTTCCTTCTTTGCAGATGAGGATGTTGCATTCTTCCAGGGAGAGGGAGGCCACCTCTCATAGGACAGTATTAGGACCTGCTTCAGGGGAGATGGTCAAAGTCCATGCTGCACCTGCTACTTCTCAAATTCCTTCAGCTTAAAATATTAAATATGATAAGGCGCCATACTGGCGGACAGTGTGTCCTGAATTGCATGACAGCCAATTGCTGAAAATCTTTTAGGAGTAACGGAGAGTGACCCCAGGCCTAGAGAGAGATAGCAGAACAGAGACAGGGCAGGTGATGTGACCTGTAAGAACAAGTAAGCTTCAAACCTGGGGTTTTATGGAAAAGGAATGGCAATGGTCTGGAAATAGCATTAAGAAGCAAGCAAGAGATCTGTCCCACCTCGGGGCTTTATGGGAAACAGTACTTTCAGAGAAGATTTCAGAGCAAATAGGTAGAAGGAAAGTTATGTTTTCTGAAGATACTTATTCTACAGTACCTTGAATGTAGACAGTATGCAAAATGTCAGAGCATAGACACCGGAGCCAGACAACTTTGAATTTTATTGCCAAATATGTGAACTTAGGGGAAATGCTTAAATTTTCTAAGACATTTATTTTTCTCTTCTGCAAAATGAGTGTTACATACTCACCTAATTTTTTTAAGAGTTAGTTGGAATAGCAAGAATCATGTATCTAGCATGGAGTCTGACATATTTTAAAAACCAAATAGTAAGTCAAATAGATGCTTTAAAAGTTTATATTAAATAAATGGGTAGGAGTCTAGCCAGGTGCTAAGGCAAGTAGTTAATTAGACTACATTATCACAAAACATCTACGGAGCACAGTCTATGCACAGGTTGCAGAGAGAAGTGGATCTAATTCCTTAATTTCCTCCTTTTAAAGTATGCCTGTTTCAAGTCATTCTTACACTCAAAATTCTACAATGGTTCTTGATTTTACTTAAGATAAAAGCTAAACTTTTAAAGAACCAATGCAAATGGTTTCTCTATGCCAATAATTTTAATACTCCAATTTTAATACTGCTTGCTACTTTTAAATCAAGATGAAATTGAGATTTCTATTTCAGGCCAGGAAGAAATAACATGAACTGGATATACATCCTGCTTTAAACAGCAAACAACGAAACGACAATTAGCAGTGATTTTTAAGTGCATGCTAGATGTCAAGCAGGGAAAACCAATGATCCTTGCAAGAGGAGAAGTAAATAAGGATGCTGGAGAAAGTCGAAGGGGTTCTCAACCCCCAGTTTACTGCCTTGAGACAGTTTCCAGGAACAGGTCATGAAGGGGAATCCATGTGGAGCCTGGCAGTCTCTCTGCAGTGAGAGGAGGGAGCTGAGGTCCAGGAAGACCGAAGCAGCTAGAGTTCACAAGATAAGAACACAGGAGAAGGAAAGATATTCATGAAAAAACCTCCAAGCTATGGAGACTTGGAGAGGGTCCCTGGCTGTGTAGTCAGCCGAATTCTGATAAGCTTAAGTCATGAGCAAACTGCCGATGCCTAAAAGAACCGTGTGAAAGGATTAGAAATATCAATTCCTGCAACTCACACAGGGCCTAGAATTCCACAAGCCCGAACGGTGGATGCTTGAAGAAGAAAGAGAAAGAATGCCACCAGCTGATGTTACACAGTTGTTTCCCAGCAGTGAGACTTGATGTTTACTAGAAAGGGCTTGGCTGAGATAGTGACTAAAAAGTCGAAAGAGAGAATAAAATAAAACTGGTGCTTTGGGAAAAATTACCACTACTAGAAGTGATGAAATGAAGATGCTAGTAAACAGTAGCCACTGGGTGGTGATTTGGGTTCAAAGGAACCTATTGATTTCAAGCAGTACTAGAAACCAGCAGTGAGCCTTCCTGTTTGGAGGGCAGTATCTTTCTTTCCAAAAACATCCATCTTTTACATGGATGAGGGAGAGGAGCGTCGCTGCCTTCCTCTGGGGGGAAATGATGCAGTATGATAATGTCTAAAGTAGTATATCTCAAACTCTATTAAATAACATTCATCTGGGAAACCTTGTTAAAATGCAAATAGGGATGCAATAGGTCTGGGATGGAGTCAAAGATTCTGCATGACTAAGTATCCCCCAGAGCTTCTGCTGCTGGAGCATAGACTACACTTCAAGGAGTAAAGGTTCTAAAAGTTTTAAAGTGTCCTGTGCACTTTAATTAGAACTCCTAAAATTTGGGCAGTGGAGCCAAAGTTTTGTGGCACCAAGGTATATATACCGTTTCTGTTATACTAAGTAGTACCTATTTTCAAGGGAAGATGCTGCCTAACGGTAACACTGTATGAAGGATACCAGAGCAGTAGACCTTTTAGATTAAAATGGGGTTGCATAGGTAATTTTATAATCGGTGCTAGCAGTATTTTCAGGATATAACAAAGGCTCAAATTAAGTATTTCTACTTGGTTGCCTTTGCCTTACATATAGAAATGAATTTCATCTTGAACAGAGAACCTTCTAAGAATGATAGTAAAATAACTGTTTATATACAAAAAAAATATGGTAGAAGTGTGAACATTGAGAAGGTTAATCCTTTGACAACGTAACATCAATAATTTATGTGCTTCTTCCAAATGAGACAGGCTGTGGGGTGGAGGGATGCACTGAGGGTTTGGGATGGAAATGCTACAAAATTTGGTTGTGATGATTGTTGCACACCTATAAATGTAATAAAATTCAAAAAAATAAAAATTTATGTGCTTCTATACTGTAAACTAAATTCTAAGTAATAGAAACTATAGATAAATCAAGTCTGACCTCAAAAATTCCTTCTATTGCAAGACCTTAATTATTATTTAATTCCTAGGCTAATGTTTTCTGAAGATACTAAGACAACCGAGAATCAACTTAGAAAAAAAATGAATTCCTTTTATATCATCTGTAATCACAAGTGGCCAGGAGAAAATTGATCTTAGAGATCTACCAGTGTCAACTGGCGACTAAGCAAGATATTCCCGATTGCATTGTCTGTGTCCTTTGGCTATTATCTTAGGAAACTGAAAGAAGCTGAGGAAGTTATAAACTGTAGAGTAGTATCATTTTCTTCAAAGCATTCTTCAGTAATAGAACTGGAGCCTTACAATCAGTAAAAGGCAGGCAGGCCAGAAAGGAGCAGCTTATTGTAAAGAAAGGCACTGAACCGGCAACAAGCAATTTTAATCTTTTGAATCCTCCTACACCTAGGAGCTAGACTGGTGAGATATTGAAACTTTGTGGCTTGAGAAGAAACTATGATGTTGTTTGTCAAGCTGGCCCAGGTAAAGTAAAATGTAGGCAGTTTATTTCATAATGAGATTTGTGGAATAGTGACATACCTGTTATCTATTCTGATTCCAAGCAAGGTGCTATTTCAGTAACAGTTTGTGCTAAAGGTGGTGATTTTCTCCTACCCTGTCACTGCCCCCTCCTTTGCACCTCCCTGCCAGCTATGCAATTTGCTGGGGATTTGGCATAGCTGCTGGAGTTCATTATTCGGAACTGCATCTTAGAAATGGTGTTTTCCCGTTTATTTCCTACGGAAGGAAATGAAAAGACTTTTCCAAAAATTTATTCAAGCAATCATTGGGTTCTCTTTTATTTCCTTTGGGGAAGGGTCTTGTTGACTCTGGCAGGTATTCTATCTTTTTCATTAGGTGCCTCTCACTGATAAGTAGAAAGAAAACATGATATCATATGGAAACTAAACGATTTTCTTGTAAAGTTCTCCCACAGATAAGCTTTGGCTATTCTAACTTTTTACAAGCAAAGCAAAGAATCATCTATCAGGTTATCCAAACAAATAGCTGCCTAATTTTCAGGCCATATTGCAATATGGCTTGAACAAAGCTCAGAGGAGGTACAAAATATATACTATGAATTCAGTGTCCACGAAAATTTATGACAATTGTAAAACTGTAATTTAATAAAATGAATTTTCTTATACTATGGGAATAGTAAAATCTTTTTAGCTTGGATATAAAGTAGGAAGAGAAAAAAGCAAGTTCCAAAAGAGTTTGAATTTTCCTTCCTTCTTTCCTTCCTTCCTCCCACCACCCATAAAAACTAAGATGCCAGGAGATTACCTAGTGGAGTTGCTATCTAAATTTAATTTTCCCATTTTAATGATACTGTATGGTTTTCCAACAGTCAATCTTTGAAATGTTTCACTGTGAAGGAGTATCAGGCCAATTTTGTAATTTGGAGATAATTTATGAAGTATATGGCTCTGTATTATGTGACTTCTTTTTCTAATACTATATGTTCTCAATTCAATTGAGAAAACACTTTTTGAGAACCAAGGATTTGCAGAGCATTGTGCAATAAATGACTGGTGCTACCCAAACTTATTAGAGATGGCCTCTGCCAATTCATGGAGGAAATGACTGCTTGCAAAAAACCTTTAGGACAAATTCAGAAAAGCATTGTAATTGATTCACTTATACATTTGCTGAGCTCCTGCTCTATGACAGATTCTATGCAAAGCAGTGGTCATAAGAGACAAAGACAACCTTGATCTTAAGGAACTTATAACCAAAATTCAGATAGAAAAGGAAGAACAAAATTAGTGCCTATAATAATTGCTATAAAGAACACAGGCCCATATACAGTGAATCTCTGAACCTTATCAATGTCCTTGATGTATTGTATCCACACATATGTGCTACCATTTCAATGGCAGACATGAATATCAGATTACAACACTGCTAAACCTGAACAGAGCCCTTTGCCCACAGTATTCCCGGCTGTAACTATCAGTTGAGCGACAATCTCAGAAAAAAACTATTATCCATTTCTTACGTCTTTTCATCTATCCATCTACCCGTTTTTTTTTTTTTTCTTCCACTGTTTTTCAAAAAACATCTTATATATGTCAGGATGCCCAAATATGTATTTTCAATCATAATATTCTGGCCAAATTTGCAATGGAATATCTTTATTATTTTTTCATCTAGACTTCAAAAAATACTTTTTTTGTTCCTATGCACAATCCTAAATGTTTTGGTCTAGCTCATCTTTCCATTCCATACAAAATAAGTCACCAATTCCTACTATGCCTTTCATTGTAATGCATTCATTGCTGATCTATCTGTGGAGGTTCTCTTTTTTTTTTTTTTTTTGCCTTTCTAGGGCCGCATCTGCAGCATATGGAGGTACCCAGGCTAGGGGTTTAATCAGAGCTGTAGCTACTGGCCTACACCACCATAGGAATGCCAGATCCGAGTTATGTCTGCGACCTACACCACAACTCACAGCAACACTGGATCCTTAACCCACTGAGCGAGGCTAGGGATTGAACCCACAACCTTGTGGTTTCTAGCAGGATTGTTTCTGCTGCGTCACGACAGGAGTTCCCTAACTGTGAAACTCTTGATTCTTCAACAAAACCGAGACTCTCATTTCTTTCTTCATCTACTTCTCTTGTGGCCTACAATTTGTACTCCTTTATTCAGTCCCTTTAGTTCTATAGCAAATGTCTTTAACACTCCAGGTATAACTCCCAGTTTGAGAATCAAACGTATGGTTATGTTCTTCAAAAATTAGAATCTTAATTCCTTAATCTGGTAATTAAGGCCAGGCATAATCAATACAACTTTATCTGTACAACCAACATGCATAGCACTCTAAAGTTTACAAGGCACATTCATACTGTGAACATGACACTAATCAAGAGAAACAGTTAAAATGTATTATTTTTCCAAGGACAGTGATGCTTCTGAATTAATAGGGCAATTATACACTAATTTGAATTTTGGTATTCTGCCTTCAAATATGGGTCTTCCACAATACAATCATCAATATGCATATATTTTAAATGTCCCTATAATGTCATAGTTATTCAAAAATAATGGGTTACTTGGTCACATAAGAAACAAAAACAAAACCCTCTACCTGAAAAGTTTTTCTCCATTTTTATCATTCCATACCTATTATTTCTTCAAGAACACCAACTCTCACCTTCTTTAGAAAATCATCTTTGGGTAGAATTTATCTTACCTTTATTTTTAAATTAACTGAATTAATTGTTCCCCTACCTGTTAATTCATATTGTGTTACACCATCTTCACTTGCTGTATTATAGTTTCATTTTGGTTCGCTTTGTTTCCCCAACTCTTTTAGGGCATACAATGTCTTCTGATATTTTAAAATATGATATACTTAGTAAAAATCCTTTGCACGTGGCAAATATTGTTTGAATGTTTGTTAATTCATTACTGGGATTTTCCCATTGCACACTATTCCTTGTTAGGCCCTTTTTGTAAGACCCTATACCTAGTTGTGGCAGGCAGAGTAAGGGCCACCCAAAGATATTCATGTTTAATTCCCAGAGACTATGAAGAGTTTAGGTTAAATGCAAAGAGCAATTAAGGATGCAGATGGACTTGAACATGTTAATCAATCTGACCTTGAGGTGGGGAGATTAGCCTGGATTACCTGGGTGGGCTCAACACAATCACGAAAATTCTGATAAACAGTAAAGCGAGGCACAAGAGCAAGCACCTGAAAGATGGTAGCAGGAGAAGAATTCACTCAACACTACCGGGCTATAAATAAGAGCATGTGGGTGGCCTCCAAAAGATGCAAAAGGCCAAGAAAGAGATTCTCCTCTAGAGTCTCCAGAAACAAAGACCAGGGAGAAGAATTTCATGCTCTGACTTCCAGAACCATAAGATAAGGTTACGTTGCTTTGAGCCACTAAGTTTGTGATAGCTGTCTCAAGAAACTAATGTATTTAGAAGGAATATACCATTTAGTTTATAAAAATATAGAAGATGAGCATTTTTGGAAAATCTAAGATTTTCTACATTGTATGAAGAGTATACATCTTCTCAGCTTAAATTTTCCACACATGCTTTCTGTGTGTGTATGCAACCTGGTTATTAAACAGCGTGCAGCTAAATGTCAGCTAAACATGAGCCATCTCAGCACGACCCCTGTGAACCTCCCCAGCTGCACCTCTCATTATTCTCCACACTGGAGACTCACACCACACTCTGCAGGCAGCTTTCTAAAAAAAAGCTAAGCTTTTCCCTAAATTTTGCCTGTTTCTCACTGTCCCCTTGCCCTCCACACACTTAGGTTTTAAAATTCAGTTTGGACCTCATTTCCCTGGCAGCCTTGCCATCCCTCGTCTGAGGCAGGCTGTTTGTGTTTCCTTTGCGCACTGCACATTACTTGCTGGAGTTTCGCAGCCTTTTAATATCTCCGTTCCCCCCCCTCTAGATTTTAAATGACCCGAGGTCAGGACCTAGGCTTTTAGTTGTCCTTGGAACTCCAGTCTTGGTAGTGCTGTTCACAGCAGTGACTCAATAAAACATTGGGCAGTGAAGGGAAGAACTCTCTAGCGAAACTCTCAAACATTTCTGCGGCATAGTTTCAGATTATGTTCTGCATTTGATTCATTCTTGTTCCCCATGCCTCCTTTGCTTGACATTTTAAATGTCTCCTTTTCACAGAGTTCCATGGTATACACTCTATTTCCCTTCTGCCTTTTATTGCCAATTCCTGCAATGTGTGATCTACACCTGTGCCACAGCTTCTACTCATTTATGTTTTAATCCCTTGCATGTCTGGCTCCCGAAAGCACCCTGCTACGGAAATTATTCTCTTAATATCACCACCTGCCTACCCATATTCAATAACCTTTTCTCAATGCGTGTTTTATTAAATCTCTCCAATTCTTTAGACTCTTGATCTTTAAGCCTCTTTATTACTCTTGTTCTTCTGCTCTTTTCTGCTAGTTTCTCTGTCTCCATAGCTGGCACTTTTCCTCTTGATTCATCACTGTGGTTTATACCCTAATTTGGTTCTTTTTTTTTTTTTTTT